>WOXC01002924.1:0-169107 GCA_011680675.1 Gymnobelideus leadbeateri | reverse complement strand
AAAAAAGAAAGAAAGAAAAAACCAACATAACCCACTATTGAAAGCCACTGTGTAAATAAGCTTAGGATAGCATTGGAGAAAACATTCAAAGCCAAGGACAAAAAGAGAAAGAGGAAGATTTACCCACATTTGCACTTTACAAACTGGAATTTTCTCAGGACTGGAACTATTCAGAAAATGACTTGAAGATTTATAGTGGTTGCTCTTTCTAATTTAGAATTCCCCTAGGGGGGTGGGGAGTGAATGGGGGAGGATAATTAAAGGATTTGTTTTTGAAAAGTTTGGGATTGTTTTTTCCCCTAAAACATAGAATCCTGTTGTAACTAGGAAGAAAGACTGTATTTCCTACCTGTTACTTGCATTGTATTTCTAAAGATTCTACTTATAAACTATATATTGTGAATTAATAATAATAACAGCTCATAATTATATAGTGTTTTAAGGTTTCTAAAGTACTTTACAAATATTATCTCATTTTGTACTCACAACAACCCTGGCTGCTATTATTGTCCTCATTCTACAATTTAGGAAAGTGAGGCAGACAGAAGGTAAGTGACTTACCCAGAATCACACCGTAAGTATTTGAGATTGAATTTGAACTCAGGTCTTCCTGACTCCAGGCTCAGTGCTCTTATCTACTGTGCCACTTAGTTTCTTTATAATATAAGCAACAAAGATTTCTTATCATACTACCCTCCTAGTTTTTCAAACTCAAATGTTTATTGGACCCCTAAACTGTGTGTGTGTATATATGTACATGTATACGTGTGTCTGTATATGTATGTGTATGCATATGCATATATATGTACTTATGTATATATACAAATATGTATGGATATGTATATATGTCATACACACACACACATTCAGAGAGGCATAGAGTGTAGTAATGGTTCAGAGGTTCAAGAAATCATAAGGGAGATCCGGGTATCATTGACAAGTGGTGACATCTGAATTGGGTCCAGAAAGACAGGAAGGATTTTGACATGTAGAGATAAAGTAAGGGGACATGTTACAGGAAGAGAAAATAACTACTGGTTGGATGCTAACTTGGCTACTTTATACATCATTCCTTAGGAAATCTTTGAAGGCTTCTGAGCTGGTCAGTAACATGGTTAAAGCTCTAGAGGAAGTGGAGGGAGCAAAGATTGGAGACAGGCCACCAGTTAGGAGGTTAATGTAATCAGTGGAGCTCTGGGTTTGCAGTCTGAGGTTATGGGTTTGAATTCTATGCTCCTGGCCTCAGTTTCCTCATCTGTATAGGGAGATGGTGGAAACAAGTGACCTTTGTAGTTTTTTCCCACTCAAAAGCAATGAGAATTTGAGGGCTTGAACAGTGACAGTGAAAATAGGAAAATGGGGGCGAGTAGGTGGAGCAGTGAGTAGAGCACCAGCCCCAGAGTCAGAAGGACCTGAGTTCAGATCCAGCCTCAGACACTTAACACACACACACACACACACACACACACACACACACAAACTAGCCCTGTGACCTTGGGCAAGTTACTTAACCCCAGTTGCCCTCCAAAAAATAAAAAAAAAGAAAATAGGAAAAGGGACATGGGTGAGAAAGATTGCATTGTCAGACTCAACAGAACTTATCAACAGTTGAATATCAGAAAAAAGAAAGGGAAGGGAAGAATCTGGGGTGGCTCAGTGGCACAGTGAATAGAGCACCAGCCCTGGAGTCAGGAGGACCTGAGTTCAAATCTGGCCTCAGACATGTAACACAAAAACTAACCATGTGACCTTGGGCAAATCACTCAACCCCAATTGCCCTCCAAAAAGCAAAATAAAAAAAAAAAGGAAAAATCAAAACAAAACAATGCAAAATTTCAAGACTAAGTGACTGGAAGCTTATCCATGCCACCAGTAGAACTAGGGCACTCAAAAGAAGAGCTGTTTACTCTTTGGTTGTTGATTTATTTAAATTTATTCATTATAAATAAAAGTTTATATTTTATACATGAATACATATTTATAATAAATTATACATTAAATATTTACTAAATGTATTTAAGTTAGATTAAAGAGGGAGTTAGTCACTTTGAAAAACAAAATTAGTGCTTAGAAAATATATCCTTATAATACTTTCAGGAATCTTCACTGTTCAGTGGTGTTAAACTTTTAGTTTTCCTGGTTTACCACCATAGAAAACAGTCTTGTGGTGTTTGGGGGATAAATAACTATTACCATGGCTACATGTTCAATAATTTTTCCTAGCAATCACAATACAAACTAATATTTATATATCATTTTAAGCTTGCAAAGCACGTTACTTAAATTATCTCATTTGGTCCTTACAGAATTCCTAGGTGATAAGAACTATTATTATCACCAATTGACAGGTGAGGAAACTGAGGCTGAGAAAGGTCAAGTGACTTAGGTCACCTATCTGAGAACTATCTGAAGCATGATTTGAACCCCAGGTCATCCTGACTCCAAGTCCAACACAATATTTTACCATACTTCTCTGCCTCAAATCTGTAATGAAAATTACACCTTTTTTTGCATTTTATTTATGTGCATTTATTTCTCCCTCTCACTTCCCCTCTCCCACATAGCACAATAACAAATAAGAATAGAGCCCTTGTGATAAATATGCATATCCAGCAAAACAAATTTCCACATTGGTGATATCCAATAATAACATGTCTCATTCTGAGTTTTAAAACCATGATTTCCCTGGCAGCAGGTAGATAGTATGGCTTCCTCTTTAGTCCTCTGGCATTGTGATTCATCATTATATTTATTGATCAGAATTCTAAAGGCTTTTCAAGTTGTTTTCCTTTATTAAGCTGTTGCCACCGTGTGAATTGTTCTCCTGGTTCTGCTCACTTCACCCTGTATCACTCCATACAGGTCTTCCCAGTTATTTCATCAGAAAAATGCATTTTTAAAAATAAACTTGCTGTTTACTTGTAACTTGCATTTTATCCTAGTCTAGGAATCATGTGGAATATTGATGTGGCTCCCTATGGGGGTACCTCCCCACCCACCCAGATCCATGGAAAATCACTGATTTAGGAGAATTCAGGTCTCTAAGTGATTGACTTTTCTTTGTTGCTCCAAGAAGTTTAGAGGAGAAAGAGTCTCTTAAATGTTGGCCCTACTGCTTACTAGCTCTGTGACCCTGAGGCCCGGTTTTCTCTTACAAAAATTGGATGATATTTCTTACTTTCCTTCCCTCCCTCACAGGGTTATTATGAGGATTAACTGAGAAAATGGGACAGTAGCAAAGCTCTGTATAAATTGTGAGCTCTCATTTTTATTAGCATCCCTAAATAGTATACTTCTTGTTTACATCTATCAGAAGTGGCTCTTTTAGAACACAATGAGTTATAGACACATCCTTCTGGTGGACTAAAACTGAAGAGTCAGCCCCTTAATTTGATCGCTGTCACAGACCATATTCAAACACAGTATGAAAAAGATTTTGGATGGTTTGATATATTTTACATCTGAGAATATGATATTATCAAAGACATTTTAGTATGAGCTTTTCTGATTACAAATCTGTAATCCAGAGTAGAAAATTAATGTAGTCAAAAATCAAATCATAAAAGTTATCGATCCAATAATTTGATTTGTATTTGCTGGAGTGAGGGTGGTAAGAGTCTACGGAAGGCCCTGTATTCTCTAATTCTTTTCTCATGAAGAGCCAAAAGTTTTGTATTATTTTAAATCTATTAACTATAGTAATGTTTTATCTTCCAACATGATTGGTTTCTATTCTGTCAAGTTGAGGCAACTATTGTAGATTGATAGTTGATAGTAGATTGATGCCTTCACTGTCCTCTCCCCCCAATAATGATCCAGAGGAATAAAAATGTTCATTTCTTTCCCATTTTCTGCCCTTTGGCTTCAGATGAGATCCAAATTTTGTCTCTCTAAATTAACTGTTTTATATGTGTTTGAAGAAAAAATAAATCGTCTATTTACCAGACATGACTTTCACATCAGTGCCCTTGGCCTGGTTCTGTTCAGCACTTTTATCAATGAATTGGCTGAAGATACAGCTGGCATTCATATCTGATTTGTGGGTGACCTCATATTACAGAAGCCCAAGACTGGGAGAATCTAATACACTGTATGACAGAATCAAAATAGGAAAATATATAAATTGGCTAGACTAGTGGGCTAAAGCTATGATTTAATTTACTAGGGACAATGATAAGAGTTTGCATTTGTACAGCTCTCATTATAGAATCAATGATTTTTTAGGGCTTGTTGGAACCTTAGAGCTCATCTAGTCTCATATTTGTTTTGCAGTTAAGGAAGGTGAAGATTTGTGGCCTTCTCAAGGCTACATAGTAAATGACAGATTCCTACCCCTACTGTAATCAGACAAACCTTCCAAAATCACCAATGTGCTGTTAGCCTGCATTAGGAGAAGTATAGGGGCTCCAAATCACTCATAATAAGATAAATACATAGCAAAGCATCCCTGAGATTTCACCTGACATCCTGCAAATTGGCAAAAAGTCAAAAATGGCAGTAGTCAGTGTTGGAGAGGTTTTGAGAATATATGTACACTAATACATTGTTGGTGGAGCTATGAAATATTACAACTGTTTTGGAAATTATGCAAGTGAAATGACTAAAATGTTCATATTCTTTGAACCAGAAACTCCATTACTGGGCTTGTACTCTATTGAAGCCATTAGTTAAAAAAAAGTCCCCATGCACTCAAAAATATTTATAGCAGTATTTTTTTGTGATATTTCAGAATTGGATATGTAATATAGTGGCAAAGGTACTTTTTTTTCAGTTGTTTTGCTTTTCTGATTATTACCATAAGAATGAAGAACAAGGAAGTACAATTGGATAATAAACTAAACAGCTTATATTTCATACCTGTCTCTTTAAGGGCAGAAGCTATTTTACTTTTGTTTTGGGGGGGGGTCTTCTTGGCACATAGTAGGTTCTTTAAAATGGTTATTGATTGAGTAATAGACAGTACATTGTAAACAATGCTGCTTGGATCACATCCACTTCTTTATATGTCTGCTCAATAATAGCAATGAAAGCTGTCTAGATTATTATTGAATCCCATTTCTGTGCAAATAAAGGATATGTGAAGATATCTGGCAGTTGTGGTTCCATATGGCCACCAACTTCCACATCTTTACAAAGACTCAGATGACACCAGGAGGAAGGTCTCCAAAGTATCTAGCCCATAGTTTCCCACAAATCTACCAAGGAAACATGACACTTTGGCTGCCCCCAAGAAATCATGGCCTCTTTTCCCAAGAAGCTTAGTTTAGAGCTCTCCAGAACCTGTTTACACAATGCTGCAGGACCCCTATGAAGTGCAAAGTTGAATTTCTTTTGCACTGAAATTCTCTTTGGCCAATCCAGTGCTAAAAAATGAACCAAATCATGGCCTTGGATTACTTGGCCTCTTCTGAGAGCTCCATTTTCTTTTTGTTTTTTTGGAGGGGGGAAAGCAGGGCAATTGGGGTTAAGTGACTTGCCCAAGGTCACACGACTAGTTTTGTGTTAAGTGTCTGAGGCCAGATTGGACCTGAGGTCATCCTGACTCCAGGGCCAGTGTTCTATTCATTGTGCCACCTTGCTGCCCCTAGAACTCCATTTTTTAAAGTCCACAAGATTAAAAAAAATCAGGTTGCCCAAAGGTCTTAAAGAGCACTGGGTTTCAATCTGTTTCATGTTTCCTGTCTGGGTGACTTAAGGCTAGTCACCTGGTCAAGTGTTTCCTCACTTGTAAAATAAGGGGTTTAGACTAGACAGTCTCCAAAGACCCTCCCAACCCTAGATCTATGAATCTGTGATCCTACAAGTTCACAACTAAACTTGAGTCTAATGACTGGGAAAGAAATAACATTCACAGGGGTGGCTAGGTGGTGCAGTGAGTAGAGCGCTGGCCCTGGAGTCAGAAGGACCTGAGTTCGGATCTGGCCTCAGACACTTAACACACACAAAAACCTAGCCATGTGATCTTGGGCAAGTTACTTAACCCCAATTGCCCTCCAAAAAAAAGGCAAAAAAAAAATAACATTCACATCTAAAGGCTAAAGTCTTCCTCTGGACAAGTCGGTTCTGAATGACATTCATGTTGAAGCCTAAAGTGTGGTGAGCATGGATCTCAATGGTAATGTGATTACCCTCTTCTGTTTTGACCAACCTAATTGTAGCCTCATTTCTCGTCTACCTATGTAAGCTTTGGGAGGGAGGAGAGAGGGATGTTGTTGGATCCCAAATTCCCAAGAGTGCCACTTGCGTAAGCCAGTTCCCCTGTGCCTAGAGGCCTCAGATCAAACAGAACTTTGGAGAAGTTTGGGTACCAAGAGGAAGTTTATAAAGAAGTTGTGGGCCTGACCATGCTAAAGATAAGGAATGATTTTGTTTCCCTCCGATGCCCTCAAGTCCTTCTCTGTCTGTCTGCCTACTTGCCTCCATTGTATATACTTGGCTCTTTGATTGACTTGAAAAAATTGGTTTCTTGATGACTTTTTAACTCAGGATTAGTTGACCAGCTTTTTTCAGCCTCTTTATTCTCATTCTTTGGTTCCTGCTAACTCACTATTGTTAGACTTTTTTTAAATTAAAGAGAAATTTGGAACCAAAGCCCAGAAAGTGGTTTTAGGGGAGCTAAAATACCCCCTAATTCATAGCCCTTCAAGAAGAACAGAAGCAAGGCAAAAATTATTTTTTTTTCTCCAGTATGTGATGTCAGCTGTCAAGGTACAAATCTTTTGTGTCTTGTAGTAAACCCATGGCAGATTTTATTTTCCTTTTCAGTTTATATCAGTAAAACAACCAACCACACCTATTTTCTGGAAAAGGTATTTCATAGGAGCACATCATAGGATAAGGTCCAGTGTGTGGTAATGAAGGCTAGGCCTTAGAGTCCAGAAGACCCTAGTACAGGTCACACCTCTGACATATATTACCTGGGTGACTCTGGGCAAGTTCCTTGACCTCTGAGCCCCCTAACAATTTCCTAAGACTATCAATTGTCATCAATTAGTCTACATTGGTAGTGGGAGTATTTTCCATTCATGGAGGTGAAAGAAAACTTTCAGATAAGTTAGGGCCAAATTCTTTTACAGATGAGGAGACTGGGGTCCATAATAGTTAATACTGCCCATGGTCCCTGAGCTAGTATATAACAGCTGGGATTCTAACCCATGTATGTCTCTCAATTCCAAATTCAGAGCTATTTTCACTATGCTATGTATTTATGCTATCTGCACTTTCCAAGCAGTAGAATGCTCTTAATGACATGGGGTTGAAGAACAAGAACAATTTATGCATTATAGACCAAGTGATTTCATGTTTTTATCTTTCAAGATTTGTGTTCTGATTCATGGCTTATGAAAATCTGTGGGAAAAATACCAGGGATTTACCGTATTTCTCATAAATGCTAAGAGACATAATTGTTGAGTACATTCATTTTTTGCATAAAAGCATGCCCATAATTTGGATGGAATGGACCATAATTTGCATAATAACATGGTAAAAGAATGTGAAATCCTTTTGGAATGAACTGCTAGCCACTCCTCCTTAGGACATACGTCTCCTTCCTAGCTAACAACAACTTTCGGTTGTTGTAGTAAATGAACTATGTGGTAGAAATAGGGCTGTACTTTCAGAGGAGTGGGAATGGAAACACTGGTGTGCCATTCTCAAGGGACAAGAATTCCCACCAATAGAAGAACAATTGGGGTTAGTCTCCTTGTGGCCTTTAAGTGGATAGAAGTCTGTCATAGAAGAGAATCCAGGAGAATAAATAACCTAGCAGGCTTATACTCTAACTGAAATGGAGCAAGGTAAAAGAAAGCTTGAAAAAGAAGGAAAATGAGCTAGCTTAACAACTATGCTGATGGGCTAAATGTTACCTAATATTAAGCACTGTCTACCCACACCCTCCACACCCAGCCCAACTTCATTTTGTTTAGTGAGGGCCTTTATTGATAAAATGGCAAGAAGAGATAGTAAGTTTTGAGAAACTTCGAGTCATGTATTTTGCTGAACATTAAATTTTGGTACCTGTCTTCAACACTGAGTAAATTGGTAGGATTACTAAGAAAGGATACAGCCACTAAATAACTTAAATAAATATAATATATTGAAGAAAAGGTAATATGATGTCTGCAGGTATAAACATAGGTATAAAGTATACAGAAGGAGTGACTAGGTAGCACCATAATGCATAGAGTGCTGGGCCTGGATTCAGGAAGACTCATCTTCCTGAGTTCAAGTCTAGCCTCAGACTTTTATTTGCTAGCTGTGTGGTCCTGGGTAAGTCACTTAACCATGTTTGCTCAGTTTCCTCATACGTAAAATGAGCTGGAGAAGGAAATGGCAAACCACTCCATTATCTTTGCCAAGAAAAACCCAAATATAGTCAGAAAGAGTTGGAAATTAATTACTAAAAACAACTCCGCAAAAAAAAAAAAATGTATAGAGAAAGAGAAACTGCAAAACTATTTAAAATGGAAACACTGGTTTGGGGGGCTTGTTTTTATCATATATGTGGAACTTAATTTAGACATAAAAAAGCAAAGGCCACCAATATCTTCTTACCTGCTAAATCTGATGTCTATTTTTCTGAATTTTCATTATCCTTGATCCTTCTACAGCATTCAACGTCTCCTCCTCCTAGGTATTCTCTTCTCTACTGCTGGAGCAGTTCCCTTCTGTTGCTTCTCTGGCCTATCTGACAACTCCTCTGTTTCCTTTGCTGGCTCATTATCATCCTCATCCCATCCACACGTGGATGTCGCCTGAGGCTCTGTCCTGAGCCTTGTCTTCTCCCTCAATACTCTTTCCCTTGATATTCTCATCTGATCTCATGGATTTAGTTATCACTTACTGAAATGATTCAGATTTGTATACTCAACCCTGATCTATCCTCAGAATTCTTCTCCTTCATCTCCTTCTGATTGTTGGACATTTCTGGCTCTCTATCCTTTTGGTGCCTTTTGACCTTTCACATCTTGGTTCCAACCTCCCTTTCCAGTCTTTTTTCATATGTTACTCCCTTTCATGTACCATACCTTCCAACCAAAATGATTGATTGGTGGTTCCCCACACTCAACCTGATTTCTCTTTGGATCTCTCTTTTGCTCTAGTCATACTCTGCCTTTTATTATGCTTACTTACATGTATGTCACATGCTTAAACTCGCTGATCTGAGGGCAAAGAGTCTATCTATTTTTTGGATTTCGAATTCTAACAGAGTTGTTTGTAGGTCCTTAGCAACTGTTTTTGTGATTGAATTGAAAAATAAGTACTTCTCCAGATAGGAAAAAATGCAAATAGTGAGATTCTTATGAGAGAATTACTAGAACTATTTAAAATTTTTGCAGAAACCTTAGAAGGGGAGCTGTGATGAAATCTCTGTTGGTAGAAGATACAAAGTTCTTCTAGGTTGCAAAACTGGTAAATTACAGATCTAAAATAGTCACATTGTCCAAAAATGTACCTTTCCAGGAATATCCTCTGTAATTTCCCTACTAAGTGACCATTCAGAGATCTCCATTGACGCAAAACTTACTACTCTATGAGGATCTTCTTCCACTGTGGGCACACTTTAATTATGAGAAAGGTTTTCCTTATGGGAGCCAAAATTTGCCTTTCTGTAATTTCTAACCATCACTCCTAGTATCCAAATTGGAAGCCAACTAAAACCAGTAGAATCCCTCCTTCATATGATAGCCCTTCTCAGTTTGAATATTGCTATCATGTCCCTCTATTGCTGGGTAAATATTCCATCTACCTTCACCTGATCTTTATATGGCTTGGTTCTCAGTAAAATAGATAAATCATTAGCTAGTCTGATTAAAAAAGAAGCAGAGGAAAACCAAATTACCAATATCAAAAATAGGGATAATAATAGTACCTCCAAAGTTGTTGCAAGGATTAAATGAAATAACATATATTTATGTTATTATTATTATGTATATACATTGCAAATTGCATACCTGCAAACCTTAAAGTGCTATATAAATGCTAGCTATTAAAAATGGAAAAGAAGTCACAACAAATTGATAAGAAATAAAGAAAATTATTTGCAAATATTTTGCCTGATAGTATGTCAACAGAATTGGCAATTTAAACAAAATGGATGAATATCTACAAAAATATAAAATACTCAGGTTTAACAGAGTAAGAAATTAAAACTTTAATAACCAGTCTCATAATGCTTGATTTCTGAATGTCCTCATTAGTTTTATCTACTTTCTTTAGACATGCTCTAGCTTGTCAATTTCCTTTTTGAAATGTGGCCCTTAGAACTGAATAAGACATTCCAAATATGGTCCAAACTAGGGCAAAATATAGCAGAACTAGATATACCTTTCCCTTCCTCTGGACATTGATTTAGCCTAAATTTACTTTAGGTCTTTTTGACAACTATATTACATTACTGACTCACTGAAATCCACTAAAACGCCCATGAGATCAAATCATAGGGTTCAGAGCTAGAAGAAGACTTGAAGATTTTTTCACATGAATAGTTGCTTAGCCACATCTCATTCTGTCCCCCTATGCAATAAAATTTTCAAATCCATATAAAAGCACTTAAATTTATTCTTGGAAAATCCTCATTTTAGATTTAGTCCATCATTTTAGCCTGTTGATATTTTGGATCCTGGTTGCTACAATTAATGTAGTAATTATACCCTCCCTTTGTATATCTTTTACAAGAAGGAGCTAGGTTAGGGTTAGGGCACTGGCTTTGAAATCAGGAACACCTAAGTTTAAATTCCACCTTACTTTTTATACCTGGACAAATCACAGCCTCTCTTGGCCTTGGTTTCCTCATCTGTAAAATAAGGATAATAATAGCACCTACCCCAGATGTATTTCTGAGCATCAAAGGAGATGATATACATAAAATGTTTTAGAAACTTAAAAGTTTGGTAGCATCCCCAAGCCATTGATAAAAATAGAACAGGGTTGAGGTGACTAGGTGGTGTAGTGAATAGAGCACCAGACCTGGAGTCAGGAGGACCTGATTTCCAATCCAGCCTCAGATACTTAACACTTACTAGTTGTGTGACCTTGGGCAAGTCACTAACCCCAATTGCCCTGCCTTCCCCCCTCCAAAAAGCAAAAGAATTAAAATTAATACATATATATGTATATAGATATAGATATTTAAATAGAACTGGGTAAAGGAGTTCTCCTAAGGGCACTCCACTAGAAACCTCTTGAGGTTCCCATTGATCCACTAATGATGCAGTAATTTAACCAATTCAACAATCAATTTGCCTTAGTTAGAAACCTTATAAAATGTTTATGGAACAATTGCCTGAGAGGTAGGCTATTATTATCCCCATTTTACAGATGAGAAAACTGAGACATAAGATTTGTTATCTCTAAGATCATAGGGTTTACAACTAGAAGAAACTTTACAGGTGATCTAATCCAAAACCCTTGTTTTATAGATGAGGAAACTAAGACACAGAGGAGGAAAAAAGATCTGACCGAGGTCACATAGGTCGTGAAGTAATGAAGGCAGATTTTGAACTCAGGTTCTCTGACTCCAAATCACTTGCTCTTTCTCTATATGACCTAGATAATTTCTTAGAACAATTGAGTGTAAAGACAATCCGTGCACTGTAATGGGGAATATGAGACAGAAAGTATTTAGTTCCTGGCAGGTAGACCTAGTATTCTAATCAAATTCCTGACTCTTTCAGAAGTCGTAAAGTAATGCATCTCAGACAAACAGGTCTTTGTGCACTCTTTCCTCCACCTCTCTCTTTTGAGACAAAGCTCCTGGTGACATTGTCTTCCTGGGCACTTCACCTCTGTATTCAGTAATTCATTCTAGACCCCGCTTCACAACGTAGGGAATTCAAAGGGAATAAAGTCTGCTCACAAAGGAATTTGACACTGAAAGAAGAGGTAATGCGCACAACAGTCACATGCAGGGTGTCAAGTGTGTGAAAGAAAATCAGAGGAAGTGAGAAATGTTATCCTCTCCTTTTAAGAACAAAAGTCCAAGTCCTTCTTGCTGTTTCTTTCCGATCTGCCATTCCCTGTCCTTCCTATGCTCCCCACCCTTGCTATAGTTTTCTACAAGGTAACTTTGGAGCAGATCTTGCTCGAAAGCAAAACCTACTTTCCAATGGGAGTGGAGGAAAACATGTAATTTGTGAAGTTTGTATTGTTTCCCTAATTGACTGCAATTCTCAGTAAACTATTAGGCTTGATTCACCCCCCCTGAATTAGGACAGAACAAATTCATCTAGGTGGTGAGTTTATGCTGAGGAGGAGGAAAGAAAATACCATCCTGCCACTGTACGTGGGCAGAATCATATCTAGTAATTTTGGCTCCTGGGGTACAAGGGAGAGTGGTAAAATACTAAGTCTGCTTCTGGGAGAACCACTGGGAAGGAGAAAAGGGAAAGCTAGACAATGGCAGAGATCATCTGGTGTAGGGGTGGGGAACTTGAGGCCAGACGTGGCTCTCTAGGTCCTCAAATGTGGCCCTATGATTAAATGCACACTTCACAGCACAAGAAGGGCTGCACTGGTGGACCTAGAAGGCCACATATGGCCTCAAGGCTGCAGGTTACCCACCCCTAAGTATGCCTGCCAGAAAGAGCAAAAGAAAAATAGAATCCCATATCATAGAGATATTGTGTTTGTTTGTTTGTTTCCTTTGCCTTTTTCTAGTTTGAGTATTAGAACCATCTTTGTCTCATAAAAGGAGTTTGGTGGAATGCTTTCTTTCTCAAGTTTTGTGAGAAAAATTATATAACATAAGTATTAACTGTCCTATAAACATTTTATGAGATTTCTAACTAATTTTAAATATTAGTAAGATTGCTGCTGAAAGGTTTCAAGTTCTCTAAATTTTGGCACCCTAGAACCAATTCCTTGTTGCCACAACCTAGTTATAGTTATGCATGTGGCCATTTGCCCCATATACCTTCAAGGTCCTGTGAGGGCACAGAAAATTAAGAGCTAAGGAATCCTGCATTCTGCCTCAAACCCCCATGTTACATTTCTATTGGAAAAGAATTAGTACGACTATGGTTTCTGGGTGATTTTCTAGGATATTGTCTAAAAGCCTGGGATGGCATATTTTCCATCCATATCCAGGAAAGTGCATGTCATTCATAGTCTTCTAGGTAGAAAACAAACAATGATGATAGTGATGATGATACTGTATTTTTATTTCTCAAATAAATCCACAGAATATTATAATGACACAGTCATTAATGCCAAGGTTACAGATATATTTCTTCCAGATAGAACTTTTTAAGAATTCCTCAAAATCTAACATGACTCTTCCTAATTCTTATCCCTTTACTTACTTTTCTCCTCAAAATCATTAGAGCAACTGCTTGTATGACCAGTATTCTCCTTAGTTCTAAAGAGAACTTTGTATCCCTAAACAGTTGAGTTGATATTAGGATTCATATTTAACAAGGATAAATTTTTTTTAAAAGTTATATTTTCTCAAAATCTTAATAATATATTTAAAATAAATTACAGATCTTATACAATGTCTATAGAACAGCTAATACTCATGCTACACAAATTTTTCATAAAAATTGAGAAAGAAAACATTCTACCAAACACCTTTTATGAGACAAATATGGTCCTAATATTCAAACCAGAGAAGGATAATTTAAAAAAAAACTATATACCAGTATCATTAATGAATTTCTATTCACAAAATTTAAACAAAATTATTTGCAAAAAATGCTACAGCAACATGTATAAAAAAATTATTCACTGTGACCAAGCTGGATTTATGTCAGGATATGAGAATGATTCAGTGTCAGGAAAGCAGTGAACATAATCGATGTTATTAGTAAACAAAGTCCCTCAATATCACATTTTTTCAATAAATGCATGTCTTTGACAAAATATAATAATCATTTATACTAAAACCCCTAGTAAACATATGAATAGAAAAGACATTTTAGTATGATAGAAAATATACAAACCCCAAAGTTGCATTATTTGCAATGCAACTAGGTGCTTTCTGAATAAAGGAGCAGAGCATGATTTTTCATTTTTCTATTTATTTGACATGGTTATAAAATATTACAGATAACAATAAGAGAAAAGAAAGAAATTCAAAGGCAAAGGGGAGATGAAAGTATCTGCTATTTGTGTATGACATAGTGGCTACCTTAGAAAACCCCAAAGAATCAGCAAAGAAACAAATTGAGAAAATTGATAGCTTCAGTAAAGTGGCAGAATAACAACAACAAAAAAATACATAAAAATCACCAACAGCCCTATGTAGCACTAGGAAATGTTAGAAAGAGCAGTCTACAGATGTAGTGCTACCAATCAAACTACCAAGGTATACTTTTTAGAATAGATAAAATAATAGCAAAATTCTCTTGGATAAGCAAAAGGCCTAGAATCTTAAGAGTGGGAAAAGCTGGATACAAAGGGATAATAGCACTTGTAGTTCTCAAATTATATTATAAAGCAATGCTCGTGAAAACTATTTGGTACTGTGTTAGAAAAATAGAATATAGATTGGTAGAATTGTCCAGGTAAAGAAGAATCATAATTGAATTCAATGACCCAGTGTTTGTAAACCCCAAAACAATTACTTGGGCTGGAGTACTCTATTTTGCAAGAACTCCTGGGAAATCAGTTTGGCAGAAATGAGATTCATAGCATTTTACATCATTATTAGCATCATCATGGCTGTTTTATATATATATCACTATAAGATTTGCAAAATATATATGTTATTTCATTTGATTCTTACAACAATTCAACAGTTCCTGGGAGGTGGGTACTATTATTACTCCCATTTTTCAAATTAAAAAAAAAAATGAAGCTGAATGATTTTAAGTGACTTGTTCAGAGCCACACAGCTACTAAGTGCCTATAGCAATATTTGGACTCATGTCATCTTGACTTCAAATCCAGCATTTTATCCACCATGCTATTCTCTCTCCCTCTCTCTCTCTCTATGTATATACATACATATGTACATACACATATACACAGACACACATACTCACATACACACACACAGCTACCTTTCTACATATACAACAAATAATCTCAAAATGGACACACAACCTAAATATTAAATGTCACACCATAAAGAAAAAATTAGAAGAGACCAATATAACAGACAAAACTGGGGAAGAAATTTTATCCAAGCAAGAGATAGTAAACAGATCTAAAAGATACTAAAAGAGAACACTAAAGACAAAATAGGTCAATTTGACTACATGAAATTTTTTTGTATGAACAAAATCAGTACAACTAGAATAAAAATAGAAATCTTTGATTGAGGGGGAAATCTTTGTATCACATATCTTTTATAAGAATCTAATGTCCAGGGGGCGGCTAGGTAGCGCAGTGACTAGAGCACCAGCCCTGGAGTCAGAAGGACCTGAGTTCAAATCCGGCCTCAGACACTTAACACACACACAAACAAAAACCTAACCATGTGATGGGGCGGCTAGGTGGCACAGTGAGTAAGAGCGCCGGTCTCGGAGTTGGGATGACCCGGGATCAAAACCAGCCTCAGAAAATGAGCACCCACACATAAATAATGACTAGCCGTGTAACCTTGAACAAGTTACTTAACCCCAATTGCTTTAAAAAAAAAAAAACCTAGTCATGTGACCTTGCGCAAGTTACTTAACCCCAATTGCCCTCCAAAAAAGCAAAAAAAAAAAATCTAATATCCAAAATATGCAAAGAATGGACACAAATATGTAAAACCAAGAGCCATTCCCAATGGACAAGTAATCAAAGAATATGAACAAACTGCTCAAAAGAAGAATCATAAGCTACCTAGCAACCATGTGAAAAATTGTTCCAAATCATTAATAATTAGAGTAATGCAAATCTAAATTATTTTGCACATACAGCAAATTAATAAAGATGACAAAAGATGAAAGTGGTCATTGTTAAAGAAGCCACAGGAAGACTCTGTTGATGAAACTGTGAATTGGTCCAACCATTCTGGAAGACATTTTGGAATCATTCTGAGAAAAAGTAACTATTCATGCCTTTTGATTCAGAGTTTGCTAGGGATAGACCCTAAATTGGTCAAAGGTAGACATAAAGGTCTTATATAATCCTTCAAAATACTCATAGAAGTACTTTTGCGGTAGCAAAGAAATGGAAACAAAATGATTACCCATTCATTTGGGAATGGTTAGCCAAACTGTATTCTAGAAATATGTTCATTCTAGCAACTTCTTGGTTTGTCCTTCATAATCTGTCTTATCTACAATCACATTCATGCCAGATAAGTATAATATTGGAGCAATAACATTACTATGCCATTAAGAAATTAACTTCAGAGAAGCATAGAAAGATGTGGATGAAATGATGTAGAGTGAAGTTTGCGGAGTTAATCAGACAACAGTGTTTGTTAAGCACTTACTATGTGTCTGACACTGTACTATATGCTAAGAATACAAGTACAAAAAAATAAAACCATCCCTATTTTCATTTAGCTTACATTCTATTAGGTTAAACATATACATGTAGCATAAATATATGCAAAGTAGGTAAGTGCAATGTAGTTTTGGAGGAAGACTAGCTATTGGAGAGAATCAGGAAAGATTTCATGCAGAAGACAGTGCCTTTTTGTACAAGGCAAAGACATGGAGGCAGGAAAAGAGCTGTAAGGGGAAAAACAAAGAAAAGACTAGTTTGACATGATCAGAGAATACAAGGAGTAAAGTCCATGGAGATTATAAGGATAGGTTTCCAGGCCTAGGAGGCTAGGTTGTATAGGGTTTTAAAAACGATATTGAAGAGTTTATATTTTGTCTTAGAATCAAGGGGAAGTGCCTAGAGTTGATTGAGTAGGGGAGTCACTTGGTCAGATCTGTACTTAAGAAAAATTACTTTGGTAGTATTATGTAGGATGAACCGGAGTGGTGAGAAACTTACAAAAGGAAGAACAAATTAGGAGGTTGTTGTAATAGTTCAGGTGAGCAGTGTTGAGGGACTAAATTAAGATGGCAGCTGTGTAAGTAGACAGAAAAAGTAAGGGGTAGTAATTATTGTGAAGGAAAAAATGGTTAAGATTTGGCATTTGATTGGCTATCCAGAGTGAGTGTGAATGAGCAATTAAAGATAATGCCAAGATTATTGACCTAGCACACTGAAAAGATGGTAGTGCCTTTGACAGAAATCAGGAAGTCTGAAAGAAGGAAGGGTTTAGTGATAAAGATAATGAGGCCACTTTTAGGCTTTCTGAGTTTAAAACATTCAGCTTGAAATGTCTAGTAGGTGTTTAGAAATCTGAAACTAGAGCCCAGGGGAGAGACAAATAATACAGTGATCCCTTCCACATCATGACTTTGCCTTCACAGTTTTGGTAAATCGTGGGTCAGCATAACAATTTTGGGGGAGTTTTGTGGAAGCTGCAGGTGACACCCAAAGACTGGCAGATGACACAGAGCCTATGACCAAATTAACCCAAATTTTACAATAAGGTACTGTAAATACCCCATAAAAAAAATTCAGACTTCTTTGGTATGAAGGGAGGGCCAAGAAATGTTATGCAGATTTTCCAGATCTTGGGGACTACACCCTTAACCCCAGTGATGTGGGAAGGGGTAACTGTATATATAATGACTGTAACAATGTAAATGAAAAGGAAAAAAATACTGCAACTGGGTTCTGTATAATTAATAATGACCAAGCTTGCCCCAAGAGAATAGTTGAGAAAACATACCTGTTTTCCCTCTTTGTAGTGCTGGGGGATTATTGGTGTGGACTACCTAACAGATTGTCAAATACTCTTTGATGTGTTGGTTAGTTTTGCTAATTTTCTACCACCCACCCATTTTTACTCTTTGTTTTAAAAGATGGCTCACTGATTAGGGGAGAAGGGATATATTCATAATGGAAGGTGTTATAAAAATAAAAATTATCAATGAAAAAGTTAGAATTTTTTTAAAAAATAGTGATGGCTGACTACATGAGGGTAGAAATACAGCCAGATGTGGAGGCAGCAGATGTTGCTGCTTTGGGGATTAGGTGACATTTTTCACTTGCTTCAATGTATCTTGCCACATTACTTACAACTGCTGCTTGCCTTTGTAGGATATTTGTCCCGACAACAATGTTAACTTGCAGGGCTTCAGACTGCTTCCTGCCTTCTGCCTTGCTTCTGGATTTGGTTTGCACAGTCAACTTTGGCTTGACTTCATATGGTCTCTAATTTACTCTCAGATCTCAAGTGGGACATACCCCTTTTCCTCCAGAGTTTCTATGGGGTCCTGATGATTGCCCTTAATCACCAACATCTTGGCAGAAATTAAACACCCCTTCCCTTGCTTTTTTCTCTTTTTAAAATAATGACACATTTGATTAATTAAAAAGTTATTATGATATAATAAACTTTCTTCCACCTTCCTTTCCATTTGCAAAGTCAACCCTAAATATTCAGGAAGATAGGTGAGATAGCAGTCAACCTTTCTTCCAGGAAAAATCAACAAATGGTATACAATAGAGGCAAGTTAGAGGAAAAAAAAAACCAAGAGTATGGGTTGTTAAAATCCAGACTTACAAAATTTGTCATAGAAAAAGTTATTCTTCTCTTTACAAAAGATTCTTATTAATGCCTGGCTCTCTAAGTGCATTTATAAAAATTTTTAAATCTCTATTTCATATAGGTCAATATAAAGTGAGTTATATTTTTACATAGAAATTGTGCCCCACAATTGATCTCGCAGTGAAAATTTATATTCGGTTTTTAGCAAGAGTGGTATCTCTATATGTTTTGCTATACTTAGTAATCTGATTTAAATATTTATTTTTGCAGCCCAGACACTATGGGAATAGCATAAGAGTTCCTAATGAGTAATGTCATTCCACAGCTGGGGCACTGAAGCTATCAGGAAAGGATTTCTCAACTCAGTGATACAGCTTTGAGAAGGGGTACCATTGTCTTGTGGTACTCACGTAAAATTTTGCCCTGTTAATTTGCTACTTTAATCAATAATACCAAACTCTCATTTTACCAGATCTCAAAATTAACATGTTGGATTTGTTTCACTGATTTTGAATTCTAATGTCTCAAAATTCAAGAAGCAAGAAACTCTCAAGATGTCTGGTTGGATTTGCTAAACTTTACCTTGTGGTAAGCAGTTACTGAGTTAAAAGTAGGGGACTCAATAGATACTCAATTTACTAATCTAAATTTAGTAAAGGGCAGCTAAATGTCAGACCTGGAGTCAGGAAGACTCAACTTCCTGAGTTCAAACCTTGGACACTTACTATTTGTGTGATCCTGGGCAAGATCACATAATCCTGTTTGCCTCAGTTTCCTCATCTGTAAAATGAGCTGGTAAAAGAAATGGCCAACCATTTTAATTTCTTTGCCAAGAAAATCTGAATTGGGGTCACAAAGAGTAGAACACAACTGAACAACAATGAAAAGCTTAGTAAGTTCATTTAAAAAAAACAACAACAGTTCTCCTGTGCAGCATGACAGAGTATTTAAAGAGCTGGCATTGGAGTGAGGAAGACATGAGTTCAGGTGTTGCCTCTGATACTTAAGGTTATAGATTTTGGTCTTAAAGGGACCTTAGAGGCCATTGAGCTCAACCCCCTCATTTTGCTTACTGATGAGAATACTGAAATGCAAAGATATTAATGACTTGCACAGCTAGTAAATATCCGAGGTAGGGTTTGAACTCAAGTCTTCCTACCTTCAATCCCTGCACTCTATTCACTTTGCCACATGGTGACTCTTAGTGCCCCAGGCAGCTGCCTAAGACCATAAATAGAGCAGTTGCTAGTCTTTGGTGTTAGAGGGAATTTCCTTCCTAGGATTTCCCATTAGTCAGGAAATCGCAGATCCAAGCAAAAAACTAAACACACCAGTGTTACAAGTTTTTTTTTATTGTGATGTTGGGTACACATGCTTACTAGTTAATATTACTGTTTCTTGGAGGAAAGTGTAGTTTCATAAGAATCATGCTGACTTTACAAGACAATGGACAAGGTTTCCTGTCTGGATGGGTGCCTTTATTGTTTCACTGATGTTTCTCTCTCTCTTCTTGGCTTACAGGCAAGGTACACAGGCCTCATTTTCTACCATGAAGGTTGGCCTCTGTGCATCCATGAAAAGGTGGTGGTACAGCTAGCATCCCTCCACAAGGTACGGCTCAAGCCAGGAGATTTCTATCTGCAAGTTGTTGCAGGGGGAAAGCAATCTGCCAAATTGGTTCTGAAATGCCTTGCCCAACATGGACAAGGAATGGAAGAAGTCACTGTACCTGAAACCATGTATGGATGCATCTTCACGGCAGAATTTTTGGAAAATGTGAACTGTGAGAGGACCAGCTTCCCCTTGCAAAGCTGCTTGCTGACCACAGGCACAGTGGTCTATCGCACCCCATGGAGCAACATAACGAACCCCATCTTTGTCCCTACATCTGAAACCATCCTTCGTAATTATTCCGGCAGCCCAGTGCTAAATCCATTGAGTTGCCATAATCTGGATTGCCGGTCACCCACGCAAACCATGGAGAGCAACCATTCTCAAGGCAGCTCTACTTCCAATGACACTGGCTGCACTGTCATGGAGGCCTCACTGTCCTGCAGCCGTGGAAGCTCAGGGAGTGACCTGTCCAGCCCACTCCATTCTCCTGAATGTAGAACTGAATTAGAAAGCCCTAGAACCCCTACTGGAGATTGTGAAGGAGAGTATGTGAACCTTGCTGTATTCACCCCTAGCCTTTCAGAGGGGGGCCTTTCAGAACCCCCTGACATGTGTGAGGAGACAGATAAAGTACTCCATGTTGAGGAATTATCTGACACAGTGGAGGAGAAGAAGACTGGCCTAAGAAATATTACTTTCAGCACAGACTTGAGCAGTCCTTGTGCTAGGCGGCGGCAGCTAAGGGATTCTACCTATTTTGAGACCAGACGTCTATTTCGAAAATCATACATGGAAGCCTTACAAAACCCAATGCACCTTGGCTCCAGCTCAGAGGAGTCAATAACAGAGGAGATCTCAGACCAAATCATTCATTCTCCTAAAGTGACTGATGAACAAACAGCAGATGTCAGGGCTGCTGCTAAATCAGCCCAGAAGGAAAGTTATTTTTCTGAGAGACTTTTCCCTAAGGAAGAACTAAGAGGAAACGTAAGTCCTAAGTCCTCTTCCCAGCCATCAGAAAAGCAGCTTGGACCTGTTGGATCTTCTTTAGTATCTGGAAAGAGGGCTAGTCCCAGGAGGTCTCAATCCTTGGATCGATCCCATAAGAGTTCCCAGGATAAAGGCCATGACCCCCGTCGGTCCTCAGATGATTCATCGAATGTAAATCCTAAAAAGCTCTTAAATGGACAAACTTTGAGCCCTGAAAAATTGGACTCCAACAACCAGTTCTGCATCACCAATAAAAGTCATAAATGCACCAAAGAAGATGAAGGTAATGGGGGGTGGGGCGGAACAGAAGGAGGGAGGGAGAGAGAGAGGGAGAGAGAGAGAGAGAGAGAGAGAGAGAGAGAGAGAGAGAGAGAGAGAGAGAGAGATTATTTTACAGCTAACTTTTTTAAAAATCAAAGGTCCATACATAAATTTTGACTCATTCACTTAAACTCTTATCCTATTTATTCAACTTTCTGAATGGACCTTTGAGATGTAAATGTTATTTGTATAGTCACTCCTTTCACAGGCCACAAATCAGTTTGACAGTTCTCTTTATAATCAGGTAAATTATTTTTCTGGCTCCTCTCTTATACACACCAAACACATACATATACTCACAGACACAGACACAACACATGTGTAGAAAGGATATCCAAGAAAAAAAAATCTTGGTGGGATAAATGTTTTCTTAGCCTCATCCAGAAGTCTGGAAATTGCTTGTCTTGTTTTCCCCCTACAACTCTGTAAAATATATGTGATGTAAATAGAGTTTTCAGGGCAGGAAACCAAAACAAGCCATGGTAATGTGTTGAACTAACTCCATTCCCCTTTAGATAAAAGGACAGTGATGCTTTGGAAACAACCTCAGTAAAGACTTCATAAAGATCAGTTATTAGTTGGTGAGCAACCTTTTGATGTTTAATCTTTCCAAACTTTAGCTAGCCAGGTGTTCAAATGATGGTCACACAGGATTCTGAAGTGACTCTGGCCCTTCATAGAATTGTACCCATTTAAAGACAATTGGTCAATACACATTCATTAAGCATCTACTGTGCATGTCTCAGACATGATAATAAGGAGCCAGAATCAGTTACAACACATATGCTAGCAGTTATGATTAAAGTTTTTCATGACTGAATTCTTCATCTCAATCAACTTTAAATGTGATGCTTAGGAGCATTATAATAAGTCCAAATTAGGCATCTGCTTCTAGGGTTTTAAATTACATTTTTCAACTTGTTGCTGTAGTTGCCAACCCATGATTTTTAGGGCAAAATACATATACCTGGATTAGAAAATTCATTGATTAGAATCTTGTTTCCACTTTTATTCCTAATGGTAAATGGTTGTCAGCTTAAGACCTTATGCCTTCATTGCAAATGCTAATATGAAAAATACTGTCTGAACCTTTTGAAATGTCTCTAGAATGAAATTCAAAAGTATTACCATTTGGGGCAGCTAGGTGGCGCAGTGAATAGAGCACCAGCCCTGGAGTCAGGAGGACCTGAGTTCAAATTCAGCCTCAGACAGGAAACACTAGCCATGTGACCTTGGGCAAGTCACTTAACCCCATTTGCCCTGCATTCCCCTCTCCAAAAAGCAAAAAACAAAAACAAAAAAACATTTTTCATGACTGAATTCTTCATCTCAGTCAGTCGATAACTTTAAATGTGATGCTTAGGAGCATTATAAGAAGTCCAAATAAGGCAGCTGCTTCTAGGGTCTTAAGTTATATTTTTCAACTTGTTGCTGTAGTTGCCAACCTGTGATTTTTTAGGGCAAAATGCATATTTTTATGGCACAACAAAAATGAATTCCTGGATTAGAAAATTCATTGATTAGAATTCTGTTTGTACTTTTATTCCTAATTGTAAACACTTGACAGTTCAAGACCTTATACCTTCATTGCAGATGATAATATGAAAAATACTGTCTAAGCCTTTTGAAATGTCTCTAGAATGAAATTCAAAAGTATTACCATTCACTAACAGTGGAAAGAACTCTGGATCTAGATCAGAAAGCCTGAGTTCAAATACTGCCTCTGATACTTAGAACTGGTATGACCTTGAACATTCCACTTAACCAAGCAGTGCCTCAGTTTCCTCCTCTGTAACATGAGGTTTTGCCTTTGCAGTCTCTTCTAGCTCTAAAATTATGATTCTGTAATCCTATAAAAATAACATAGACATTAACTCTCTGGGCCTTGCTTTCTCCATTTGTCAAATGAGAGGTTTAGACAGGATGATCTCCAGGATCCCACCCAGATTTTACAAGCCTATGGATCTAGTAAAGAGAAAAGAAATAAATGAAGAAGTGCAAATGAGATCTTTTTTAAGTAAAGAATTTGTCATTGGACTCCTTGTACTGTATGTCGACTTGATATAGGTCTTTACATTAGTTGAGAATGCCTCAAGCAATGTTTGCCAGTAGTCACAGGCTTGGAATTTTCCCAGAGAATTGGTTATCACGGGTAATGTTAGAATGTGAGGAATTCCACTGTATTCTTTTTTTCCTCCTTAGGTAACTGTAGACTATATATATTTATTTCTAGGATACTCAAGCTAATTCAGGAAATAGACAGTGGATTTAGTTCATAGTATCTCTACATAATCACTCATGTCCTGTTTCCTGCCCACAAGGGTTTTTGGAATCTTGGATGCCTAGGGCATAAATCTCTTTAGCATTCAAGTCTGGCCAGTCACTTTATTCTAATATTGAGTGGAATTTACTTCTGAAGCAAAAGCTTTTATAAGACTTTCCTGTTTCTAGTTTGCTATGATAGCAAGAAAGGGCCACCATGATTGCTGAATATCAGAGACCCTTTTTGGTGTCTCGGATCCCTTTGGCAATTTGAGGAAACCTATGGACTCCTCAGAATAATCTTTTTTTTGATGTATAAAATAAAGTGCATAGGATTGCATTTATAGCTAAATACAGTTAACAGAATTTTTCTAAGTTTATAGACTCCATGTTAAGAATCCCTGCAATATACTAAAAAAAATCCCTATCATTCCCCCATGGACATATCAAGGTAATTTAACTCCTAAATAGAAAATAATCAGAAGAGCTCTGAAAAGGAAATTTCCAGTTCTGCATGATTTTAATATCTGCCAGGCTAGCAATATTCTCCTGTGCCATTATCATTAAGTCAGTGGTAGAAAAGGATAACCACTATAAATGAGGACTACATATACAAGCCTGTTAGAACCTGTTAATTTCATGAGAAATGAAATTATTGATTTGACTTACTTGCCTTGGGTGTGTAAGGGTTGAGCTAAATGGTTGACTGTGCCAATAAATCCATTACTTAAGGGTTTAATCCTTTTACCTCAGGCTGCTGTTCATCTTCGAGAAGTTTAGTTATCATCAGTAGAACTATGGAACATTAGAGCTGGAAAGGACATCTGTTCTCATTTAACCCAGACCTCTTGTCTTGCACCTGAACAGACCCTGAAGTCCGTGGAGATAATGTGGCTTGCCCAGAACCATAGAGCTAGTTAATGACAATTAACACTAGAACCTAGGTCTCCTGGACCCCAGTCCCCAGATCTTTCAGTCAAACAACACATGCTGTAATGTTGACCAAGATCAGGACAAATCTCTTGGGAATGGTTCCAGACTTTTTCTTATACCCTGACATTCAATATCAGCCCTTGGTGGTACCGTAATGTTTGATGCCTTTGTGGCTATGTTTTTATTATTCCATTAAAGAAGGAAAAATAAGCAACTGAGATATTCTGGTGCCCCTAAATTGGGTGAGGTTGACCACTTATAGTTACTTTTCCACTCAGGATGAGTTAAATAGGGCTGCTTAGACAGGCACTGCTATTTTTTCAGCTTACTTTGATGGATCCATGATCTCATCAATGAGAGCACTTCTTCTGGTACAGATCACAGCTCATCCCTGATTTCTCTTCTTGTTTAGTTATTTCTATGTCTTTCTTTTGTATCTTCCACAGTGGAACACCCCAGTATCCTGGAAGTCTTTCTTTTGGCCTTTGAGCTTTACATTTACTAGGGTAGCCTTTGGGTCACACACCTCTTCTTTGCTCATGCATTTCTTTCATGATGCCTTTTATGTCCCTTCTTGTTTGCACATCATCTTGGGTAATTTTCTACAACCTGTTTACACCCACCATGGTGATCTCTGTGTCTTCTGGGTTATTTACAGTGTTAACCTTTAGTAGTCTTTTATGGTTTATAACCATTTGGCATCACTAGGGCACTGATAGTGGTAGTGAATAATGAGCAGGTCTTGAAATTAGGAAGGCCTGGGTTCAAGTCTCACTTTTAGCACCTACCAGAGGTAGGATTTTGGCCAAGACATTTGACTTCTCATTACTCCCAAGCAATGTTCTAAGGGGGCAGCTAGGTGGCTCAGTGGATATAGGCCTGGACTTAGGAAGACTGTGTGATTTTTTTTTTTGAAGGGGGGAAGACAGGGCAATTGGGGTTAAGTGACTTGTCCAAGGTCACACAGCTAGTAAGTGTTAAGTGTCTGAGGCCGGATTTAAACTTGGGTCCTCCTGATTCCAGGCACCATCTAGCTGCCCCTGACTGTGTAGTCTTAAGGTTTAATTCTGAAGGAAAGTAGGGAGAGCTCAGGCAATTTCCTGGCCTCTCTCAGCCATCTTGGCTCCACCACCACCACCCCTTTCCAGAAATTCTCTTCTTCAATTTTGGACCTAGTTCATTGTCCCTTCCATTGTTGAAGATAAATGGAACTCATTAAGGAACTCAATGGCTGCCTATCCAAATTCAGGTCAAAATCTTGGCAACATGCTTCCTGCATTCACTTGATTTTTCATATGTGTATTGCTAGACTAAGTTCTTTAGAGGTTAAGAGGTTTGCTCAAGACCACACAGTTAATAGTAGTCAAGCTTGGATGAGAAGCCAACTCTCCTTATTCCAAGGCCCATGCCCTTTCCACTTTATCATGTTACCTCTCCAATTAGTCCACACTTTTAATTTGACGTATTCTACCATTAGTATTATATGTATCCCATTTATCCTGTAGTAGAAATACTGAATGGTGGGACAGAAAGAGCTTCGGTCTTACAAAAACTGGTTTGATTCCTGCCTTTGTCACTGACTCTTCATTCAAATTTGAACTAGTACCATCACTCTTCTGAACCTCAGTTTCCTCATCTGTAAAACAGGGATAAAGACAAAATTTGCTGTACCTATCTCCCTGGTTTTTTTAAAACCAAATGAAAAATGAATTCAAAGCACTTTACAAGCAATCATAATATGTCTATTCTATGTATACATATATGTGTGTGTATTTATGGATGTGTGTATAATGGATAGTGAGCAGGTCTTCAAATTAGAAAGGCCTGGCTGCAAGTCTCATCTCTAACTAGAGGTATGATTTTGGTCAAGATGCTTGACTTCTCATTGTCCTCAGGCAACTTTTTAAGGCTATAAGTTGCCAAGAAGGTAACAGTCTGCTTTGGTAAAGAAAGTCTTCCTGACTCCAGGTCAAGCATTCTATCCACTGAACCACCTAGCTGCTCCTAGTTTACACGTAAGCTTTATAGTACTATATATGTAAGCGGCTATCATCATTTCCTCTATCAAAGGTCTACTCTGATGCCTTATCATTGCTGTAGGAGTAATCCTGGGCCTCAAAGACTATGCCAGCAGAGGGCTCTTATCTTCCAAAAAGCCTTCCAAGCTAGAATATAGGCCCAAAATGGCACTGGTCTAACCAGATTCAAAGAGAATTGTTGCCAGAGATTTGGCCACCAGTGAGAACAATTTCAGCCTTAGCAACTCACGAAACCCATGAGATTTGACCACCAGAGATCTGAGCATCAGTGAGGAAAATTTCAGCTTTCAGCCATAGAATTACTCATAAAACCTATGGAGTGGGGGAGAGGAGAGGAGAGTGTGTGTGTGTGTGTGTGTGTGTGTGTGTGTGTGTGTGTGTGTGTGTGTTTTGGAAGGAGCTTGATCATTATAGCATGCAAAAAGTACCAATATTCATATAATTGTGGGTGCTCAATGTATTATTTGTAGACTATTGATAAATAAGAGATCTTTGTTCCATTTTCCTCCATTTCTAATCTGAAATACTAAATATCGTGCTCTTTGTATGCTGAATTAGATGTCCCTTTCCTCAACACTTCCCATTTGTATGCATGCAGTTGGATAGAAAGCCAGTAACAGTGATCCCTGATACTGCACTTCCTTATAGCATCAAGGCAATAGAATATGTTTGAAAAACAAATGTGACTTTGAAAAACTCAGGTCCAAATGTGCAAGTCATATTGTGGTTAGGTGGTCAGGCTGTTATCTGATGGAATTTTATGACCAGACATCCCAGAGGTGTGGTTCTGGAGGACTAGGTCATTTGGCCCCTAATTTCAGCAATGCTACTAGACATGCTCAGGTCCAATTCATTCATTCAAAAAACAAGGATCAGGTGACTTCTATATGCAAGGCATAATTGGACTATGCCTCTGGTTGCTTGGTTTAGACAGTATTATCATTTCCAAAGCTCAATCAGTGCTTTCTTTAGAAGCCTTATGCCAATCTGCCTCTATCTATCCCTGCAATTACCATCATCTTTTCATTGCTATAAAAACATAAATTCATTATCACAGTGCCTGGACCTTACTAAATACTTAAGAAATGCTTATTCACTGACCAAATTAAGGAGTATTTGCGTTGTGAAACCTAAAAAGATTTTTTAAATCATGTTGTTTATAAAAGGCTGTTTCAAATCCTATCTCTGATTCTTAGTTCCTGTGTGACCTTCGGGAAATCATTTCACTTGCCTGGGCCTCAATTTCCTTGTCTTTAAAATGAAAGGGCAGGCTGGCCTAGAGGGCCTCTGAGGTGCCCCCTCCTTAGCCCTGGATCTATGATCTTGTGCTCCCAGGTAAAGTAGGGGGGATCATTTTTTTTGGAAGGCAATTGGGGTTAAGTGACTTACTCAAGGTCAGGGGCCTAGTTTTTGTGTGTCTGAAGCTGGATTTGAACTCAGGTCCTCATGACTGGGCCTGTGCTCTATTCACGGTACCACCTTGCTAGCCCGAAGGGTTCATTCTTTAGCAAACATACCAGAACTTATTCAGTGAAATGAAGTTGTCCTCTTCGAAGGAATAACCTTGAAAAACCTAACACTTGGTCCAACAATATAGAAATTGCTTAAAACGCATTTTGAAACACTTCATTTAAAACAACCTCCACAGCCTCTGGCATATTATTTTGAATGTACTCTGTAGCAGCAAATATTCATTTTTAACATTGGATTCTATTAATATATTTAGTTATTCAGAAATAATTTGGTGCATAGAATCTAATACTTAATAATAGTATGCAATGTGACTCTGGGCAAAACCCTTAATTTCTGCCTCTTTAAGAGATCTCTTACTCTGTTTCCTCATTTATAAAATAGAGACAACACTACCCTCACCGCACAGGGTTTTTGAATCTAAGTTAGGCCCCTAATGGCCTTCTAGCCTAATCCCTGATTACAGGTTCTTAACCTGTGGTCCATGAATTTGGTTTTTAAAGAAATATTTTGGTAACTGTATTTCAAAACATTTGCTTTCCTTTGTAACCCTATGTGTTTTATTTTATGCTTTTAAAAACACTCTCAGGAGAAGCTGAGTAAGGGCAGGGACTCACCTGAGCTTTCCCCCAAACCTCAAATACCTTCTAAAAATGATTCTATACCAATTCTAGGGCAGAAACATTCCAAGAAGGAAGTCACAGGCTTCATCAGACTACCATAGTGGTCCACAATACAAAAAAGCTTAAGAACCCCTGCCCCAAACTGTGCAAGGTTATCTTCTACAGAGCCAATAACTGACCCCTCAATTACTGCTCCATGATGTCCAGTGAAGGGGAGCCTGCTCCTTTCCAAGGCAGCCTATTACACCTTTGTAATTAATTTTGTAATTAATATTATACCTATTACAGCTTTAATAATGGGGAAATGTAACCTTATGCTTAGCCCAAATCTGCTTCTCTGTAGCTTTTTCACATTGCTCCCATTTCTGCCTTCTGGGACCAAGGAAGGTATGTCTAATCTTTCTTTCTGACAGTCCTTCAAATACTTGAAGGAAACAATGTCTCCCGTAACCTCTTCCCCTTGATAAACCTTCCCATTAGGTAGTGGTTTTAAAAATACTTGCACATGCATTATCACATTTGTCAAATAAATGGTTGCCAAACTTCTGGGTGATGCAAAGCTAGAAGGGAGAGCTGATGTGTTAGATAATAGAGTTAGGAGCCTCAAAAGATCTTGATGGGCTAGAGCTATAGGCATGTTGAATTAAAGGAAATTTAACAGGGATGAATATAATTGCTGCATCAGTCCTCGGGTGGCATCCTGGCAGCCATCGTCCAGATGAAGTCCATCTTATCTATGTTTGGCCCATAACATAGTGCTTAGAATTAAACAGAATACTCTGCAAGTGTTTGAACAGGGTGGAATGCTGTGGAACTGCTCCCTTCCTCATTCCAGACATTTTGCTTCTCAGTATATTAATAAAAAGACTCTTCACATACTTTATCTCATTTGGATCTCACAACAGCCCTATGAGGTATAACAGTGCAACTTATCATCCCCCCTTTACAGGTGAAGAAGTTGACATTCAGGGAGTTTAAGTGACTGTCATACCCAGGTATTTCTGCTTCCAGTAGTGCCCCATCCATTATACCATATTTGCCTTCAAGCTCTTTTAACTATCAGGTCATTAGGGCAGCTAGATGGTGCAGTGAATACAGCACTGACCCTGTAGTTAGGAGGACCTGAGTTCAAATCCGGCCTCAGACACTTAACACTAGCCGTGTGGCCTTGGGCAAGTCACTTGACCACAATTGCCCTTCCTTCCCCCTCCAAACAGCAAAAAAAAAAAAAAAAAATTAACTATCAGATCATGCAGTCAATTCATTGAACTTGTAGTCTACTAAAAACCCCAGATCTTTCCCTAGCCATGGATCCCACCCACCTACCCACTCATCTTGTGCTTCAAAAGGTGATTTTTTTAATCCACCTGTTGAATATCATATCATGTCATGCCATATTATATTATACTATACTATATGACACAACATGACATTACATTATATTATGTTATATTATTTTATGTTATGTTATATTATATTCATTATGCCTCTAACTCATCAAAATCTTTTGAGGATCCTAACTCTATTATCTAACATATCAGCTCTCCCTTCTAGCTTTGCATCACCTGGAAGTTTGGCAACCATTTATCTGACAAATGTGATAAAGCATGTGAAAGTATTTTTAAAACCACTACCTAAATTAAAGATATTGTTGATCAAACCGGGCAGTAATACCATTGTTAGTCAAAAAATGAAGAGTGCCTAGACAGAAATGAGATTTACTTGTATGGCTCAAACTGGCTTTAAAAATAATTGCAAAGGAATCTTACTTAGCATGTAAGTATTCTGCAAATGATGTGTATCTGGTTAAATTCCCTCTTAAAAAGAATGTTAGTATAATTTGAAGTGAAAACTGATTTGAAGCCCTGTAATGCCTTAATGGGCGTTAACCAGATCCAGGTACACCCGAAGATATTAGAGAAATCCTAAAGTGCTTTCAAGCTTATAATTGACTATTGTTGAAATCCTGAATTTTTTTAGTTGCAAAATGACCATTACAAAAAAAAAAAAACCCTTTCCATATGCATGTGAGTACCAAGTCCTAATACACTGTAAGATTCACACCTTATCCTTTTCTCTTCACACCAGTCGCCTCACTTGTGATGAATATAGCTCAGTAAATTCACAATTCCAGTGAGAGAAATAAGCAACCGATTGAAATTTATACTCCCAAGTCAATTTAAATATGTGTGAAAAGGTGTATCTGTCCAGGCTATCAACACCAGGTCATGACTGTTTGCCAAGTAGGACAGGTCGAGACCTGGAGTCTAGATTTGTATCTACAAGGTCAAAGCCAGAAGGTCAGGAAGCAGCAGAGAAATACATGATACTGAGAGTACTGAGGATATGTCCTCTGGCCCAAGGATAGCAGCAGCAGGAAGGGAAGAGAGACAACAAGCAGAGTCTGAGAAACCAGGCCAAGGGCCATGTCATGAGCTCTAAAACAAAGGCCAGTAGGGAAGCAAAGTCTGATCTAGGTAGCAGGAAGAAGAAGACAGGCAGATGGTCCGTGTAGACAAGGAAATCCTCAATGATGTTAGAAGTGATCCAAGGGCAGAGGCTAGCTGTCCCCTGTCTTGTACTTTATCTTCCCTGCTAGGCATGAGTGGAGAAGCATTAAGAGCAGGTGTGCACAGGAATCTAGAGAGAGACAAGACACCCAGATGGTCAGAGCAGCTGGCCCAGCCAAACAAAACTGCTTGCAGCCTAGAGGCTGATGGCCATAGGGGACTAGGTTTTTGACCTTCTTTTGGAGCTGGTTATTTTAACTGTGGGGTCACCACCCCTTGTTAGAGTCTAAACTGAGGCTTGAGGAATACCTACGTTCTCCCATTCTGGGCACAGATTCTCAAGAAGCCCATACAAATACAAAATCTCAACTATTTCTCCTGGCATTCTACTGGAAGATAAGAGGCAAGGTCAGAAAACGCCAGACTGAAAACAGTCTGTGGTTCTCAGGAGGGCTTCTCGGGCAAACATAGGGAGGGCCTCACAGCTGGTTCCCTGGGTTGAAAAGCTTTGTTTTCAGATCAAGTTGAGTCAGTGTTCATTTGTGGTCTGACTCAGAGACAGCTTTTGAGCTCTTTTGATCCTTAAACCAATAATGTGTTGCTTTGTTTTTGTGTGGTATGAAGAATGCTGTGTGTTTGCTGTCCTCCTGGCACTTTCATGAAAACAAGATGTCATGAGACTATCCCAGGGAGTCTCTTTTTTATTAGTGTAAATAAGGCATTAATTGATGGCTCCAGCCCCTGGCACTATCTCTCAGAGTCACAATTGTGGATTTCTTCATGGTAAAGGACCATGGAGATAAAAAACCTTACCTGAGGTACATGGGTACCAGTCACGGGGAACAGGTAAGCATGAGCTTCTAAAACTGAATTGCAGTCCCTTTTTCTGAGATGTCAGCCAATCACCCAGCCCTTATTCCATTTATAGCCTCATTGTCAGGGTTTGGGAGGAAGCAGGCCTGAACAAAGCAGAGAAGACAGCATTGGTCTAGCTAGCGTCTAGCCAAAAGAATTTGGCAGATAGTGTAAGTGTAAAAGTCATGGTTTTAGGGCCAGAAAATCAATTAGCAAAGGGAAGGGTACTGAAGCTCAGGAGGTGGAGCCAAGTCTCAGGTCTAGGAAAACCATATCAGCAAAAAAGAACAGCACATCCTAAAGTCAATATGTCCAAACAAAATCCATTCTGTGTGTCTGTCTGTCTTTTTGTCTGTCTGTCTCTGTCTCTTTCTCTCTGTCTCTCTTTTTCTCTTTCTCTCTTGTTTCTATCTCTCTCTCTCTCTCTCTCTCTCTCTCTCTCTCTCTCTCTTTTACACACACACACACACACACACACACACACACACACACACACACACACTCGACTGCCTCTCTTCTAAATTTCCCCATCACTATCTATCCATTAACCCCAGTTCAACATCTTGGAGTCATCCTCAACTCTCTTTCCTCCCCTGCCCTGCCCCACCCCACCCCTCTCATCCAGGCAACTGCCAAATATTATCAAGTCTACCTCCACAATATTTCTGTATCTGTCCCCTTCTCTCTCATGGCTACCCCATTAGTTCAGGTCCTTATCACTTCTCATCTGCACTATTACAATGCCTCCCTACTTGGACCCTTTGCCTCCAGCCTCATAGACTCCTCTCCAGTCCATCCTACACACAGCTGCCAGATTGACATTCCCAACACCTAAGTCTGAATATATCACTACCTAGTTTAGGAACTTCCAGTGGTTCACTCTAGCTTCTAAGATCAAATACAGACTCCTTGATTTGGCTTATAAAGCTCTTGACAGAGTAGCTCCAAATATACACTTATAGCCTAACCAGACTAGCCCATTTGTCATTTCCTTACATGACATTCCACCCTCCATCTCTCATCTCCCTTCTCCTTGCCTTTGCACAGAGCATCCCCATTCCTGGAACGTGCTTGTTCCTCACCTCCAATTCATAGACTCCCTAGCCTCCTTCAACTTTAAGTTCAAGTGCCACCTCCAACAAGATTTCCCCATTACTAGTGTCCTCTCCCTTAAAATAACCTTGTGTATAATTTGCACTTGATTTTCTATGCATCTACTATTCTCCTCCCCCATTAGGATGTAAATTCCTAAAGGTCAGAGGTAGTTTCATTTTTTTTCTTTACTTTGTATCCCATGACACTTGAATAGCTCCTAACACATAGTAAGCACTTAATAAATGCTGTTTGAATGTTGAATGAATTGTGTCTGTTCCACTGTAAAGGAGATAGTTCTATTAAACCCTTGAGTTTAAATCCTCAAAGTAAGTTCTGTTTTTCAGTCATCAGTTACAATGAGAATCATGCAAAAACTCATTGTAGAAGTCCTTCATAATAGATAGTAGTGGACTGGATCATAAGGAGCTACAAAGGACCAAATCTTCATTTTATGGATGACTATTCTCAGTCCTCCTTCTCCTTGACCTCTCTGGAGCCTTTGACACTATTGGTCACCCTCTCCTCCTTGATACTCTCTTCTCTCTAGGTTTTCAGGATACCACCCTCCCCTAGTTCTCCTCCTCCCTATCTGACTGCTCCTTCTCAGTCTCCTTTGCTGGATCCTCACCTAGATCTTGCCCTCTAACCATAGGTGTCCCTCGGGATTCTGTCCTGAGCCATCTTCTTGTCTCTTTCTATACCACTTCATTGGTGATCTCATCAGGTCCCTTGGATTTAATTTCCATATCTATTGTACCCAGCCCTAACCTCTCTGCTGACCTCTAATCTCCCATCTCCAACTGCTTGTCAGACATCTTGACCTGAATGTCCAGTAGACATCTTTTTTTGGGGGGGTGGGCCAAGCAATTTGGGTTAAGTGATTTGCCCAGGGTCACATAGCTAATGAGAGACAAATGTCTGAGGCTGGATTTGAACTCAGCCCCTCCTGACTCCTGCTCTATCAACTGCACCACCTAACTCCCTGCCCAATAGACATCTTAAACTCAACATGTCCAATGTCAAACTCATTTATCTTTCCTCCTAACCACCCTCCCCTCCCATCTTCCCAATTACTTCAGAGGGTGACGCCATCCTCCTAGGCACTCAGGCTCCTCCCTGGGAGTCATCCTTGATTCCTTACTATCTCTCAGAAACTTACATGTACAAGCTTTTGCCAAGGGCTGTTGATTTCACTTTTGAAATGTCTGTCAAATATACCCCATTCTCTCCTCTGATGCTCCAGTCTAGTGCAGGACCTCATCAGCTTATGCCTGAATTACTACAATAGCTTGTTTGTGAGTCTGCCTGCCTCAAGTCTCTCCCCACTCTAATACATCCTCCATTCAGCCACCAAAGTGATTTTTCTGAAAGCACAGGTCCCACCATGTCACTTCCACTACTAAATAAACTTCAGTGGTTCCCTGCTGTCACCAGGATAAAATACAAAAATCTCTGTTTGTTATTCAAACCTCTTAGTTCTAGCCTCTTCTACTTTGACAGGTTTCTTATACTTTACATTTCTCCATGTATTCTTCAATCAGGTGACACGACTATCTCATGGATAAGACACTCCATCTCTTGGCTTCTGCCTCTCTCTGGCTGTTCCCCATGCCTGGAAAACCCTCCTTCCTTATCTCTGCCTACTGGCTTCTCTGGTTTCCTTTAAGTTCCAACTAAAATCCCACTGTCTACAGGAAGCCTGTCCCAAACCCTCTTAATTATACTTCTTTCTCTCTTACTTATCCTATTTATCTTGTATAGAATTTGTTTCTTCATATTTATGTACTTGTTAAATTGTGAGCTCCTTGAGGGCAGGGACTGTCTTTTGCACTTTCTATATCCCCAGGTTTAACACAGTGCCTGACAATTAATATATGCTTAATAAATATTTATTGACTGACTACAAATGAGGAAATGGAAGACAGGGAGGTTTTATGTGACTTGCCCAAGGTAACATGGTTACTAAAAGTCAGAGGCAAGATTTAAACCCAGATGCCTCCTAAACTATTCCTGCCAGATTCCTTCCAGCTCTAGGCCTTTAACCCTCAGAATTAAGAAACAACAAATAAAACAAAAAGGGGTTTATTCTGTGTCACTTTTCACACCAGTCTAAATCTACTGCAGTATTCTAGCTTTCTTCCTAACTCCCTCATTTATATTCTTGGTCACACAGCCAGTTTATATCAGAGGTGAGACTTGATCCTAACCAAGACCCCCTGACTCCAAGGTCAGCTCTCTCTGTCTACTATACAACAGTCATTGTTATATAAAAAATAGGTTTGTTATATTTCCAGTGATTAGAGAATAACTAAAGTAGAGTAGCATGATGTAATGGAATGTTATATTTTTCTAAAAATAGCTGAGTAATTAGAAGGCTCACCTTGAGGTCCAGATGACCTAGATTCAAATCCTTTTTCTGACACACTAATTGCATGACTTTGGGCAAGTCACATAACCTCTCTATACCCTAGGTACTTCTCTAAGACAATAAATATTGAATGCTATCTGCATCACTGGAAGGAGTTTCCACTTCAGGATTATTTCAACATTGATGAAATCACAGATATTAATCAAACATATAGATAAAGATAGATACAGAAAAATGTATGTCTGTATCTGTATATAAATACATATATCTAGATATAGATAGATATAAGTGTATACTTTATATATATTTTATTTTTATTATATATCATATAATATGTTTATATAAAATATATTTTATATATCCTTTTATTGATAGCATATTTGATTATATCACCATATCTGATTCTCCAGTCACTGGAAATATAACAAAGTTAATATTTCAAGATGATAAAGTGGGTTCTTAAAAGTATTAAAGACAGGTCCTAAACAGTATCTCGTTTAATCACCTAAAATATAATTTAGTCCAACCCTACTATTATCCTCACATTTTGATTAGACTTTCCTTTTTAATTCTTCCTTAATCTATCGAGGGCACAAACCCCACCTCGAGCTTGTCAGTCTCCCGGGGTCTCACACTGCTGCTTCCTTCTGTTGTCTAAAAGTTATGCAGTTACAAGGGATATAGACAGTCTGTTTGAAGCTATTTGTTGTTATTTGGTCATGTCCAACTCTTTGTGACAGGATGGAACTTACTGCCCATGGGCTTTCTGTAGCTGTTAGTCATTTCCTTCTATAGTTCCTTAAAGCAAATGGAGGTTAAGTGACTTGTTCAAGGTTATGTGGCTAGTAGAGTCTGTGGCTGGACTTGAACTCAGGTCTTCTTGACTCTAAGTGTAGTGCTCTATCCATTGAGCCACCTAGCCGCCCCTTTTAGGCTATTAGGTCCCATTAAAGAGATCTCTTGGCTCAGCAGAAGCAAAAAGGAGCCATACAAGTAAAAATATAAATTTCCTCAAAACAGCTCCTCTCCAACCAGGAGAAAGTGGTTTTCCATTCTACTTTTGAAGAGTTTAACATCCCCTCCTTAGCTATTTTACCTGGAACTAAATAACAATGATAATAACAATTATTATTATTATTGCAGTAACAGCAGCAATAACTCATTTTGTTTAGAAGTTTGAAAAACATCCAAATGTCCAAATGGATAATATGCCTGACACGTAGCAGGTATTTAACAAATGCTTTTCCCCTTCTCTTTCCTCCTCTTCCCTTTCCTTATAACACCCCTTTGGGAAGATATTACAAGTATTTGCATATGTGACTCCTCCTACTGTATCTATTCCAAGCCTGTTCTTTTACAGATGAAGAAACCAAAACCCAAAGAAGTTAAGTGACTTGTCCAAGGTCATCTTGGTAGTAAGTGGATTTAAACTCAGATCTGGTTATAGATTCATTATTCTTTCCATTGCACCATATTTCCTTTCTGCTCACATTTCCCATAATTCCTCATACTGATCATTTCTTTTGGTAAAATAACATACCATTAATCCATATACCATAATTTGTTCAGCCTCCAACTGATACCCTATTTCCGGTTTTTGATACAACAACAAAAAAAAGTTCTGCTATGAATATTTTAGTATATATAAGGTCTCTCTGTCATTTACTTCCTTAGGGTATACACCAATCCATGTGCTATATTCCAAAAGAAAAAAGTTCATTCTTGAGAGTTTCCCCTAACCTTAGAGTTAGTAAATTTAGAAATGGCACAGTGGATAGAGTGCCAGACCTGGAGTCAGGAAGACCTGAGTTCAATTCCAGCCTCAGACATTTACTAGGTATGTGACCCTGGACAAGTCACTTAACCCTCTTTGCCTCAGTTTCCTCATCTGTAAAATAAGCTGGAGAAGGAAATGTCAAACCACTCCAGTATCTTTGCCAGAAAACCCCAAATGGAGTCATGAAGAGTTAGATAGGACTGAAGGACAACATTATCTTACTAATCCATTGTGGGAATCTATTATTTACTTATCTCTGACCCAAAGACTTCAATTACCTCAGGCAGGATAATGCTGATGTATGCATGAATCACTGAAGTCAGAATGCCATTTTCTGGTATCTTGCAGTCTACTTAACATTAACTGGATATATAAGTAAAGAATAACACTGTTCTTGGGAGTGTTTTAAGGACTCAATTAAGTTTTCTTGAACTTTCTCACCCCCGGGGTTGGGGACCTTTTGATAAGTCTGTCTACTATTTCTAAAATGTCTCATCCCATGTGATGCTATAGGTGTACAGAACAATGTCTATTAACAAGTTTCTGCCTGTACACTGATGCTCTGCTTCCCCTTCCTATCCCCCTGCCAATGTGTGCTTTCTGAGGGGCTAAACCAAACAGTGATCACACAAAGAAATGGGAGTTAGAAGGGGAAAACACCAGAATGAAGATTAATTTTCCCTCCCCTTTAATTTCTTTATGAATGAGAAAGAATGTGAGCAATGTGTTCCCTCACCCACAAACCAGGTCTGAAATAACTTGGGGCCAAGGATAAGTTTTAACAAAAGCAGAAAATCCAGCCAACAACTACTAAATGAAGCTCACTGCCACCATGAGCACTTCCTCTCAAGGACACTTGAGGACAGGAGTTGCATGTTGGGATGGTTACGTTTGATCTTCTTCACTCCTTGGTAGAAACCAGCTGCTTGAGTTGGCTCTAGCTGAAAAGTGTTATAATCACAAGAACTGCAGAATTCAGAGCTAGTAGGGTCACATAGATCATAGAGTCTAATTCCCTCGTTATACAGATGAGGAAAACAAGGTCTAGAGAGTTAAAGGGACTTTTCCAAGATCATGCAAATGGTCACTAACAAAGTGTGCCTTTGGATGGGTCCTTTTCTTTCCAAATCCACTGCTCTTTCTGCATCATCCTTCACGTGATGATTTATTTCTCTTCTTGGATTATGGCTAACTCAGTTAAGCCAGTAATTTATAAAATTATTTTCTCCTGCCATAGCACTTCAGAAAAGGACAAATAAAAGATAATTGTACCAGATAGGCACTTAGCAAATTTTGTTGAATTGTGGTAGAGTGGGAAAAGAACTTTGGTTCTAGAATCAGAAATTGTTGTTCAGTTATTTTTCAAGTCGTGTCTGACTATGATCCCATTTGGGGTTTTCTTGGCAGAAATATTGAAGTGGTTTGCCATTTCTTTCTACAGCTCATTTTACAGATGAGGAAACTGAGGCGAAAGAGGTTAAGTCAGAAGACCTGGGTTCAAATACAGCCTTCGAGCGCTTATTGGTAGTATGACCTTGGACAAGTCTTTTAGCCTTCCTGGGCTTCACTGCCCATATCAGTAAGAAATAGGGGGTCTGGGGGGCATGGTGGCCTCTGAGATCACTTCTAGTTCTAGGTCTGTGATTCTATAATAAGAAAAATCTTTATACAACTTTCTCTATTACATGGGATATTGTGTGTTATTATTTGGACTGCTTCCATTCCTAGGTAATTCATTCATATATGTATGTGTGTATACAGACATACATATTTATATTTAATATGTTTCCTAATAGGTTACTCTTCTCTCTCTTCCTACTGCCATCACTCTAGTACAGTCCTCTATTGCCTAGATCTTTCTAACTCATTTCAGGTTCACCATTCTCCTCCTTCCATCCTCCAATTAATACTATACAGCATCGCCAGACTAATCTTTCTGCGCAGATCTGGTAATGTCCCTTCTCTATTCAGGACCTTTTAACTGCTTATTGAAGAATGTCCACTTCCTTCATCCTGGAATTCAAGCCATCTACAGTCTGGCCCCAGCATTATTTTACATACCTCCTTCCAGCCCCACTTTCTCTCTTCTCAGACTCTACTATCCATTGTGTCTCAAATGTACCCTTATATTTCCCTCGCTCTCAGGCTTCACACATGAATTTACCTATGTTTGGAACACCCTGTCTCCAACATGTGTATCTATATCTGTCAAAATTCCACCCATCCTTCCCTGACCAAGTCAAAGATCATCTTTTCCATACGGTATTCAGTGATCTTCACAATCAGATCTTACTTTGACACTACAAAGCATACAAGGTCAAAAATGAAATCTTCTTTGCCTCCAAGGAGGTTTATACTTAGCAACATATACAGATAAGCATAATACAAATTAGCAAATGAAGAGGGGCAAGGGAGAGATCAAAATGTTCTAGGAAAGGTTGTGGAGTATGCATGTGTTTAGTGGTTGAATGTGTTATGCACTTGTTATATTCATCAAATTGCATATATTTGTTTAAAGATTCTGTCTCCTTTCCAAAATTCTAAGTAACTTGAGAGGAGGGACCGTGTCTTAATTCATTCTTGTATCTCTGCCAGCATCTAGGAGAGTGCTCCACACTTACAATTTATTGCATTTAAATAAAATTTTAATTTAAGAAAACATTAGCACAAATGTGATAATATTTGTAAACTGTAAAGTGCTATGTGTTTATAAATGTCAGTTATATAAAAATCTGAAAATAGATCAGAGGGTGACTATTCATATTAAAAAAGAGTCTTCACCCTGTAAAATGTTTTCCTCTGGGGTTCGGTTTTTTTAAGCAATGAGTTTCCTGGTACACTTAAAGCAGTCTATGCTGTAATGGAATATTATTGTGCTATAAGAAACGAGGAGGTGACCGATTTCATAATTACCTGGGGAGACTTATACAAACTGATGCTGAGCGAGAAGAGTAGAATCAGAAGAACTTTGTATACAATCACAGACATACCATATCTGTGATGACCAATTATGACAGACTGGACTCTTTTCAGCAATGCAGTGATATAAGTCAATCCCGAAAGAGAGAAATGCATATATATATATATATATATATATATATATATATATGAGAGAGAGAGAGAGAGAGAGAGAGAGAGAGAGAGAGAGAGAGAGATAACTAGAAAGAACTGAGCCTGAATCCTGATGGAAGCAAACTAAATGATCTTTTTCTTTTCATTGTTTGGTTTTATTTCTTCTTTACCATCTTTCATCCCACCTAGTATAATACGCCTTTGTAATTGGAATAATGTCTAATATGAATGTATTTGCAGATCCTATACTGGACTATATGCTGTCATGGGGGGAGGGGAGAGGGAAGTAAAGGAAATTTGAAAATCAAGGAACTATGGAATTGAATCTTGTTAACTGAAACTAAACTAATAAATTAATTTAAAAAAAACAAAAAAATAAAAAATAAAATAGTCTTTGCTTTTAAATTTTTATTTATGTCCAACTTTTTAGGAACATCTAATTAAGCAAATTTTATTTGGGTCAGATCATCATAACAAATTCTAAAAAAAACATTAATTAAGCATTTACTATGTGCCATGAATTGTGCTAAGCACTGGGTATACAAATATATAAAACAAGAAGCAGTCTCTGCCCTCAGTGAGCTTATGTTCTATTAGGGTAAGGCAGCACATCTAGTGGGGTGGTTGTAGAGGAAGGGCATTTTGGTCTAGGAAATGAGGTGGTGTGTTGAGTCATAGGACAACTGACTGCCATTCTTTTCAGGAGGGTAGAACTGATTTGATGACTGTTCCCAGAATGAGAAGCGGAGCCAGGGCAGGCAGCTACATTGACATTGCAGAGCATGGTGGGTCAGGGTCAGGACAGGTAGTGTGAATTCTCACCATAGACAGGATCTGGACCCACTCTATGGGAAGTGGCACATGCAGTACAGCAGCATGGTAGGAAGCTGGTCAGAGAGTCATCTGAAAATTTCTATTTTCTTGGGCATGTTTTTGAACTTTTACCCATTGTAAATGTCTTCAACCATTAAAAAAAAACCTTCCCTTTCAACCACCTCTCTTTCATTTGGCCAGATGTTCTTCAGAGTACAACTGTAAGAGATGCAAATAACAGCTTCCAAAGTCATGAGTCCAACACATTTTCAAACGTTTCCCCTGAACCACTGCCCTGTGAAAGTGAATCGTTGTCTACAAACACAGGAGACTTTTATCACAGGCTGCCCAACCAGTTACTTGAAATCAACCAAGAATTACTTCAGTCTGGAATCATTTCCATCCCTGGTAAGTTATATCCAAATCCCTGTCCACCCAAGGACCTCCTAAAGCATGCTAGTCTCTTCAGTTCAAGCCAAGTCACACACATTAGATGTTATCGAAACTATTTTACAAACTCTTGTATTTACATTCCGACTGATTAATTCCCTGCTGTTGTTGCTCAGCACATCTCATGCAAAGCCAAGAACAGTATCCAAGCCAGAATAACTCTGGTATCTCTCCATTTCCTTGTCATCTGGAACACAGGTTTCTCAAAAGTGGCTCTTTTGTTTTTTCAGGGACCAGAGACCGTAATGGGAGAGCAGTGGTACAGGTGTCCACCAGAAGTGCATTTTGGTCAAAGGAGCCGACCTCAAGCAGTGAGCTCACCCGCCTTTTGATGTATCTCTACAGCATCCCCAGGTCAGGCCTCACCTCGGAGCCAGCTTGTTTTTCTGCTTTCAGACCAAGTTGTGATGGCCCAGTCTGAGAAAATCTTTTGCTTATTTGTGGAGTTTTCCTTCCTCTCCAGGCATGATAAAATGCAAATTTCATTCAAAATCCTGATCAGTAGTTGGATTGACTCAACCTTTTAGTCTTGTCTTCTAATAAAGTCCGTGTAATTCCCTAGTTCAAATATAGAGATGCTACAGTACAGTCATGTATCTGGGTACATTTGGACCAGGCACAATAGAAAAGGAAGTTACTTTTGGTACCAATTGCCTAACTTTTAAGGCCTTCTGTAATCTAACCACAACCTTATTTCCTGCTACTCTCTGGCACAAACTATCTGGAGAGACAAAACTACCACATGAAACAGTTTAACATGGAATTGAGGAAAAATAAAATGTGTTAAAAATTTTTAAAATAATCTGGTCAAATAAATATGCTTCTTTTTAAAAGAAGAAGGGAGAAGGGAGAAGGAAAAGAAGAAAGAGGTGGTGATGGAAGAGGAGGAGAAGGAGAAGGAGAATCAGCCTAGGCAGTAATATACCAAACATGATGCACCCATTCCTGCCATCAGGGATTTGTTCAGTTATCTTCTCTCACTTTCCCCTCTTTTATCTTTCTAAATTCTTTCCATCCTTCAATATTCTGTTCCCGTGTCACCTCTTCTAAGAAGTCTGCCTTGACTACTCTTGTTTTCCATGACCTTTTTTATCTGAATTCTTAATGTATTCACTACCACATAATTTAAAATTTAATTTTTAAAAAAAATTTTATTATGAACTCAGACCTTAACAAGCATAGCATTTCCATATAAAAAGAAAGATATGAGCATTGTTTATAAATCTGTGGATGCATGCATCCTTTCCCATTTCATATGGTAGTTTTGCCTCCCCAACTAGTTTATAAGTTCCTTAAGACAAATACCTCATACTTCTGTGTACCTCTCAGTGCCCCCAGCACAGTGCGAAGCAGCTAGCTGGTCCTGAATCAGTATTTATTTTTCAGTCAAGACAATTGGAACCTTCCCATGAATGAGAGAGAGAGAGATATTAGAGAGGCCAGTTGTAATGGAAAGAAGTCTCATTGTGTGCCTAACCCATTTGATACCCTGTCAATCTCTTTAAAATGGATTCCACATGCATAATTAAAGCAAAATTCCATACCCTTTATGATGGCCCACTTGTTTTTGACAGTGTTTGGTGCCAGGGTTCTTAGTATAATAAAGAGATTTGAAGTTTGTTATAAAGACTTTAGATTTTAGACCAATAAGGAGCTTTGATCTATCCCTTAAATACCTCAGCTTGGGTCCGATGACTTTCAAAACAAATCTTAGTGCCCCTTGGCCAAAACCCAAAATTATTGTTATTAATGATTCTTATCCACGTAATATATACATGGCTGACATGTTTATATACATGAGTATACATTATATCTCTATATACACATGTATGTATACATGCGTGAAGGTCAGACATATACATTTCCTTAGGTAAAGGATCTTAGGTTTCTTTCCATTCATATGTCTTTAGTATTTGTTTTTATGGCAGAATTCTAACATACTTTCTATTTTCCAAACTCACTGGTAGATCATCTAATTTTTGGCTGACTTTCAGGTCTTTTCCATCTCAGTTTGGATAGAAGCCAAATAGTCTTGAGTCTTTTCTGTCTTGTTCTTTTAAGACAAAATGTAGGCTTGATGTGAGTCAAGATACCACTTTGTCACTCTCTCAAGAGTATTATGAACCAGGTTAGGGTCAGTGGTCTTGTAGACAATTCCTTGTTTTTAGGATCATAGCATTTAGAGCTGGAAAGAACATTAGAAAGTATAACTCCCTCATTTTACAGATAAAGGAAACCAAGGCTGAGAAATTAAGTGATTTGCTCAGAATGACACAAAGAATAAGCATCAAAGCCAAGATTCAAAGCCAGGTCCATTGACTCTAAATTCCATGCTCAAAGTTGTTCTAAACCCTGTCCATCTAGATTGTTTTACTCTTGAATCCACAGCACCTAGAACAGTGCCTGACATGTATTAGATGCCTAATAAATGCTTAATTTATTTATTTATTGTACTGAGATTGCTACCTCGAAATTACTTCACATGTTGAGATCTCCTTTGTTTACCTACTTTTTACTAAGTCTTCTAGTCTTCATGCCAGATTGCTCCTTGGCTTTCTAGGGCATTCTTCCAGATACCATCTTTTCTAAGATGCCAAGTTTTTTTTTCTTCTTCCCCTCCCTCTCTTAGGTCCTTTTCAAAACACTTGAAATTTATTTTCTTGGGAATATAAGAAAAGTTTCCTTATAGTTAAAATAGGATCTTTCTGTCAAGCATTTGATCTATAGTTTGGTTAAAAGCTTTTCTTAACTAAAAAGAAAACCAACCCAAAACACTGTTATATGGCCATGGGAGAGTCTAAGAGAGTCCAGAAACACAAGAGAAGCTTCTTTTAAATGCATACTATTTCTGTGATGGCCTTAGCAAATGATCTCTAGGAGACTTTCCACACATGTATAAACTAGAAGCACATGTATTTAAAATTTTCGAAGCTAGAAGGAATGTTAATTTTGATTTAGTGTGACCTTATATGATGACAAACTACTTGCCCAACAGCCAGCATTTTATTGTGACTAGAAAGCTGGCCTTACTCATTATCAGAAAGATAAAATTCAAGGCCCACCTCCAACAAATACTGCTTTGTGACCCTGGCCAAGTCACTTAACTTCTCTCTATTCCCAGATGTTTCTAATAATGTAAGTTACAGAGCACATGACTATATCAGCAAAGGAAATTCTTCACCAGTAACTGCCTCTAGAAATGAAGTAAAAGGTTTGGACAAAAACAAATTAAAAAGCCCAACCTGCTTAAAAATCGCTCTGTTAGCAGCTTTATCTGCATAACAAGCTGAAGTCTGTATGCCTCTCATTTCTACCCACTAGTCCTTGTTCTAGGAAAAATGATTTACATACAATAAATGGATTTACACAGAATAAATTTAATATCCTCATCAAAAGATAGTTCTTCAAATATTCAAAGAGAGCTTCCTATCATCCCAAAGTCTTCCCTTCTCTAGAAATGCAAACTTCGGTCTCATTTCTTCAAGCAGTCCTCATATGACATGGTTTCCGCATATTTTACCATCCTTGCATCTTCCTCTAGAAGCATTGCAATAGTTTCATGTAATATCTGAGTTGGAAGAGACTTGAGAGGCAACTTAGTACAACCCATACCTGAATGAGAATGCCCTCAACAAAACAGTAAATAATTGATGGTAGTGGATGACTTTCATTGAGATGAAACCCACTCTCTTGGGAGGGAAGTCATTCTACTTTGGGATAACTCTAGCTCTTAGCTGAATACTAACTCATTGTTGGTGGAGTTGTGAACTGATCCAACCACTCTGGAGAGCAATTTGGAACTATGCCCAAAGGCCTATAAAAATGTGTATACCCTTTGACCCAGCAATACTACTTCTAGGGCTATATCCCAAAGAGATCATAAAAATGGGAAAAGGACCCACATGTACAAAAATATTTATAGTAGCTTTTTTTGTGGTGGCCAAGAATTGGAAATTGAGGGAATGCCCATTGACTGGGGAATAGCTGAACAAGTTGTGATATATAAATGTAATGGAATACTATTGTGCTATAAGAAATAATGAGCAGGCAGACTTCAGAAAAACCTGGAAAGATTTATATGAACTGATACTGAGTGAAGGGAGTAGAACCAGTAGAACATTGTACATAGTAATAGCCACATTGTGCAATGACTGACTTTGATAGACTTTGCTCTCCTCAGCAATACAAGAACCTAAAACAATTCCAAAAGATTCATGATGGAAAATGCCATTTACATCCAGAGAAAGAAATACGGAGTCTGAATCCAGATTGAAGTATATTATTTGCTCTCTTTTTTGGTTTTGTTCTGTTTTGTTTTGCTTTTTCTTTCTCATGGCTCCTCCCATTTGTTCTAATTCTTCTATACAACATGACTAATGTGAAAATATTCTTAATAAGAATGTATTATGTAGAACTTATATAGAATTGCACGCCATCTTGGGAAGGGGGGAGAAGGAAGAGGTAGAGAAAATTTAAAACTTATTGAAGTGAATGATGAAAACTAAAAATAAATAAATTTTTAAAAACTCTAGCTGAGATATAGGAGAGAGCAGATTGGGGGAGGGGGTATACCATGGGATCATGGTTTTGGGGTGGTGGGTAGGGGAAAAACAGAGAGAAAATTTGTATCTCAAAATCTTGTGGAAATGAATGAGGTAAACTAAAAATAAACATAAAATTTAATTTTAAAAAAATTCTAGCTGATAACTATTAATATCAATTGGTATTTTCTATCTGTAAGCATAGATATAGACATGTAGCTATAGGCACAGGGCTAAGTAGGTATGGACTACAGCAGCGGCTTTGATGATTTAGGCTCAACTGCCTCTTTCTTTCAAAATTAGAATGAAGCATGTGACTTCCAGAACAATATAACATAGTTGTATTTCTGCAAAATTAATTAGTGAATCAATGACTGAAGACTTTATGCAATCCGTACTTTTATTGAATTCACAATTCTCATTACCAAAATGACATTAAAGAAATGTTTCCATTACTCAGAAAAGGTCACCAAAACACTAAACTTCATCAAAGCTAACAAAATAAATTGTTTATTCCCCAACTGAAATGATGCCCATTAGGTAATTGGTGAAGAGATGTCTCTGTAACAAGAAACTATAATCTGAAGTCTTAAATTCCATTTTCCTCTTAAATAAAGCAATGTTCTTATACATTTTCTTTCCAATATCCTTGATGTCTTTAAAATGTCACTTGCTGGCTTGTTGATACAAGATAAAATCAGGGAAGTCCCCTAGTCTTTCATCCAAATCAGGAATCCTTTTGTAGCATCACAAAAGTATGGCCATCTAGTCATTGTTCAAAGACTTCAAGTGAAGGCAAAGTGCTTACTGTGCCTGTTCTATTACTGAACAATTCTAATTGTTAAAAGGAGGCTCAGTGGATAGATCGCTGGGCCTGGAATCAGGAACTCCTGAGTTCAAATCCAGCCTTAGACACTTACTAGCTGCAGAACCCTGGGCAAGTGACTCAACCTCTTAATCCACTGGAGAAGGAAATGGTAAAGCACTCCAGTATCTTTGCCCAGAGAACTGCATGGACAGTACTGGTGTGCTGCATACAGATGTGGTCCACAGGGTCAAAAAGAGTCTGATGAGACTAAACAAGTGAATAATTGTTAAAAAGTTATTCTACTTATAGTTTCAACCCACATCACAGAACACACTCCCACAATAGGTTCTTAATAAGTAATTGTTGTGTTGCATTGTTTTTACAGCCAGAGTTTTTTCATTTTTGATAACAGTGTTTGAACACAGCTCTTAGTCTTGTTTAATTCAGTTCATTTCCACACATACTTATGTGGTGCTTACTATTTTCCAGGCCATGTGTTAGGTACTGTAGATACAGACAAAAACAAAATTCTCCCAGCCTACAAGGAGCTTACCTTCTACTAAACAACTTCATATCTTTCCACTATTTCTCCTAACATATTATTTTCCCCAATCTTCATCATACTGACCCTACTTCTTTGGACACACTCTTATTGGTCAATGTCCATTTTTAAAATTTAGCAACAAAAATTGAATATGAGAGTAGCAAGCCTCATACTTTCCATGATCTGAATACTCTGTTTTTATCAATGCAACCAAAAGTATGGCTTTTTTAAGCAGTTGCACAAAATTTTTGATTCATCTTGATCATTTTATGCCTATTATTAAAGCAGCAAAATATTATAATTATAGAAATTATAGTTCTATCTGTTAGACCTAACAGAGTCTCCTCAGAAAATAAACATTTCATAAATATAAGTTTCAGCATCTAAAATATACTAGCTGACTCTCAAAATTCTGACATAAAAATGTAACATTTAAAAAAATACTTATAGAGTAAAATATTAACAAGTTCCTGTAATGCCATGTACAAGCAGCTTTCCAGAAGACTGCTACTGTGAACAGCTTTTAAGGTTCTGATTATACAGTATGGTGAACACTGTTTATTCCACAACAAATCAAAGCAAAACATTCACAGAAAATCAAGGTACAGCATTCACAATATTACAACTTATCACAGAAAATCACAATATAGTATTCACAACAGCTTATCATTAAAATTGCCACATAGTTTTCACCAAAATGGTCACAATATTTAGAACAAAGAATAATCATCTCAAAGTACAATAGTCAAAGTCTTCCACTCATGGGGCACACTAAATTATCTAAATCAGTCACTTATTCAACAATCTGTTACTAAGTATCATTAATCACTAAGTACAATCTTTAGAAAATACACAAACTCTCTACTCCTAGGTCACTAGGAAACTACAACTCGTTATTACTCAGTACCCACGGAGAGGTCTTTTCATCTTGTCTTGGGGCCAGTTCTCAGACTCCCTGGATCCCCTTCCATGGTCCCAGATTCTGCTTGGATTCACCAGACTGTCACCTGGGTTCAATGGCAGACAGCTCCCAGTTCCTTGTCCAGATCTCTGGGTAGATCCTGCTCCACACTGAAGTCCATTGGGTCCGGTCCATCTCAAATCCTTCACAATTTCTGTTCTTGGAAATTCAAGGCTCAACCAAGCCATGATCAAAGTCCCAGAGGGTCATGCTTCCTCAGTCTTCTGCAGCTCATTCAAAAAATCAGACCACCTTATCCAGCCTGAGGGAAGGGGGCTCCTGGGCTCCTGTTCAGAAGCTTCACCACCACAAGTTCTCAGGAAATTCTGGCTCAGCTCTCCATTCTCTCTTCTATAGCTGCTATGCCTCCAGATTCTTGTCCCAAGAAATTCTGACTGTGCCTCTCTGGGGCTTTTTTTATATACATATCATTAGCTTCCGGTTTCAGCCAACCCTTCCTGTCATGGCAGGAACAGGGGTTCATACCTTCTGTTTCTTTCACAGAGGTTTGATCAATTACTAAGTGTTAAGTACCTGCTTGTTTGCAAATACAAAAAGAGGTCTTCAAATTATCATTACAATTGAGGGGGGCGGAGCCAAGATGGCAGAGTAGAAACAGCTCTTCCAAGCCTCTCTGCCCCCAGATTCTCCACAAACTATGTAAAAAAGGACTCTGAACAACTTCTGGAGCCCCAGCACCCACAGAACGACACAGAAAAGCTAACCTCCCGCTGAGGACAGCCCAGCACCCTGCAGGAAGGACCAGCGCAGTGGTCTGGGAGCCGGCAGCACGCAGAGCGCAGGAGCCGAGCCGAGCCCAGGTCCACGTGAGCCGAGGTTTTAGCCCCAGGGCGGCAGGGCCAGCAGCCGGCTGGAGGAACCCCAGAACACCAGGAACTGTGGAGACTCCAGAATTATCAACATAGACTTGCCTAGGACAAAGTAAGAGGTTAGTGTCCTATGGACTTTGGGACCTGTATTTGGGGAATGCGTCAGCTCCCTCCCTGGGGGCTAGAAGCTGCTGAGGAGACACGCCATTTTGTAGTTTTCAGAGGCATTTCTGGCTCCCAGCCTACAAATCGTGGGGAGATCCAGCGATCAGTCTTGGGGGGTAATCGCTCTTGCTTTAACCTCCTGGATCTGGATTGTGATCTAGGGTGGAAGTTGTGGGTGGGTTTATAGCTTGCCAGAAACGGAAGTTGCCCCCCACACGTTCGGGACGAAAATTCCTCTATCTGGCCTTAAAGCCATAGTGTGGCAACAAGCCCAAAAGTCAAGTAATTAAGTGGCAACATGCCAAGGCAAAGGAAACAGAAAAATGCAACCCTAGACTCCTATTTTGGGGGCATAGAGCGGGAAAAGGACTGTGAGGTCAGAAGTCCTGCTCCAAAAGCCCCAGGGGAAAACATGAGCGGGTTGCAGGCCATAGAGGACCTTAAGAAGGACTTTAAAAATCAAATAAGAGAAGTGGAGGAAAAATTGGAAAGAGAAATGAGAAGGATGCAGGAAAAGTATGAAATGAGGGTCAACAGCCTGACTGAGGAAAACAACACCTTAAAAAATAGACTAACTCAAATGGCAAAGGAGGCCCAAAAAGGGCAATGAGGAGAAGAATGCCTTAAAAAGTCGAATTTGCCAGATGGAAAAAGAATCTCAAAAGCTCACTGAGGAGATTCATTCCTTCAGAGTTAGACTGGAGCAAATGGAAGCTAATGACTTTATGAGAAATCAAGATGCTGTTAAGCAGATCCAAACAAATGAAAGATTAGAAGGCAATGTGAAATATCTCATGGAAAAACCACTGACCTGGAAAATAGATCCAGGAGAGACAATTTAAAAATTATTGGACTACCTGAAAGCCATGATCAAGGAAAGAACCTAGAAATCACCCTTCAAGAAATTCTCAAGGAAAACTGCCCTGACATTTTAGATCCAGAGGGCAAAATAGAGGTTGAAAGAATCCACCGATCACCTCCTGAAAAAGATCCCAAAAAGAAAACTCCCAGAAATATTATAGCCAGGTTCCAGAATCCCCAGATCAAGGAGAAAATACTACAAGTGGCCAGGAAGAAACAATTTCAATATTGTGGAAACACAATCAGAATAGCCCAGGACCTGGCGGCTTCTACACTGAGGGATCAAAGGGCATGGAATAATGATATTCCAGAGGGCAAAAGAACTGGGAATGAACCCAAGGGTCACCTACCCAGCAAAACTGAGTATTTTGTTTCAGGGGAAAATATGGTCATTCAGTGGAATAGAGGACTTTCAAGCATTCTTGAGGAAAAAACCAGAATTGAATAGAAAATTTGACATCCAGACACAAGAAGGAAGAGATGCCTGAGAAGGTAATCAGGGAAAAGAAATCAAAAGGAACTTATCAAAGTTGAACTATTTACATTCCTATATGGAAAAGCAATATCTGTGACTGATGATATCTTTCTCACTATGAAAATAATGGAAGAAGGGGTGTGGTCATACGAATACATATGTGAATGTGTGTGTATATGGTTACAGTTATATATGGATAGAGGGCATAGGTTGATTTTGTTGGGAAGGGAGAGCACTCAAGGGATGAAATTATGAGGTGAGAGAGGAAAGTGGCAAGAGGAGATGGGGAGAGACATGGTAGGGTAAACTATCTCATGTAGGGGAAGTGGGTGCAAAGGAGGGGGAGAATAAGGAAGGCTAAAAAGGCAAAACCACATTCACATTGAATTTGGTTCAGGGAGAAAATGACATACATACTAAATGGGATATCTCAACCTGCAGCAGGATGGGGGAAGGGGGATGAGAGGAGGGATGATGGATGGGAGGGCATCCTTGGGGTGAAGGGAGGTTGGAAGTACCCACTATAGAAGAGGGACAGGATCATGTAGGGAATGGACCAGGTGGGGGGTGGGATGAGTGGGAGGGAATTATAAGCAGCCTTGAACAATATATCTACTATGATAATGTTTTGTATAGCTAGACATGTACAACATATACTGAATTACTTATATCCCAAGAAGGAATGGGTGACAAGGGAGGAAGGAAATGGATCTGAAATTCGAGGTCGTAACATTAACTGTTTCAAATATATATATAAATACTATTATTAATACTCTTTTGCCTATAATTGGGAGATAAGATGTGCAGGCATTGGGACACAAAGATTCATCTTCCTCTAATGGAAAAGTCGATGGGGGCATGGGAGAAGGTATGGGAGAGAGCAGATTGGAGGAAGCGATATCTTGTGGGACTGCTATTCTGGGAGGTTGGGTAGGGGAATAATGGGGGGAAAATGATTGTAACTCAAAATCTGGTGGAAATGAATGATGTAAAACAGAAGTTAATAAAGTATTTGTTTAAAAAAAATTATCATTACAATTCCAGAGCAGAGGAATCTTATCCAAAGATTTTTTTTACATTTTTATGTCAGATTTTCCCCTGATTTGTTATAAAGTTCTTTTGGAAAAACTCTAACTCTGTCTTAGATGAGCTAAAGGGAAGATAAGGAACATCCATGCTAAGGCCAAGAAAATCCAGATAAGAGGTTAGTCAGGTGATCATTCAGGGAATAATGGCAGCAGTAAAAAGAGAGGAGGAGAAGAAGACTGGCCAACCCACTCCCCAAACTCTAGGAACCCAGTAGAGAGACAATTAAGAAAACTTTACAGGTTTGTATCAGCTGTGAGAATTGAGCTCCTTAGTCCCCAAGGTCTTATTTTCTATTATCTTCCATATCTCCAGAAAAATCAGTGAGTAAAGCTTAGGTCTTGCTAAGATCTTCTTTCTCAGCCCCACCAGGATAAACTTTTATGCTCAGTGATAAAAAATAATTCATGGCACATACTAAGCTCTTAATAAATACTTCTTGATTAATGCTGGTAGTAATAATAACTAACACTAAATAGTGTGTTAATGTTTGCAAAATGCTTTATGTTATCTCAGTTAATTTATTATTTGTTTTGAAAAATCCAAAGACAAGTCTTTGCATTTTGGTTTCATTTTTAATTTATTCAATAGTGCTAAGTACATTTTCAATGATGGATATGATTTTTTAAAGAGTAACCATAGCAATGTTGTTAGTCATCAGTGTAATAGAAGGTCTCAGTTTGCCCTAGAATCAACTACTTGACAAAATTAACTGATTAAACCTGAATAATAATTCTAATTTGAGTATAATTTCATTTCTTGGGAAAGAAAGAGGGGGAAAAAAGGAGGTCCTGAGTATCTAGAAATCAATAGAATCACCAAGTTCTAGAGCCACAAATGACCTTAGATCATCTTAGTCTTATTGAAATTATAGCAATAACCTTCCTGCTAAGAAATTTTAAATGTATCAGTTAAAAGTCAGCCTGCTTTTCTTTTTACAGGAAGGAGGTGCGAGATCTGGGACTGGTCATCTTAGTGGATGCTCGGAAATGCCAGCCTGCCCCAGCTCTCTTCAGAGCTGTCACAGCATTACAGGTGTGTTTGTTGCCCTCATCCTTTGTTGTTGTTTATTATTGCTTTTAAAAACCTTTGTTTTACTTTCAGAATTAATCAGAGTCTGTGGTTTAGCTGATAAAGCTTATGTTGTGCTCCAAGGGGAATAGTATTAGAGGAATTCTGGAGGAGGTGGGTAGAAAGGTTATTACTGACACTTGGACTGAAGTGAAATGAATAATTGGAATGAGAGACCAAAAGGATATTGTATTTGTTCCAAAGTCAAGATTTTTTTAAAAGAACAAAATAGAGCCAAAGCACTCTCTTCTTGGCATCTTGCCAATGCTAGCTACTGGAAAGAGAGAAAGAGGTCCAGAAGTTATTGCAAAGATACATGGCATTTGATTTCATCAGTGGCCACTAGGATAACCTTTGGCTTTAGTAGTAACTGAAAGAAAAACAAATATCAGGTCAGAAAGTTCTCTGATGATGGAAAATCATCTAGTCTAGCATCAAGAATGCTGTTCATTTGCTCTGAGAAACTGAAAGTTCTGTCGGGGTCAGGTTGATGCAAAACCTAAAATTTCTGGGACTCTCAGCCTTATTTTCTTATTTACTTTAATACTCTGATACTTCAAGGCCACTCACAAAAGATTTTTTTTGCTCCTTTCCTGGAATGTGGAAAGGGTTGAATGGCTGGCCACCAAAAGTAGCCTTGGTTGGTATCAAACCAAAAGGAGCTCTCCATCAGAGTGCACAATGGATGTGCTTGGCTCTGTGCTGTTGGACATTTTTATTATCAATTAGTTAAAGACCTAGATGGCATCTTTATCATACTTGCAAATGATACAAAGCTGGACAGGGGATAAATCTATCACTCTGGGTGACAGTCAAGATCCAAAAAGATCTTGAGAGACTATTTGGCTTAATCTAATAAGGTGTAGTCTAATCAGGATAAGAGTCTTACATGGTTTTTTAAAAATCCAGCATTAAATGTACCAAGTGAGAGAAGTGTGACTATGCAATAATTCATTTTTAAAAAATGCATGGAACATGTATAACCTTTATCAAATCCCTTGCCTTTTCAATGAGGGAAACAGGGAGAGGAGGGTAAGAGAATTTGGAACCTAGAATTGGTAAAAAAAAAAAAAAGGTAAAAAATTGTTTTGAAGTTGGAAAAAATAAAATATTTCAATAAAATTTTTGAAAATAAAAAATGAAAAAGATTCAGGTTAGTGGAATACATATTAAGAAAGGAATGTCACCAGGACCATGAAGTTCTACCCTATTCTGCCCTGGTCAGGCCACATCTAGAATCCTGTGCTCCATTCTACGTTTTGCATTTTAGGAAGGACATTAATAAATTAGAAAGTCTCCAAAGGGGTGCAAGCAGGATATGGAAAGGCTTGGAATTCATGCCATATGGAAATCTTTGAAAGTAAGTAGAGGTATTTAGTCTAGAGAAAAACTTTAAAGGATTGCTATCTTCACATCCTTGAAAGGCTACCATTTGGATGAAGAATTCAAGTGTTGCTTCTCTCCATAGAGCAGAGTTCTAATCAAAGGTTGGAAATTATGACGAAATGATTTGGGATTTGATGTAAGGATAAACTTACTAAGAACTAGTGTCATTCAAAAGGGCCACCTCCAGAGATATCTGGGTCTCTTCAAATGAAATTTTAAAGCAAAGGCATGTCTTGCATGCTATAAAAAGGGTCCCTTTTCAGGTATAGTTTGGATCATATGACCATGGAGATCCCTTCCATTGCTGAGATCCTATGATTCCGGGTTGTGGTGGTGGTGGTGGTTCCATGTGGTTCTTTCTTACTTCATCAGACATTTTCACATTTATTAGATCATTTTATCAATATGACCACCCAGTAAATTAGGTGAGTGGGGAATATATTAAAAGTCACAGACCTTTAGCAAGGTACCTAAGTGATCATATAGTCCAAACTATATTTTACAGGTGAGGAAAGTGAGACCAAGTGAAAGGAATGACTTTCTCAAGGTCACACAGCTCAGTGAATGGGACAAGACAGGAGTATAACTTTAAGTCTCCAGACTTCCAACCGTATGTTACTCCATCACTGATTCTTGAACTAGTTTTAACCTAAAGGAAATTTTTGCAAGTCAACAAAAGTCTTACCACAAAATGTTCTTGGGTCTTGAAACCTATGAATTTTAAAAAATGACTTCTTCCTCTCTTAGCATCCTGATCCTTGAACCATTGGCTTGCTTTCTCTCCATAGTTCCTAGTTCCTCCTACCGAAGTCTGCCCAGGACTTCAAGACTAAGACTTGAGGGCTGAGCATCCCATGGTAGCAAATTTAGACATTTTTACTGATGCTCAGTGTTTTGGGAGATAGGAAATATTACCCTGGGCTGTTCTGCCTCTGGGGCACATGAGCATAACTGCTCTGCTCAGTGATTTGTTTCCAGGACTACTAGTGGGATAAAGGCCAAGTGTTATTGTTCACATTCAATAGAAAAATTCCAAGTCTGGTTTCTGAGTCACAATAAATAGTCTAGAGAAGAATGGGGGAAAATAAACAGTGGAAAAAGTAGGAAAAAAAAATCACATTTTTATCTTTTAAATTACATCCAGTTCTATAAACAGATATCTAAGAGCTTACTATATCACAGTATCTTACAGTTTCAGATTCTGAAGGAATTTCACAGACCATCTATTCTAACCCTTACCTGACTAAGGAGCTCTTTTATTATATCTCTGGCAAATAGTCATCCAACTTCCATTTGAAAATCACCAGTAATGGGGAAATGACTACTTCCTGAGGCAGTCTGGTGTACTTCTGAACAGCTATAAATATTGGGAAGCTTTTCTTTACGTTGCAATGAAATTGGTTTCTATGTAGCTTCTACTTTATGGAATCAAGCAAGACAACTCTGAACTCTATTGTGTATGACAGCTCCCCAGACATGAAGATTGCTAACTAATCACAGTCCCCCATAAGTCTATTCTTCCCCAAATTTCTCAGCTCAAAAATACCTGAGTTCAAATTCTGCCTCAAACACTTACTAACTATATGATTGTGGACTAGTCAATTGATGTCTCTCAGTTTCCTTTTCCTCCTTCCTGTAAAATTGGGATGATAATAATAGCACCTACCTCACAGAATTTGAGGTATGGAAAGCACTTGGTAAACCTTAAAGCATGATATATTGTTGTTGTTCAGTCATGTCCGACTCTTTGTGACCCCATCTGGGGTATTGTTGGCAAAGATACTGGAGTGGTTTGCCATTTCCTTCTCCAGCTCATTTTACAAATGAGGAAACTGGGGTAAAGAGGGTTAAGTGACTTGCTCAGGGTCACACAGCTAGTAAGTGTCTGAGGCCAGATTTGAACTCAGGAATGTGAATCTTCCTGATTCCAGGCCTGGCACTCTATTCACTGCACCACCTAGCTGCCCAAAGCATTATATAGACGCTAGCAATTATTGTTATTGTCATTGTAACTATTACGTGTATGGCATTATCTCCATTCTTTTCACTGGTGCTAGCCCTCCTCTGGATACACTCCAACTTATGACATATTATAGATGCCAATGGAGCAAGTCAACTGACCATTTGTTCTCTGTCTTTCTGGTTACATAACTAGTCTACCTCCTACTCCATTCACCAATCAATGCCTACATCATGAGGTCTCAACTCACAGTCTTCAAATGTATCTGCAATCTTATCAATGTGAATATTCTCCCTCCACTGATGAAAATCAAAACCTAACAATACCTTAGAAATTCATCACAGGGAACCTTTTGCCAATCACCCCACCAGGTTTCACTATGCTAAAATGCAGAACCTGGGGAATAAAGTATGGTTGAACTTATCACTTGATAGACCTATGGTTTTGTCGGCATTGCTTGATTCACTTCCCTTAACAAATTCTCCCACTGGTGGACATTCTTTTTATGTATTCTTCAGGGGAACCCAACTTCCTTTTTGCTCCTTCATTAGCCTTCCACTGTCCTAAACCAGAATTAAAGTCAGTCTTGGGTAAAAAGGGCTTCAACTCCAGACATGAAGAACTTGAAATGGAAAAAAATAAGGGAACTAGGTGTCCATCTTAATGAAAATACTGGTCTTGGGGCAGCTAGGTGGTGCAGTGAATAGAGCACTAGCCCTGGAGTCAGGAGGACCTGAGTTCAAATCCGGCCTCAGACACTTGACACACTTACTAGCCATGTGACTTTGGGCAAGTCAACCCCAATTGCCCTCCAAAAAGCAAAAAAAAAGAAAAAAGAAAATACTTGTCTTACTAAATTTGAGAACATCTCTGAAGATAACTGTAGTGTAATTAGACAACATGCTATTCCAGGAAACCTCATGTGACTCTCAAAAGACAGATTGTTCAAAGAGCCTTTTATTCATATTTTATTCATTTATTATGAACATGTAATCTCAAAGAGAAAAGAAACAAAAGAAAAAGGACATAAAAGTGATCCAGAACAGCCCTTGAGAGAAGTCATTTGTCTTGTATTTTTCCCTTGTGGCTTAAAAATATATATATATATATATATATATATATATATAAACAACTGTGATTCTGTTTTGTTTTACTAGAGTGATACCCCTTCCTTCTCCCACACCCCAAGGCCTCTTAAAGCAAACAAATAAAAAACAATTCTGGTTCATTGAAATATATTATTTCCACAGCATTCTCAAAACATGGGGAAGATGTGATTTTGGTCGTTTTCATTACATTGTAATTTACTGCTGCAAAACACTGAGAAGGCCATTTTATACATTATATTGTGGATGAAGGGAAATACTTTACTAGCCCTGTCAAGTATAGTACCTAGGGTGTTGATAATAGCCTTCTTGAATTATGAGAAGATAAAGTTCCCTTCACTTGTCCTCTGGATACACATAAGGTTCTACAAAGAAAAACTCTTTTACATGTGTGTTTTTGAGAGTGTATATGTGCATGTATGTTTCAACTAAAGAATTGACATTTGCTAATATTGAAAGAAGGGAATAACAATGAAAAAAAATTCATGAATCAAAGTCTTGTTTAGATTTCTATTAGAGAGTAATACAGAGTTTCCCAAAAGTCTTAATGTGGTCTTAAGTTATTAAACTTTAGAATCATCCTTCCAAGTACAAGTTCAGGAGAATGTGTCTAAGCAACAGTTCATTTTTAGAAGATGGGAGAGTTAATGGAATATACTAAGAGGCAATGGAAAGCAATCTTACATTAAGAAAATATTAATTGGGGTGGCTAGGTGGCACAGTGAATAGAGCACTGACCCTGGAATCAGGAGGACCTGAGTTCAAATCCGGACTCAGACACTTACACAAAAACTAGCCGTGTGACCCCAGGCAAGTCACTTAACCCCAATTGCCCTCCAAAAAGCAAAAAAAAAAAAAAAAAATTGAAAATAATAGTGCCAGGACTAAGGGATTCTGCCCAAATGTCTTAGTTTTAAGTTATTAAGGCTTAAAACCACACTAAAACTTTTGGGACACCCTGTATCTAATACCTTGTTAGCTTAAGTAGGCCCTTACAGAAAAGTGTGGACTAAGTCTAGATCCTTATGGAAATCCAAACACATCATCCCACACCTGGCAGTTACTATCTGTGTGATCTTGGGCAAGTAACTGAGCCTCCTATGGTCTCAGTTTCCTCATGTGTAAAATGGAAGAGTTGAATTAGATGGTTTCTGAGAGCCCTTCTCCCTCTATCTCTATGATACTTTGATCCTATATCATTGATTACCAATTGTTTTAATTAGGTAGAAGATCCTAGTTAAAAGGGCTAGGCATTTAACCTCTCTGGGCCTCAATTTTCTAATCTATTAAAAAAGGAGGGGGTAGGGGTGAAGAAGTAAGGAGAATGGAATAGATGCCTGCTTAGATCTCTTCTAGCTATAAATTCATCATACATTAAAATGATCATTTCATTCCAAAAAGCTGTGGCCTGAATTTCAACCCTAGCCATACAGAAGCATTCTTTCTGTGTAAACACACATGGGCTGTTTCTTTGCTATAAACTATAATTTTGTGACAGTGAATTAAAGGAGAAATAGTATTTTGATTCATATTGTTTAGGACAACAGTTTCTAGTCAGTGTCCAACATAAAATCATGAAATTTTAGGGTTTTCCCAATACCAAATCATTCCTCCACCTTGCAAGATTTCTTTCCTTCCTTGTTCCATTTCTTTGTAACTCTCTGAGGTAAATAGGTGGACCAGGGGATAGAATGCTAGACCTAGAGTCAGGAAGACCTGAGTTCAAATCTAGTTTCAGACACTAAGTAGCTGTGTGACCCTGGGAAAGTCATTTAACCATTCACAGCCTCAATTTCCTCATCCATAAAATGAGAGTAATAATATTATAGTTGTTATGAGAACAAAATGAGCTATTTGGAAATAGCTTTTCAAACCTTGAAGTGTTATATAAATAAATGCTAGTTGTTGCTGTTACTATCACAGAGTTCCTACACAAGTAATGAGTGCTGGGCCTGGAGTCAAAAAGACCTACGTTCAAATCTAGCCTCAGGAACTCAAGAGCTGTGTGAACCTGGACCAATCACTTAACCTCTGTCTCCATTACTTTCCTTATCTATAAAATGGAAATAATAATAACAGTTATTTTCCAGGGTTATTATGAGGATCAAATGAGATAATATTGTGCACAATGTCTGGCACATAATAGATGTTGAATAAGTCATTGTGTTTCCCCACCCCACCTAAATCCTCCCCAAAGGATCTACTCATAAACCCTTTACAGAAAATCCACTCATGCTGGAACCCCTCTTCAAGACCTCCTGACATTGTGTGGAGAATGCCAGTGAATCGTATTGACTGTCCATTGGGTATCTGTTACTCTTGTCACGTGACTGGCCCACCTCATTTTTTAATCACATATCTCTGGCTATATCAGGAAGGTTTAACTCAAAATATTCAAGTGCCTCTGTGATCCCATCAGACTGACTGTCCCCTCCCTCCACTGAGGCCAATCAAAACTCAATCATACCTTCCCAACCTATGAACCTCTTGTCATGCCCTCCCAGGGGTAATCATGGTAACTGCCATGAGCTGTTGATGTCCCTACCATAAGTCTCTCTCCACTCTAGTTCATTATCCATTTAACTATCAAAGTTATCTCCTTAAAGTGTAGCTATAACTATACCACTTCCCTATTCAATAAATGCCAATGGCTCCCCATTACTTCCACGATCAACTGTAAAATCCTGTTTGATTAATAAAAAAAAAATCCTGTTTGGCTTTTAAAACTTTTCATAACTTGGCTTTCCTTCTACCTTTCCAGTCATCTTACTTCCATCTTACTTCCCCCTACATATTCTGGCATTCTATCTGCTTTGCCACCCATATCACAGCACAGTGCTTGGCCCATGGTAACTCTTAATAAATGCTTATTGACTGACTGATTGACTAGTAAGTGTATGATGTTAGATTTATGTTAACAGATTATGGCCTATTCCATAGATCTGGTGGAGAGGACATCATAACTTCAGTAAATCCAATAAATGAATTGCCATCAATGACAGCTAAGAATACTCTATATAAACCATGTCATACATGAAAAGCAAAGATATTTGGATGCAAAGCATTGCCTATATCCTCTGTGAAAGATATACAAAGCTGGAAAATAAACCCACAAAGGGTCTATTTGTAATCTAGTGATGAGTGCAAAGAATTCATAATTACCTGTGACCTCAAGAGGGCAAAATTTTAACAGCTAACAAAGTATATTTAAAGATAAATCTCCAAAAGATTGGGTTTTCCAACTGGTTCCATGAATATGCAATATTAATGATGTCACCTGGCTCTTTTCTAGATACCATGGTTATAGGAACATAGTTTCATGTGGTTTCTTGTCAGGGATATAAAACATTTATTAGCTGAGATGGTTTCTGGGGTCTTTCAGCCTCTTCAGACTAATTTTTCTTGATTAAACTTCTCTATTTGCATTGGTTAAATTCTTTAAGAAATAGTGATTATGTTAATGTCTTTCCTTTTACCCATTTCCCATCTTTTTGAGTCAGCAGCTAAGCTGAGGGGGTGGAGGTGTCTGTTGTGATTATACCTAGAACTTTCTTTAATTCTTTTCAATCTCACCCAATTTGATATTTACGTTCACAACTTTGTTCCAACCCTCTAATGATCTGACTATATGTAGACATCCAGTACTGAAACAACTCCCACATCTGTAACCAGTTGTTTCCTCTCTTTATAACATGAGAGGCAATATTGTATAGTGAATAGAGAGTTGACCTTGAAGCAAAGAACATCTGGGCTTGAGTCCTACACTGGATCCATGATTGTGTAACTCTGGGCAAGTCACTTAACATTTTAGAGTGCTGGGTAACTGTCTAGGACTACATGTTGTAGAGGGGCCATCACCAGTCACCTTGACTTCTATCTTGCCACTGGACTCCAATGACTCTGGAGGAGACACTGAGGCTGATGACTTTGCACAGCTCTACCTCACTTAAATACAATTCACCCACAAGTCAAGACATCACTTTCATGATATCATTGGTCCTCTTCGAGAACAAAAAAAGAATGTGTTGTAAAAGAAGTGCTAAAGGGGCGGCTAGGTGGCGCACTGAGTAGAGTGCTGGCCCTGTAGTCAGAAGGACCTGAGTTCGGATCTGGCCTCAGACACTTAATGCACACACAAACAAAAACCTAGCCGTGTGACCTTGGGCAAGTTACTTAACCCCAACTGCCCTCCAAAAAGAAAAAAAAAAGAAGTGCTAACTTTTGTTGGTAAAGGGTGGTTTTTTTTCATCTGGGACTTCCCTGTGCCATTGAAGTCACAAGTCTAGTTCCTATCCCTAAAATATAGCCAGTTCCATTTGTTATGGAATCGTTAAATATTTGCCCTATCAGGTACTTTCCACCTCTCTTCTTTAAGGAAGCAGTCAAAGTAATCCTTTGTGATAAGGGATGGCTCTCTGGGAAAGAGAGAGGATAGAGAAATCTAAGTGGCATAAATATGAAACAGATAAAGAAAATCAATTTTAAAAGAAGAAAGTAAAAGAAAGTAATCAGGATGTATAGGTATAAGGTTCCTAATTAGTGTGCAAGTCCTCTTTTATTTCTTGATTCCAAATTGTATCTTCCAATACATTTTTGTCAATTTTGTGGGTGTCCATCTTTATACTGAAATTGCTGAATAGCAAGGTAAATGTTGGCTTAGTCTAGAGAGTATCCAGGAAAGGACAACCAGGATGGTGAAAGACTTCAGCTTCATGTCGTACAGTGATGGATTGAAGGAAATGGGTATGTTTATCCTACTGAAGAAAGGAATGTGATAGGTGTCTTCCAGTATTTGAAAGGCTGTAATTGGAAGAAGGATAAGAATTGGTTTCTTTGACCCTGGGAGAGCAGAATTCGAATCATTACATGAAAGTTAGAAAGAGGCAAGTTTAATCTTGCTATTAGAAGTACTTCCTGAATGGGTGACAAGGGAGGAAGGGAATGGATCTGAAATTCGAGGTTTTAAAATTAAATGTTTCAAATATATATAAATACTATTATTAATACTATTTTGCATATAATTGGGAGATAAGATGTTCAGGCATTGGGGCACAGAGACTCACCTCGCCCTTATGGTAAAGTCGAGGGAGGTATGGGAGAAGATAGGGGAGAGAGCAGATTGGATGAGGGGATATCTTGTGGGACTTATTCTGGGGTAGTGGGTAGTGGGAAAAAATGGAGAAAAAATTGTAACTCAAAATCTGGTGGAAATGAATGATGTAAACCAGAAATAAATAAAGCATTTGTGAAGTATTAAGGGCTGCCCCAAGAGCTAGCAGGTACTCTGTAATTGGAGGGCTTCAACCAAAGGCTGCATGAATACTTACTAGATATGTTGCAGATCAGGTTCTGTTTCAGGTATGTGTTGAACTAGATGTTAATGAGTTTCCTTTTAACTCTGAAATATAATTCTGTGACCAAGCTCTTCATAGAATTTCTTAGCTTCTTAATCTGCTGCAGCATATGTCACCACAAAAAGCTACAAGTGTCTTCCTGGTGGTCTATCACATGTGCTTATTCTTAGAACTACAAGGCAAGATGTCCAAATGTCTTATAAAATGGCATTTCTTGTAGCTCTAGGGCACGTGATGATGAAAGCAGATCTGCTTCATTAACATCCCCCCAAAAGGATCTGTTAAACATCTTTCAATTAGCAGCTACTTCTTTATTTCAATTCAACAAGCATCTATTAAACATCTGCTTTGTTCAAAGCATATTGCTAGGCACCAGAATTGCAAAAGCACAAAAGGAACAATTTCTATTCTTTATGAATTTGCAAGCAAACTAGACTAAAATAGAGTTGACCCTGTCCTGAATACTTAAGTATTTGAGTAGGCCTGTTATCTCCCCAATCAGAATGTTTCCCAAAAGAATGTAGATCTCACCCTATCCATACATACCTATCCAGTAGGACTCATATCCTACCATAAGTTTGCCATTTATCATGGTAGAGCCCTTCTTCAATGCCCTTAATAAACTTTCAGATATTTATTATTAGAAGTCTTGGTCCAACCATCCTAGAAAGCAATGTGGAGCTATACACAAAAATGCCTAAATTGTGCATAACATTTGACCATGTGGGACCACTACCTATAACAGAGAGATCAAAGACTGAGGCAAAGGATCTATTAGGACAAAATTATAGGAGGTCTTTTTGTTGTATCAAAGAACTAGAAACAAAGTGACTGCCCATCAAATAGAAAATGCCTGAACAAATCTCATATAGGAATTTAATGGAGCATTACATTAGAAATAACGAATGAATGAATCAGAGAAACTGGCCTGGGAATACTTTTGTGATCTGATGCCGAGTTAAGTGAGCAAGACCAAGAGAATAATTTACAGAGTGAACAAAATAATAATGTAAAGGAAAACAACTGTGAAAGTCTTTAAAACTTGGATCACTGTAGTGATCAATCATGACTTTAGAAGATTGATGATGGGGCGGCTAGGTGGCGCAGTGAGTAGAGCGCTGGCCCTGGAGTCAGAAGGACCTGAGTTTGGATCCGGCCTCAGACACTTAACACACACAAACAAAAAAAACCTAGCCGTGTGACCTTGGGCAAGTTACTTAACCCCAATTTGCCCTCCAAAAAAGCAAAAAAAAAAAAAAGAAGATTGATGATGAGATTTGTCTTCTAGCTATTAGCAGGGAGGTGATGGAAAAGAGGTGCAGAATGAGCCACACGTTTTCAGACATAGAAAGTATGCTTATTTGTTTTATTTGATTGTATCTATTTGTTACAAGGGGAGTCTTCTGATTGGTGGGGAGGGATATGAATGGCAACAGAAATTTTTTTAAAAAGCAAAGAGCTTCAATGAAATATTTTTAAATACATAAAAGAAAGAAGGAAACTCACAGGGGACAGAGAAGTAGGTTAGCTTTGTTACTTCCTGATTAAATTTAATATGTGCTTGAAAAAAAAACTATGTAACAAAAATTCCCATTTTCATATATTCACTCTTTTCTGTTTTTTTGTATATTAAAATGATCATATTTGTTCATTTAAAAAAGCATTTTTTAAACACTGTGGTCCAGGCACTATGCCAAGTGTAGAAGATAACAAATATAAACAAGAATAACAATAGCCCCCTGCCCTCAAGAAGCTTCAATTCCTTTTTTTTTTTTTCTTTTTGGAGGGCATTTAGCCCAAGGTCTCATGGCTAGTTTTTGTACTAAGTGTCTGAGGCTGGATTTGAACTCAGCTCCTCCTGACTCCAGGGCCAGTGCTCTATTCACTACACCACCTAGCAGCCCCAAGAAGCTTTAATTCTAATTGTGGAAGACAACACATCAAAGGGAGTTAAAAACAGGGAACAGATAAGGAAGGTACTTGGTGCAGGGGCATGGTGCTGAAGTCTGGAAAGTCAGGAACAGAAGCAGGAGGGGAATGAAGGCTGGCCAACCTGGAACTCTGCTCACAATGGAGGCCCCAAGAACTCACAACTAGGACAAAGGGGCCCACCTAAGGGAGGGATATTCCCAAATTGGAGGCTCCAGGCACTAAAGGAAATACCAGGGTGAAACTATAGCTAAAGCATCATGTTAGAGTCCAGAAAGTCAAAAGCAGAGCTGGGAAAACAAGAAAAAAAATTCAAGTAGCATTCCCTAATCTAGCATTACAAACCTAGACAGATTTTAGTCAATTGGCATGGAGCCCCTGATTGCTAGTCTGTGTGCTTTTGCAGATAGGGCTAAATTGACACAATACTGCTTGCCTTATCACTTACTGTTTTGCATTTGAGTAGCCAAGTGCCTCCAACTACTGCTTTTGCTTAATATCCATTCTGAGTCATGTACGTCTAATTTCCCCCAGCTGGCGACAGTCACCATATGTGGTCCTTGGATACGAATAGCCTCCCTTCCTGCGTGCACAGCTGCTGCCCTGAGACAAGCATTTTTCAGAGAATCTGAACTTAAGTGGGTGGGGATAGAGTGGAGGAATTCCGCTCACTTCTCAAGTTTTCTGTCTTGACTAGATAGTCTAAGGGACTTTGTATCATTTATAAAAGGACATCCAAATATTATCAAATCGATGTTGATGTAATTGGTTTGGTTTGGTTTTCTTTTTTAAAATTTTCCTTTCAAGCTGCATTCAATGTTGGATATTTTTAGGTTTTCACAGGTATTGATCTTAAGAAAAACCACATCATAATCTCATAACAAAAGAACCCCTAAAAGTAGCAGAATGGATTTTGGCAAAGTATCCAATGAAATGTTTGTTTCCAATGAAGGAAGTGGTGATAAAAGAGTTAGGGAGACATGATAGTATTGTAGTTAGATTAAATGTGAAGGTCTGGACGTGCTTTCACTCTCAAATCCATTTCTAACTGATATCTAATTCCTGCTCAGTGTGTAGCCCACACATTTTCCTGACAAGGAAGAGAAGCAAATTATTTAAGTTAAATTTGAAACTAAAAAAGCCATTGGAGTTTGAAAAGTATTACCATGTTGAGTTGTAATGTTTGTAAAATTTAAGGAGGATCCTGGAAGAATTAAGATAATAAAACATAACACTTTTAAAAATTTTACTGTAAATTACTAAAAATTTACTGTAAAAATTTTATCTACTCACCATACGGTAGGTTGACTGCCATATACTCTAAAGGATTAGTTTTATCTGTAGCTAACCTGTCTTCTGCAATGAATTTTGAATGCAACAGGAACAATCAATCAAAACCATTTGTTAAGCACATATGTGTCAAGAGTTATGCCAGATAGTGGGGGTATAAAGACAAAAATGAAATAGTTCCTCCCCCTCAATTCTGTCAAGTAGTCCTAGTGGTAAAAATTCACCCGCAGAGGACTTTTAAAACACTTTCTAAAAAATATATCAACAGTTACTCACAACTTAGTACGTGTGATAAGCTCTCAAAATGTTAGTTGGACTAGATTGTAGGACTGGAATCAAACTTTAAGTAACTGAAAATGCCTGGTTCATTCTCAAGATGTTGAACAGAACTATAAGCCATAGAAAGAACTTGGAGGGATGAAATACCATCATGTAATTATTCAACTCTTCCAAAATATTCTCCTAATAAAAGAGGGTGAAGAAGTAACTGCTAATGAAAAACCAACAAAACTATATTTAACTATTAAACTATTTATATATATATATATATATATATATATATATATATATATATATATATATATATATATATATATATAAGCAAGGGAGTATGGTAGAAATAAATTCTAGTCCTTAAGAGATTTCAGTCAGCTTTTGTATGAATGGCTGACGCTCTCCCTTGTAAATATCTGCTGGAATGTAATCAGCACCAGATCCTTTGCCACATGAGAGGAGCCTAATGACATTCAAAACCCCTCCTTCATTTGTAAGTTTAACTAGAGAGGCATTAACTTCAACTTGAGGTGTATGGTCAATGACTTCAGCACTGATTGATGATGATCTGTTGAGAACACTAAGGAAGTGTTCTGCCCATCCCTCCAGGATTCATCCTTATCACAGATCAGGATGGCTCTGTCAGTGCTGAAGATTCAACCAATTCCATTTGAATTGTCTTAAGAAGATTCTGAAGATCATCTACCAAGATAAGGTACTGGCACTGAGGTCATTTCTCAAGCTAGAGTGCCAGGCATTCAAACTCTACTGCAGAGAACACAATCCCGGTGGGATAGCCACATTATTCAAATGCCAAATGTAGGCTATTTTACAGAGAACTCACACAAGGCAAGCACTCACATGGAGGTCAGATGAAATGCTACAAGGACACTCTCAATGTCTCTCTGAAGAACTTTGGAATAGATTGTGAGAGAGGACCACCCAGCATGGTATGTCCACATTAAAGAAGGCACTGTGCCCTAAGAGCAAAACAGAATTTCAGTAACTCAAAAGAAATGTGACACATGCAAATGTAGAAATATCTCCCTCCCAAATCGTCACACAGACTATTTGTGCCCGACCTGTGGTAGAACTTTCCAGGCTAATATTGTTCTGATTAGTCACAAGCTGGACACACTGTACACTGACCCAGACATCATGCTGTCATTTTGGTCCTCCTCAAGCACAAAAGACAAGAGTCCTTAGAAGCAAATAATTATCTAATCAGGGTGAATTTAATCATCAGCAAAATAGATGTTTGTTGAATGAGGAAATTGTAAATTATAGAATCAGAGAAAGTTGAAAACTGGAAAGGATTTTGGAGGTCATCTTCTAACCTCTTAATTTATAGGGAAGAAAAGTAAGGTCTCAACAGGTTCAGTGACCTACCCAAAGTCACACAATTAGTGATAAAACAAAGCTAGGATTAGAATATCCAACAGTCTTGGATTCGAGTAGTCTTCTGACTCTGAGGCCAGTATTTGTTCCATTTTATACCACACTACCTCTCCTTCAATTTGGAAATATATGGCTTGAGCAAATATTTACTTTTTGTAGATAGTACCAATCAAGTGCAATGATATTTAACTTATTTTTCAGTTTAAAAAAATTAGACAATGTTATGACTCCAGAAGTATTGTTGATGATGAAGTATTTTACCAGAGGTGATGGGCTAGAGGGGCAGAATGAGGCATACATTTTCAGGCATGGCTATTATGTTGATTTGAAGTGTTTAGCTATACCTATTTATTATAGTGAGGGGTTCTGGGTAAGGATGAGGACTGAATTAGTGGAAAGTGATAGGGATACAAAAAAAAAAAGAAAGGAGATTAATAAAACAAAAATTACATAGCAAAAATCAAAAAGAGGTTCAGAAAGGAACACAGGGCAATTTTTATTAAAGCTTAAATGTAATATATACTTTAATATACATATATATATGATATTTTATATATGTAAATTTATAAATTTAAAATTTAAACTCAAAATTTTAAAATCCTCTTTTTATTGTTTATTAGAAATTTTATATTAATGATTGTTTAGTTGATAATAAAAAGAAAACTTTAAATGAAATTTCAAAGTGATTACTAACATCACTTTTCTCATTCCAGAATTCTGCACCTCAGTCCATTCACAGCATTCTGATTCTGGTGGATAAGGAATCAGCATTCAGACCTGACAAGGATACAGTAATGCAGGTAAAATTAAGAAGTGTTTTTTTAATGTTTAGCACTGTGTATAAACTCAAAATAATATGTAATGTCCAGATATTTGTATGTGCTGGGAAAAATAAGGTATATAATAAAAAAAAGATTCTGAAAATTTAGCTTTATTGTTTCTTGAAAAGAAATCCCACTTCATTCTAATGATTCCCTTCTGTTATTGTTTTTGGTTTTTACTTATCATGTATATTGCTTTTTGTACATAATTGTTTTCTTCCTTCTTGGGTTGTAAGCTCCTTGAGGGCAGGGACTATCTTTTGTCTCTTTTTGTCTCCCCCAGCACTTTGCACACTAAAAGCCTAGCACTTAGTAGGCTCTTAATAAATTTTTATCAACTAAGAAATGGACCCAACTTTTCTCAAAAATAAGTTTATTTATCTTGTCTTTTGAATATAATCTTTCTCCTTCCATTAAGACAAGCTTGAGGTTATTTTCCAGCGCTTTAAAATTATCTCATTTGATCTTCAGCACAATTCATCCCCATTTGACAGATGAGGAAACTGAGGCTAAGGGATTAAAAGTGCCTTTTCCAGGGTCACAAAGCTAGTGTACATCCAATTCTTCTTGTCCTTCTTGAATTAAAATCCAAGTCATTTTAGAATGATTTATGATTTATTAATGATTTATTTAAAAATAATTTATGTATCATTCAAGTTACTCAGTGAAAAGAATCCTACTTTTTCTTATGCAAATTGTTCATAATTAGTGTAGGAAGGAACAAAATCTTCAAATAATAGTTTATATTTATTTAAAGCAAAACAAGTTGAGTAAAGGAATTTTTGTTCTTTTGTACCTTTTATTTGTCTTCATCAATTTATTGAATTATTAAAATATTAGACCCCAATTTTAATAATTTTGTAAGTGCTGGAAATTAGTCTAAGGAGTGGTGTACACGTGAGGCCAAATAAACTATTTGAAAAGTGAACATTTCTATCAATCAGCAGGCGACTTCATCTTATTCTATGCCACAATATGCCATGACCTATGTAACTCACAGGCCCCATGTCATTACAGACTTGGCAGACCCAGAACTAAGCCTTGCCTCCTCATGTGGTCCCCTTAACAGGGACCACATGAGGAAGTCTTGAGAATGAGTATGAGAAGTTTATACCATATGAGATTGAAAGGAGAATACCACATGTTGGTCTTACTGATCATCATTGTCTAGACTTTAGCATCCCAGCTCCCCAGTGGCTGGATTCCCTGTCATATTCCCCAGGGTCGGTGTCTTCATCTTCTGTTTTTGTTTTCCTTATACTAACTGCATGCTTCCTCAGACTTCCAGAAGTTTCTTATAAATGGAGACTTTCATTGATAATCTGCCTTACCTTAGATAGACAGCTTATATCTTACATTCTGTTTAGACCTTGGTCAACAGTGTATGTAGCTCAACGGTCTTTTCTTCATTGGCCCAATATTTCTTTTCTGGTATATTTTTTTGACTCATTTTTCCTTGTGACCTTCTCTAGAATAATATACTTCATCTGGGCCCTCTGGTTTTACCCACTTTTTAGGTCTACCTAGACTTCTGGTGCTAGTCTTCCCCAATCTAGCCAACACTACTCAAGTCCCAATTATGACAAAGTCATTTGACTGATTTTTTTTCGCCAAGTTGTATTGAATGATTGTTTTTGCCATCATGCAGATATAGCAAAGTTAGATCATATATAGTACAAACAAAACTGGGAAATAGAATTGACTCCAAGTTGAATGGTAGCATATCTTCCCTATCATTGCAGTCATTTTTCCCATCGGGTATGCTGGAACATGTGGGCGCCTGGCAAAACAGTGGCTCCATAGCCAGCTGTTTGTAACAGTAACAGCTGCTCAGCATTCAAAGGCAGCACTCAGTTGCTATTGCTAAGAGGGGCTCAGTGGTCTTTACTACTTTTTAGCCACAGCCCACCAGCCCCAGAAGGAACAAGGCACCATACTGGTGTGTCAAGTGAATAGCATGTTCCCACACTGACACTTCTGTAATACTGGTGAAGGAAGAACAGGCATCCTAACTTAAAGACATAGTTGCCATTGCTGTCTCCCTGACATTGTGATTAGAAGTGGTTAAGAGCGTAGTGGTCCATGGTGGATCAAAATCACAAAGTCCTGTCTTTCAGAGTTCTTCTTGGCTGCCACCTCACCTAATCTCTTCGTGGGCCATGCTGGGCCGCCATGCTGGGCCTCCACACCTTCTCTTCACACCTTCTTTCTCCCCTTTCTCAATTCCTGCCACTGAATTGGGGAGGAGATTCCACCAAAATGTTCCCAAGTATCACAGCAACAGAAGTAGTGAGGAGTGCCCAGACCCTGGCCCCATCCAAAGTGGATATATTATGGAAGATCTTTCCTCTTCTAGATTCTTCTCTTTTTCCTTTTCTCATTTATATTTTCCCTTTTATTTTTTCTTTCTTTCTTTCTCTTTTACCTTTAATTCCTTCTTCCTCCCTTCCCCCTTTTTCTCTTTCCTTCTCTTCCTTTCCATAACATTTCATGTTCATGTGTTCCACTCTTGTCTCATCTCTCTTTTCGGTTCTAGAATATCTCTTGCCTCCTCTGCTCCACCTGTCATTTTCTTTTTTCTTTTCCTTCCTCTTTTCTTGCCACTTCTTCTGTCCCTTTGCTTTACCTCCCTTTTCCTTTTCTCTCCCTCTATTTCTTTTTCCTTTCACTCTCTCCCTTCTCATCTCCTTCACTTTTCTGTTCCTGTTCTTCCTTCTTCCTCCATATGCTTCTTCTCCTTTCTGTCTTCATTGCTATATTCCAATTCATACAATATTCAAAGGTTTACTCTGACTCTATTACTAGAAAAACAAAACCTCAGCCAATTATTTCCAGGCTTCTAACCCTCTATCTCCAAGAATTCTATGATGCAGGAAATTTAGAATTCCAAAGGTACTCTACAGAACTCAAGTATTAGGAAGTAGTGCAGAGGGTGACATATTTCTTGAATCCCTGAGAGCAAAGCCAAGGCAGGCATTTGGTCAGTCATGGGTCCTATAAGAACATGGAATGATTAATGCCACACAATAAAGCAATATAGAACTGAAAGCTATGCCTGGATCTTCTCAAACCCAGGGCCTTTGAGTGGCAGCAAGCCTTTCTGGTATAACCTATTTATTCTCTAGAGTGTTTGAAAAAGCAGGGAAAAGTCTCACAGGATTCCCTTATCCCCAGTAGCTGGATTCATGGCAATAATAAAGATCTTTGAACAATTTTTCCTCAGCAGTGTGAGGTTCTGACCTCCCTGAAAGCCCTGCATAAGCTCATCGACAGCACGCAGCTGACCTCAGAGTTTGATGGAACCTTTCCCTACAACCACAGTGACTGGATCCGTTTCCGAAGGGTAAGTAAGGCATGATGGTTCAGCGCTCCCTTCCCCTGTTTTTCCTTTCTGAGTGTATACATAGCTCTGTTGTTCTGCCCATTATTTTATAGAGTTGTTCATTCATTCATTCATTCATTCATTCATTCATTCATTCATATAGCAAGCATTATTAAGTATCTACTATGTGCCAAACAACATGTTAGGTACTAGAGATACAAAGACATGGCAACCATTAAGGAACTTATATTGTGAGGAAAATATTTTGTCAAACCTTAGAGTTCTTTGTAAATGTGAACTCTTCTTGTTATCATGCATTCAAATAAGTATACTACAAGGGGAAATGGAGGTAGCATGCCACAGTGTAGAGAGGTGACCTCTGACCTCTGTGTTTAAGTCCAATTCTGATGCATTACTGTGTGACTCTGGGTGGGTCACTCAATGTTCTAGATAACTCTTGAAGACTATAAATAGCAGAGGAAGTGTCAGCCTTAATTGGTAGTCAGAAAGTCTTTATCTGGGAATTCCCTATACCAGTGCAATCATAAGGACTGTTCCTAACCCTAACTCTAATGAGGTATAATGTGGTAAGCAAAAGAGATACACAGTCAAAGTCCCATAAGAAAGTAGGAGGGAGAAATCACCTTTATCCAAGGGGAGTCAGGCACCAACCCTCTAGATTCTCTCTCTACAATCTCTGTCACATCTGACCTTTTTTCTCTAATTACACATCTATCACATGGGGGACAGGCGACATGATTGCAACCTTATAGTATTTACAGGACAGTCACATAGAAAGATCACTGCTTTATTGTGGCAGAGGGGCTTGTTTAGCTCAATTAAACTATGAGCTATGCCATGCAGGGTTACCCAACACTGACCAGTCATGGTGGAGAGTTCTAACAAAAGGCAATCTACTGGGGAAAAAATGGCAAACCACTCCTGTATCTCTGCCAGGAAAATCCCATGGATAGTATTTAAATGCTAAAAGCTATGACATTGGAAGATGAACCCCTCAGGTGAGAAGAGGGCCTGATGTGCTCTGGTCCACAGAGTCGTGAAGAATCAGACATGACTGAATAACAAACAACACTTAGAAACAGAGGTTTGATGGTTCTGTTTGTTTCCAGAGGGCAAGACCACAACCAATGAATAAAAGTTACAGAGAGATCGGTTTAGACCTGACATAAAGAAAATCTTCCTAATAATATTCAGAGAAGGAATGGACTACCTTGGGAGAGAGTGAGTTACCAATCATAGGATTTATTGACCATAAGCTGAATGAACACTTGGAGATAATGTGGAGGGAACTCTTCATCAAATTTAGCTTACATTGTCTCTGGAGTCCTGAGATTCTGTGATTTTGTGTGATGTAGCAATGGCCTTGGAGTCGAGAAGGTTTGGTTCAAGCCCTACCTCTGACATACTAGATGTGTGTCCCTGGCCAAGTCACTTAACCTCTCAGTAACTCAGGTAACTCTAAAACTATAAGTTGGTGGAAGCATGCTGATCTACAGTTGTAGGGGAAGTTCCCTATCAGGAACATCCTACAATGATAAAAAAGGAAAAAAATGTAACCTATCTCTTTCTTATCTTATAAACTCCATAAAGTTGGTCATGGTGACTTACTTAGCTATACTACATCACTGTGTTTTACTTAAACTTTGTATCTCTCCCAGAGCTAAGCACAAATGTTCTCACAGTCAATATTTAGTATTTGTCAAATTGATTTGATCTGAACTGATAATGACACTTTAACCCTATGAAAAAGCCCAGACTGTTCATTTGAAATCTCATTTCTTACTTTCGATCTCTTCCTCCTCACAAAACATGGTAGAAACTGGAACCATTTGCTACAAACTGCAAAGAAGCCATTACTTTTCTACAGAATTCCGTCTGCTCCCTGAACACAAACAGGACTCTAAGTACAGTGCAAGTAAGTGGTTGTTTATTTTATTTAGAAAGATGATAAGCTTTTGGTTCTAAAAGCAAAGAGACATGTTCATTAAAATATAGGTTCTTGGGTAACGGGATAACTTAGAAACCAATGTTTATCAGAAATGGGATGTTCAGCTTTTAGTTCCCTTGCTTACCTGTGGCAATTGACCTCAACATTGGTTTGGTTTGTGAATGTCTCAAATGCTAGAACAATTTCTGCAAGAAACTTACTGCATCTGTTTCTACCACTTAGTATACCTCTTCCAATTCACTACCCCCATGAAAGTAAACCTTCCCAAAAAGAAGCACTATTTTTGAGGATGTGTCAAGGAAACACATCATTTTTGGGAGACAGAACCCATATTGTCTTCCCTTATCATATCACTTATGATGAGACCAGGAACTTCCCCTCCTTACCTGCTTTCTGATAAGAATACATATTGTCCCAACTCCAAGGCACTGGTTGGGGCTTCTTACATATGAGGCTGGACTATGTCATCTTTTTAAATGTAACTGCAGTGGCCTTTCTCCATTTATAAAATGCCATATACATTATAAATATAGGTAATTTTCCCATTTACAAATTCACCAATATTTCCTAGCAAAATTTGGATTACAAAAAAATTGAATAATCTGAAACTAAATCCAGTTACCATATTGCCTTTTCCTTTAATCTTCTACTTCTGTATGTATTGGGCAGCTAGGTGGCACAGTGGACAAACAGGCCTGGCATCAGGAAGTCTCATCTTCCTGAGTTCAAATCTGACCTCAGACACTTACTAGCTGTGTGGCTTTGAGCATATCACTCTACTCTTTTTGCCTCAGCTTCTTCATCTGTAAAATGAGCTGGAAAAGGGAATGACAAACCACTCCAGTATCTTTGCCAAGAAAACCCCAAATGGGGTCATGAAGAGTCAGAGGCAATTGAAAACAACTGAACAGCAGTGTATAGAATGGTTTATGTCTCATACTATAGAAACCTGACTTTTACTGCAGATGTATTCCAGAGAAGTTTCATATAAAATGAATTTTTTAATAAAATTGCTTGAATGCCTCCCCCAAAGGAAATCACATTTTTTCTTAATGAAAAGTTTTTGATTTCCTTGTAATCTTAGATTAGTCACTTGGCATGAGAGCATATAAACTACTAACTAGGAGATGCCAGTAGAGCAAGTTCCCTATGTGGGAGGGACAAGGGAAAGGTGGGCAGAGGATTTTGACAAATGGAACAGGTTAGAGGATAGACTGATAAGTCCTCAGAACAATGCCCAACACAGCACCTTTTCATGTAGGGACTGCCTAATAATTAACGCAGCCCTGGACTAGGGCTGTGGACTAGGAAAGCACACTGGATTGGAGTCAGAAAACCTATTTCTAGTCAATCCTGGCTCTACTCAGAAAGTAGATAGATGACTTTGGATAAGTCACTTTTCTAGACTTTAGTTTCTTTGTCTGTAAAATGGGGGAAGGGATTGAACTAGTTCCATCTCTCTGAGCCCTTCTAACTCTAAAATTCTCTGATTCTGTGTCCAGCAAGGCAAGGATGGAGGGTATTGGAAGCAGCAGTGGAGTTGAGAGAGAATGAAGGACCTTTGGGAGACAGTGGGTAGGGCTCCACTCACCTCTTTCTCCTGAACCCACAGGATTTGTTCTGCCTGCCTCTCCTTACTGCTACCACCTATCACTTCTGAATAGGGTTTCTCTCTGAGGAAATGCTTATCTCATAGAAAGTTTCATAAGGGTTTCTTGTGATTTTTTTGCCCACTCCCCCAAAAAATCTTATTAACAAAGAAAAGGATAAAAAAGGTCTTCTTCCTTTTTTTCCCCTTCCCTTTGATACTGAAAGAAAAGATGAAGTCTCACAAATGTAGGCTAAAAATGGGACTGCAGACAATGGATTAAATGAAGATTCATCTCTTTTCTGTGGAAATCTGTCCTCAAGCTATCATAGGCACTGGGTCCTGGAATTCTGATAAGTAAGGTTGTGGAACAAGGGTTGATAAGAGCAGTGCCAGGGTTGGAAGAGTCTGCAGTAAAGTGAGAAGAGGGCGAGGAGGGCTCAGTCCCTGCTAACAGCTGAAGGCAAAGGAAAAGGGAAGGAGAAGAGAAAAGGAGACTTCCTGTGGCCACTCCTCTGCCCTAAGTCAATGACTGAGCTTACTTTGTCAACCCTATAAAAATATGAAAATGAAATATGAATCTACATGCATAGTAGTTTGATATTTTTGTGATTTTATTATTGGCTTTCAATTGTATAAAATTGTGCTTCTTACAGCACTTTCATATCTTTTTTGAGGGGGAACAGCGGGGGTGGGGACATGATGGAAAGAACATTGGACTTGGAGCAAGGAAGATCTGAGTTCACATCCTTCCTCAAACACTTACTGGTTGTATGACCCTGGGCATATTCTCTGCCTCAGTTTCCCCATTTATAAAATGTGATGATAATAATAGCACTTACCTTCCAGATTTGTTGTGAGAATCAAATAAGATAATATGTTCTTTACAAAGTTTTTTAACTTTAGATATATATTATTAATATATATTATTACAATTATATATTAAGTTATTAAATTATATATTATTAAATATATATATTGCAAAATTATTCATTATTTTATTCATGCGTAAGTTTTGTCCTGCCTTCTTAAAAGGATTATTTGTTCTTTTTCCAGATAAGGTATAAAACAATTAATTATCAAGCCCAATATCAGGGACAGAACCAGAAGGGATTAATATATTGTTTTTTCTTTTTTAAAAAATCTACTTAATTTTAAACTTTTTGTAGAAAGAAAATTTGTACAAAGGGAAATTTTAAGTTCAGATATGTTAAGATTACTCTCTTGTTACTAGTATGCATTAGTAAAAGGAGTCTTCTCACTGGGAGTTCCTTATATACAAAAGAAATCACAGGTTCGGATTTTTTTAAAAACCCAATTTTATTATTTTAGCATAGAGATTAGAACTTTTATTTTTATGATATTAGACACAGTAATAGGGACTAGACCTATGGTTTCATTGATTTAGAGAAACTACTTCTGCCAATGTAGGTAGGGACCTTCTTTGCAACTTTTAGACATAGTTGCCTTGTTCTTAAAGGTTTTGAGTTATTGCCCAAGGTCTCAAAGCCTTTTTAAGTCAGAGGCAGGACTGGAATCTGAGTCTTCTGGTTTCAGAGTCAGACCTCTATCTACTCTTCCTCTCTGCCTCTCCTTTTTATACTATCAGAAACAATATATTAATTTAAACTCTGTGGGCTTTTGTTGCACCATCAATAAATACAGGAAGATAGGGGCGGCTAGGTGGCACAGTGAATAGAGCGCCGGCCCTGGAATCAGAAGGACCCGAGTTCCGAGCCGGCCTCCAACACTTAATCCACACAAACCAAAACCTAGCCGTGTAACCTTGGGCAAGTTACTTAACCCCAATTGCCCTAAAGGGGCGGCTAGGTGGCGCAGAGCGCGGAGTTGGGATGACCCGAGATCAGATCCAGCCTCAGAAAATGAGCACCCACGCATAAATAATGACTAGCCGTGTAACCTTGAGCAAGTTACTTAACCCCAATTGCTTTTAAAATAAATAAATAAATACAGGAAGATGAACCAGATGCTTTGCTGTTTTTTGAAGTCAGTTCCAGTTCTAAAAGCAATGATCTCAATAACTAGTAATGAATTAATTATAGAAATAAAAGCATAGATATTGTCATTACTAAAAAAAATGCTATGAGAAACCAAACACAGAGTGAGCTCAGGGACAGCAAAAGGTCTAGAGGTCAAAAATTAAGTATCACTAATCAGTAGCTTGATTAGCCAATTGATTATTCCCTCTGTTCTATTCTTTGTTTTTTTTCTTTTCAAGATCCATAAGGACTTTTACATTTTTATTTTCATTTGTGAACTTAACATGCATCTACCCCCTTTTATTATTCAGAGGCCTCAATTCCAATCCATTTCTTCCTGTAGAGTGATACCTGGGATTTCTTTACCTGCACTGACTCTGCTAAAACTAAAATCAATCAATCAATAAACATTTATTAAGCATTTGCAACATGTGAGGTACTGTGCTAAGTGCTGACAATACAAAAAGATATAAAAGATGATCCCTACCCTCAAGGAGTTTACAATCTCCTCTATTAGGAGACAACATTCAAACAAATACGTTCAAATATGGGATAAACAGGAAATGGTTAACAGAGGGGAAGGCACTGGAATTAAGAGGGGTTAGCCTCCTTCCATGTGATAGTTGCTGGGGCATGGTTTTTGTCACTCAGTTTCTTAGACAGGAAGCACCTGAGTCTTAAATATTGGTTCATACTTCAAAGCACTATCCACCAATACATTATATAAGCTTTCTAAAAGTGTGTATTTTTTTCCTTCCCCATAGGAGGTGGTGGAACTAATCAACAAACATAAGACGATGATGAAGCTTGTTCTGGAAGATGTCCTTCTGGTAACTCTCCGCTTAGAAGGTGGCACAGTCCTGGCCAGGCTCCGGAAAGAAGACTTCTGTGTAACTGAAGATTATAGGTAAGTGGATGCTTTCAAAGCAACATTGGGTGGTAACCAAAATTTCATGTTAATGAGAATGAGAATTTGCCAGAACAGTGCTCATCATGCACACACTGAGGCATATATGGCTGTTAGAAACTACAGTCCCAAAAAGAGAAATTGTAAGAAGTGCAACCCAAACCTTTCCTCCCCTTGAAGCCATAATCCCCAGGAATTGGCAGGTTCAGTCCTCATCCACATCTGTCTTTGTAAAACAAAAACAGGCTAATTTTATTTAAATACTCAAGTGGAAGAAAAATGAACTCATATTTGCCATAGAGTCAGAAGCCCTGTTTGATCATGAATGAATTGTCCTTTGTTATCCAATATTCTAACTTGATTTCATCTTGGGAAACTCCATTCCGCCTACCTAAATTCCTTTTGCCATTTCAATTAGACATGGAATTCAGCTTTGCACCATGCTGCTCAAGAGCCTTTGTTTCTCCTCCAAAGAGACTGAATTTCAGGATGGGTGATTTTCCTTCATACACATGCACATATACATGAAAGTGAAAGGCTCATTGTTTGGCCACAGCTTTGTGTGAAGGCATCATGTACTGGTTTTCAAGCATGACTTCGTTTACAAAATTTAGGACTTGTATTATCCTGAGTCATCATTGCACTGGCATATCCCAGCACTCTTCCCAGAAACATTCAAAGAAGCTGTTTCTCTTTGTGATAGACCTGTCTGAATAGCGTTATGCATTGACTGCTATTGTCTTCTCTTCATCAGAGATGCTATGGAAGCCATAACCAGACTATATAATCAAGTAGATGAAGAGGTCCATAGGCTAGTCCTCTCATCTAATAAGTGCCTTCAGCAGCTGGAGAACCTGCACGAATTAAGAAAGCTTGAGGAGGGGTGTAACCAGGTCAGTACTCTTTTTGACACAGAACAAATAAGAGGCATCCAAGCCTCTGGCTTTCAATCTAGCCATTGGCATCCTTGTTGAACAACTACAGTTTGAAAGAAAAAAATGAAAGAATAGTTAATAAACTAATATTCATTTTAAAAACATTTTATTTTGGCTGATTTATTGCCCCAGATGTCTAGCCTTGAACACCAAGGAAAACACTCCTGCGATGACCACTTTTCATAGAGATCTAATATAGCTACAAGGTTCCTTTAATCCTTTGTTTTCCATTATATCATTGTCTCAGAGCATCTGGTAAGCCTTCTTGAGGCAGCTATTTTCTGAAGCTTGGAAAGATTACCTTGCTATTTCTCATAATAGTCTAAGTAATGTTGATCCAAAAGGACTGCTTCTAACATTTAAAAAAACAAAACTTTATATTCTATTTGCAGATATATCATAAGTACCAGATGGAGGGGGAGATAAGAGATAAGATGACTGAGTGTGTTAAACTCAGGACAATCTGGGGGTTTGTCCCCCCTTTTAAAGGAAGTTCAGCTCTACCTGTCACAGAGAACAGTAAAGGCTATGAGAAGCTTAATAAACCTTCCTGTAGGGGCGGCTAGGTGGCACAGTGAGTAGAGTGTCGGCCCTGGAGTCAGAAGGACCTGAGTTCAGATCCGGCCTCAGACACTTAACGCACACACAAATAAAAACCTAGCTGTGTGACCTTGGGCAAGTTACTTAACCCCAATTGCCCTCCAAAAGGCAAATAAATAAACAAACAAACAAACAAACCTTCCTGTGGCATGTATAACCTCTCGTCATTTTGGACTAGATTTATGATTTCCTCGGTATAGGTAACTCAATGAGGGAACACCCTCTACCAACGCAGGTAAAGCGCCTGCTTGGCAGCTTAAATTCTTAGGGAATACCTGGGGCTGCTAAGATGTTAAGTGACTTGCCAGTAGTGATACATTTAGTAAGTGTCAGACACAAGACTTGAACCCAAATTTCTATCCACATTTCTTCTCGTTACATCCACACATTCCAAACCTGAAAGTTTGGGATCTACTTAATATGTTACTCCAAGTTCCCCTTTCTAAGCAATGGAACTTGTAAATTTGAGCCAAAAACGATTTCTTTGAGCACTTGTATCAATCAAAATGAAGAACATGAGCTCATCAGTGCATCTTTTGTTTATTCAATAACTTTTATTTTTCTGTTGACCCTGTTAGAAAACATATAATATTCATTTCTTAAAAGAACGAGTCTAATTCTTCATACAATTTGGTTTTGATTGCTGCCTATCTAATCAAGACTTAATTAACAGGGGGTGGCTAGGTGGTGTAGTGGATAGAGCACCAACCCAACCCTGGACTCAGGAGGACCTGAGTTCAAATCCGACCTCAGACACTTAACCAAAAAAAAAAACAAAAAACAAAATTAGCCATGTGACCTTGGGCAAGTCACTTAATTGCCCAATTGCCCTCCAAAAAGCAAAAAAAAAAAAAAGACTTAATTAACAGAAATTTAAAATACCTATTTGTCTATAAATGATGATCTGATTCCACTATGAAACAAGTAGGTCTATTTCTTAAGGGAGAGGGACTGACTCATTCACATGAGGTTACTAGATTCTTCAGAAGTACCATGATACATGACCTATTGTGGGGTATAAAAATAGGCCTGATTTTATCATGCCCTGCTATGTTGTTTGGGCCAAGGTCCTATATGCCCTTAAAAATTGTTTTAATCTTCTTTCCCTGCTTAGATTAAATTATGGTTTGAAAATGAGCGAGAAAAATATCTTGGCCCTTTGGAGCTGCTTTCTCTGGAGAATGTGAAGAAAAAGCAAGAAGAATTTCGAGTATTTGGTGACATGGTGATGGTAGGTGTTATGGAATGGGTCATTCCCATTGTGGTTTTCACAAGTGCTCTTTTCTACCATTGTCATGCTTCTGTTATATTCTGATATCCCCACATAGGTCTTCAAGCAGAAATCTAAATTTTCTTTGTACCTCTAAGAAGCAATTTGATCTTGATTTTTCCTGGAAGACAGGAATGCACTTATCTCTATTATTAGCACCACAATATCTGTTAGATACATATGTGGATAAAACGGTATAAGGATGTTTAAGTGGTATCAGTTTATATTCATCAGATTTTACGTATTTTTTATTATAGTAACTAAGTGCCTTAGGCACAAAGCTATTCTACTTCTTATAGACAAGAGAACAAAAATAGGCAAATCACCATAAACAGTATCTCTCTGATTGAATTAAGTAATCAATATTGACTAAGTGCCTACTAAGTACTAGGCCCTATTACAAAGATATCAGTAAAACATTCCCTGCCTTCAAAGAACAGGCATCCACATATAAATATATGCGAAATATGTCAAATAAATACAAGGTCATTTGGGGGAGCCACTATAAGCTGGGGGTGGGAGAGGTGGGATCAGGAAAGGCCTCTTTCCTAGATGTGGGTTTGAGCTGAGCTTTGAAGGGAACCAGGTAGAAGTGAAGAAGGTGGTGCAGTGAGTAAGAGCGCTGGCCTCAGAGTTGGGATGACCCGGGATTGAATCCAGCCTCAGAAAATGAGCACCCACACATAAATAATGACTGGCCGTGTAACCTTGGGCAAGTTACTTAACCCCAATTGCTTAAAAAAAAAGTGAAGAAGTATGTTTCAGGCATAAGGGCCACCTGAGCAATGGGAGACCAGAGATAAAATATCATGTGTAAGGAAGAGCAAGAAAGGCCAATTTCTAGCAATAGTGTTTTGTATAGATTGGATGGATAAGAAAAATCAAGAAAGATGAGGATTGAAAGAGGAGCCACTGGATTTGACAAGTAGTCATTATTTACCTTTGGGATAAATAATAGAAGATCACAAAACAAGAGTTGGGGAAAACATACTGTAGTGTCAAGGGCCACGAGAATTCTGTTCATTCATCCTATTGAGATAAAAGTAATAAATTCCAAGATTTGGCATTAGCTGACATTTGGTTCTTATTAAGATGGTTAGGAAGCTATTGAAAAAGGTTATTTTTTATGTTGTGATTCTGATCACTTTTGGAGAATTTTGAGCTGGAAGGAATCTCAGAGTTCCTATAATCCAGCCCCTTCATTTCATAGTTGAGGAAACTGAGGGTCACAGAGATTAAGTAACTTCCCAAGTTAAAATAAAAAGTTAGGTGCATAGCTGAGATTTGAATCTAATGTGTGCAGTGACAAATATAGCATTCTTTCTGCTCTACATCATTGCTTCTCTACCTCGTTAGTGGACACTGATTCTGTTGGAGGGGGTAGAAAGCTGTCCTCAACATCAAGGATGAGCTAGCTTCAAGTCGTGCCTTTGATGCATACTGACTGTGTGACCTTGGACAGTTCACTTAAACTCCCAGCTCCCCTGGTAACTCTTGAAGGAAGATTACAGTTTATGGAGAGGATGCCAATCAGAATTGATCAAGGGAGTCTCTACCAATTAGTAAAGGGTTTCTCTACACTAATGAAATCACAGGTCCTATTTCATTTTGTTCTTTTAAAGAGCTTATAAGGGAGGCATTAATGAAATCTGTGGTAGTAGAAAAGGAAGGAAACAAATATTAAGGCATTAATATTAATAATATTAAATAATATTAATATTATTATTATTATTAAAAGCTTCATTAGAGGTAAAATTCATGGACTTGGCCACACAATTGAAAGTGGGAGGTGACAGAGTGGGGGAAAGTCAAACACCAAGATGTCAAAAGTCAGAGTGATGCATTCTGTTGGAAAGATCCATTAGGTGGTGGGGAATGTGGCGATCAAGTCCAAGAGAAAGGTTAGGTCTGGAGAGATAAATGTAGAAATCAGTTCTATAAATGAAATAGTTAAAAGATGTGATGAGAATAAATGAAATTGCCTGAGAAGAGAAGAGGACTAAGGAAAGGACCTTAGGGAAACATACCCCACATTACAGAACTAGAAAGATAAAGAGGATCCAGGAAGGGAGATTGCAAGAAGAGGTTAGAGATATAGGAAGAATATCAGCAGAATGTAATAGTCATAGAAGCCAATGTATCCAGAAGGAGTGGGTGGGTGGGTGGTTTTTTCAACAGTTTTAAAAGCTTCCAAGAAGTCAAGGGATAAACAAGCACTAAAAAGAGGATATTAGATTTAGCAAGAAATCACTGATTATCTTGGAGGAAAGTAGGATCTGTCCAAGACAGAGTTGGAGGAAATGCATTGTGGCATCTTGGGTCACAAAAATACTTTTTTGTGTTTAGCCTATTGAGAACAAAAGTAATAAATTCCACAGTTTGACTTTAGCTGATGTTTTGTTCTTGATGCTACAGCAATATTGTAGGAAAGGACTACAATTGGTGAAAGATAATAACTCACCAAACATGGAAGAAAAAATTCAGAACTTCAAAAGATACCTGAATGACATCATCATTCAAACAGAGAGAAGGAAAGGGGAGCTGGAGAAGATGGCCAATCTCTATGAATTTTATGAGACGGTAAGAGAATCAGTAGCTCCTAGAAGATGTGACAGAAATGACTCTTTTTGGGGGGCAGCGAGGTGGCACGGTGAATAAGAGCACCAGCTCGGAGTCAGGAAGAGCCAGGATTGGTTCCGGCCGCAGATACTTAACACCCATACAAAAATAACTGGCCTTGTAATCTTGGGCAAGTTACTTAACACCAGTTGTTTTAAAAAAAAAAAAGGAATGACTTTTTTTGGCAATATATTTTTTTAACTTGATAAAATATAGCTCCTCCCAGAGTCCTACTCTAGGCCTTATCCTCATAAGCTTCTAATCCTACACTCTTGGAAGTTATGCCCACAGAGCCCAAGTTCTGACTGGCTGTACAAAGTTAGAAAAGCTTCATGTACAACCCCATTTGGACCTAGCTGACAACAGAGAGGCATGCCACCAATAACTTGATCAATATGTAATGAATTGTTTGGTCACAGCAATCCATGTAAGAAAAAAACCAAAATCATCCTCAGTCCCTTGCAGTCTCCCTCTGTTTCCACTAGTTTGAAACCATCTATAAATACTAATTTGATTGCGTGTCATCTAAGTGTGCTCTTTGTTCAGTTACCAAGTTTGCATGTTGCTGAAGGAACTAAACCTCATCAGTATTTTTTTAACTTAGTATTTAATTTTTCCCCATTCATGTGTAAAAATAAATTTTAACATTCATTTTTAAAACATTGAGTCCCAACTTCTCTCTTTTCCTCTCGCCCCGCTGCACCCCCCATTGAGAAGCAAGCAATTTAATATAGGTTACACATGTTTAGCCATGCAAAACACTTCTACAATAGTCTTCTTGTGGAAAAAAAAAGACAAAAATATCCTCAAGAAAATTAAAGTTTAAAAAAAAAGAGTACACTTCAATCCTCATACAGACACCACCACTTCTTTGTCTGGGGCTGGATAGCATTTTTCATCATAAGTCCTTCAGAGCTATCTTGGATCATTGTATTACTGAGAATAGCTAAGTTATTCACAGCTGATCATCCTACATTACTGTTTCTTTATACATTTCACTTTGCATCAGCTCATGCAAGTCTTTCCAGGTTTCTCTGAGAGCATCTGACTCATCATTTCCTATAGTGCAGTAGTATTCCATCATAACCACATACCATAATTTGTTCAGCCATTCCCCAGTTGATGGACATCCCCACAATTTCCAGTTCTTTGCCCCCAGAAAAGAGCTGTCATAAATATTTTTGTACATATAGGTTATTTTTCTTTTTTTATTAATCTCTTCTGTAAACCTCATGTTAAAAGATGCAGAGGTTCCCAAACTTATGTGGCCTACCATCCACTTTTCAAAAAAAAATTATAAAGTACCCCCTGGAAATCTACTTTCTTTAAACCTTTAATAGTTTATTTGAAATTTGCATCATTTCCAAAAAAAATACCACTCCCCTGGATCGTTACAGTGGCCCCCAGGGTGCAATATCACCCACTTTGGGACTCTATGCCTGAAGACATCTAGCACATTGGGTAGATGTCTCTATGGAGGATTGTGAAAGAATATGGACAAAAACCATTCAAGATGAGAAGGCATAGATAGGTTATAACTGATACCCAAGAAGGGGTTATCCACATCAGCAACATTTTTATAAAAGTATTTAAGTATTGATGTAGAGTTAAAATATAAACAGTCTCCTAACTGTTTATAACTAACTGAAGAAATACTAATTTAACCATAGGTAGAAATGATTTCTTCTTGGTTCCATGTTGTTAACTTTAGGAAGCATATTGAACTTTATGTCAACTTGTCCTGAATAAACAAATCTTTTTTCTTTCTGTTAATGATTGAAGTCCTACAATTTCATTTATTGCCCTTGGGTAGACAATATACAGTTGCCAACTCATTTATCATTCTTCTCCTCTCTGGGCTGCTAATGCCAAAGTTTGTCTCAAAAAGAGACTCCCTTCAAAGTGATAGAAACAGTGAGGAGGAGTAAGAAAGTCCTGGCTTGTGAGTCAAGTTCCAGCCCTGGTTCTGATACCAAACCACAACCATAAGCAAGTCACTTAACCTTTCTTGGTCTTTGTTTTCTCATTTATATAATGAGGGGTTTGGCTTAGATGATTAGATGACCACTAGAATTCCTTTCAGCTGTAAAGTTCTACAATTCTGAAATCATTCCCTTATTTTCATGCTCTCTAATCAATGCCTTCCACTATCAGGAACTGTTGGCCAACAGGGGATGAGATAGTAAGTTCTCTATGGGCTATGCCATAGCAAAGACCAGTTCACTGAGGACTTTTCTCTTATATGGAAGTTATTACTGAGAATTAGATGGTGACTATACTTTTTGCATTATACAGGTTCCTTGTTTGCCTGCCTTATGAACTCAGGAGTGCATAGAAATAGTATTGGCTTATTGGCCCACTTTACTTTGCAACATCTCACAAGATAGGGATATTTCTTACTTGCATGGAATTTATAGAAGCTCTGAGTAATCCATACCTTCTTTTCTGGTGATACAGGCAAATGGATGGATGCTCCATTGCAATGAGTACCTTGAACATATATCTCTGGAGACTAATTATTCTCCATCAGTGATAGAGTATTTAGAAAGCTACCACCAAGAAGCTACCAAAGTATCTGCTGAGAACTTCCACAGAGTGAATGAGATGGTGCTGGGCCTTGGCAGCAAGAAGGAGCAGAAGCAGTGGAACATTTTGTGGCTGAAGTGTCAGCAGACCAAGCATCGTTTAGAAGAGGTCCTCTCTGAAGCCATCCGAGGTTCTGGCAGACAGTCTTTCAGCCAAGGACCTCTGGAGGCTAGTCCAAAAGCAGAACATGGGTTTGTCATTGAAGGTCTGCGGAAACACAGTCAGTCTCCTGGACTTACTAACCTTGATAGTAGCCCCTGGGAAAATAATAGACTGCTGCTCCCCCAGCGAGCCAGCTTCTCTGGGATACAGGCTCTTGCAGAGCAAGAGGGGCCAAGTTCAGGTATGTTTTCTCCTCTAAGCACATCACCCTCACCCAGCCTTACTCCACTGCTGGGGGGGTTCCCCAGGACTGGTCCTCTCTTGGAGGATATGGACAACATTTCTACTTGCTACTCTGAACCTATTCAGTCCCCAACCACGCGCCACAGGAAACACCCCTTCAAAAAAATCATGAAGAAGACACAAAGCTTTGAACTTCCTCAGCTCGACAGCAGCCCCAGTGAACTGCACCGGCATGGATACACTGGTGTTTATATAAAAGGACTGGAGGTGGCCAGCAGCATAGCCACTGAGAAAAAACATGGGCAAAGGCCAAATGTTAAGAGCCCTCTGGTCAGTAGGAACCGAAGCTTGTCATCCCCTTCCAGGATTCATCATACTGAGGAGGAAAGAAAGAGAGTAGGAAGGTGAGAAACAGCCACCACTGATGCTCTGAAACTAGGGAGGAGAGGATTTTAGACACACCCAAACTGTAAAGGTATCCATACTTTTCCAAGTAGAAACTGAGATGGCTTACTTCCAGGACCCCAAAACGTTCTGGTCAGGCTGAAAAGTACATGAGTTTGGTTTGAATTGACTGAGTATGTTCAGAAATATTTTCCTGATTTTTTAAGATGGAGATCAGTGAAAATATTTCCTCTTTGTTTCCTTTTTCCCTTGTGGTGCAGAGACCCACAAATACTGGCACTGATTATCAAGCTAGTAATTGGACAGATACTGGACCATACTCATTTTTCTGGTCCAGATGGAGAAAATACAGTAAGCAAACCAAACCCTGATTTGAAAGTGAATTACATTTTTTAAAAAAACAAACTTTTTTTTTTACTTTTAAGTGCCAAGAGGTAAGAATTTTTTGTGCAATTTCTCCATTCTACCTTGTCTCTTGAAGGAGTGAATTGTGATTTGTCAAACTTTAAGATGTTTGTAAAAAAAACTGACTTATTGAAAATAAGGATAAAGACAATTCATCAGTGGTTAAGAAATTTAGACCATAACTCCATATTCAACTTAATTTCAGCTTTTACATCATAGTGTTTTCTTGTCTGAACCTCTTTATCAGCAGTTTGGATGTGGTTTGGGGTTTTGTTGGTTTTAAGTTCCAAACGAAGGTATTTTTCATTAGTGCTTAAAGTGGTACCTTAATCCAAAACGAGAATGACGAGCTCAGAGCAATAATTATAGCAATAGGCTAACATTTTAGGACATCTAAATGGCAAAACACAAAACAACCACACACACACACACACACACACACACACACACACCACACCTAAGATTGCTCAATGTGTATATAATTGTTTTAAGATAATAACTTGGTCACAAGTATTTATTAAGTACTTTCTATGCACCATACTAGGCACATGGGATGCAGGCAAAAATGCAAGAGTCCTTGCCCTCAGGGAGCTTATAGTCTGCAGGGGAAGAAATTTAAACATAGAAGAATATGAAAAATTAATTCAAGGTAATTTTGTGAGGAGGCATTAATAGTGAGTTAAAGTATGCCAAGTACTTTCAATTCAATACATCGAGCCTTTAGTGAGCATCAACAATTTTCCAGACACTGTGTTTTCCCCCTAACAACCTTATGAAGAAAGTATTGCATATTGTTCCATCACCATCCCCATTCTTTCTAATCTTTGTTTTTTTTTTTTGCCTTTTTGGAGGGCAATTGGGGTTAAGTAACTTGCCCAAGGTCACACGGCTGGGTTTCTGTTTGTGTGTGCGTTAAGTGTCTGAGGCTGGATCTGAACTCAGGTCCTTCTGACTCCAGGGCCAGCATTCTACTCACTGCGCCACCTAGCCGCCCCTCTTTCTAATCTTTGATCCCTCCCTAACTGCTACTTTCTTCTCTGCTGTTCACAAACATGCCAAGGCTACCTACTCTTTTTAAAAAGCCTGACTGAATCCTAACGCCAGCTATCATCCTTCATCCATCCCCCTCTATTTACCTGCCTATGTACATTTGCTGCTTCTATATCCTCTCACTCTCATAACCCTCTTTACATTCCAGCTTCTGACTTCCATCATTCAACCAAAATTGTCCTCTCCAAGGTTATCGGTGGTCTCTTAACTGTCCTATCTAATAGTCTTTCCTCAATCCTCATCCTTCTTTATCCTGCCCAAGTAAATGTCTACCTTTACATAGAATATAAAAGCAAATAAGATTTCAAATTGTCTTTCTCTGGGAGGTTTTTAATAGAAATATAATTATTTCCAGGTTTGTCTTACAGCCTTGGTGACCTCTAATCTATTCTGAGTTATCTGTGGATAATCAGTATCCACAGATAACCCTAAAACTCCATTCTAGTCAATACTTGGTTTCTTCTTTTCTCCCCCTACAAAAGAAATACACACACACACACACACACACACACACACACACACACACACACACACCTTCATGTGCACATACACTAAAAATTCTGTCTAAGGAAGTAACCACACTTACTAGTTTTTTTTATCTTCATTTCTCCTCTCTTATTTTTTACCGGAGATTCCAAGAAATAATGAAATCGCTGAAAGAGAGGCCAATAAAAGGTGGGCAAATAGGAGAATCCAAAAACCTGGTTCATCATGAATTTGATAATTAACCCCTTCACTTAACTTTTTAGAGAATGGAGGCAGAGAGGGAAAGCTTGAGCTTAAGGTGCCATGGCCATGAGCTCTGTATGTGGACTAAGTATGTTAGGTTACCATCCTTTACTCAGCCCTATCTCTGAATTAGTTTGCCTTTGAAGAAGGCATTATTTCTGACATGAATTTGCCGTATAGGGAATAAATAGACTACTGCAAAGAAACATTGTCTTTTTTTTGCTTTATGCAAAGCACAAATTTGGGGGGATAGGTTCAGGAACTTTACATTGAATAGAAATACATGGACTGCAATTAGAATTGTGAAAGGAAATTACACTTGTCGGGAAACACCCATACTTAGAAGAAATTCGGTCCTTCCCCAAAATCAGAGTAAGGAGAACACTTGTCATCTCAAGAATCAAAAAGAAAAAGTTAGAAAAATTGTTTTCACATACTGGTATGTGGACTATTGTTTCAATTAAAGTGTTTTTATCCAAAAGTCCTGTGTTTTTTTAAAAAAAGAAGACACTTTGCTCAAATCTCCCTTACAATAATTTATTCTAACAAGCCTGGCACCCGGATGCTGATGGTAGAATTGTTTAAGCAGGGCATTCCTTATTTCATTTTAGTGCTTCATTAACATCTAATGGTAATTCAAAATTTCTAAAATTAGGAATTATTTATAGTGGAACTTGGAGGAGACAAACTCAGGAATGGTCAGGAACGTAATCATTACATACTCCCTCCCCTTCATTCCTGGTTTTTATTCCCTCATCCAGTTAAATTATTATTTTGAGCTGAATCACCAAGACTAACTGTTATGGAAAAGACAAAAGTCATCAACAAAACATTAAAACAAATTAAAATAAATCACCAGACCACTGCCCCCTCAAGAAAAAAAATTACTGTTTTAGCAATCTAGATAAAATTAGGATTGAATTGTAACAAACAAAAGACAGAGAAAGGAACTTGTTCTTAGTATTTTAGTCTTCTTCGTCTTCTCCTTCACTACTCCCACAGCAACCTGTTTTAATTTAAGAACAAAAATCAGTAATTCCATACAAGGGTTTGCTTCCCTCTCCCCACCCCAGTAGTAGTAGTGGCACAGTACTTCTAAAACTGACCATAAACCCTAAGTCTTGTTCAGCAGAGGAAATCCTCACTGCTAACACAGCAGTTTCCTTCTTTGTTGGTCTGCTAGATAAAATTAATTTGGTATCACAAATACCTGCCAGATAAGTGTTCCAGCTGTCCTGGCCAGCTCCTCATAGCCCAGTGGTGCTATTAATAATCTGTCATATCTGAATCTGTTTAAACAATACACATTATTTTTTAAAAAATACCACTGTCCAATTGAGTGAACAAACCAAACCAGCTATCCAGCTATGCTACATATCAAATATAATCAGAATTTCTTATTGGGGTTATAATTTCTGTCTTTAGTCAGTTGATACTTATTTTGTCACATTTTATAATTGATGGCAATCTATGCCCCCTACTTCTTACCTACTTACTCCCCTGCTGAATTATTGCAGGTACTACTGAGGATTTCAGAAGGCTTTTATTTTAACAGTATTCTAGAAAATAGATAAGTGCTTTGTTTGTTTGTTTGTTTTTTAAAGGATTGCACAATGAAACAAGCTGTCACTTTTTTTTTTACCTGGGAGTTGTCTTCATTCAGGTCTTCTCTTGAAAGTATGGTCGAATGCTGATTTAAGCCAGAGGGCATAAGAGCTAAATCCATTGGGGCATAATTTGAAAGTAATCACACTCTGATTTCTCTACACAAGCAGAACACTGAATTTCATATCCCATAGAGTTGGCCTCTTAATTAGTATGCCTTTGTGTGTTCCAGGATTTCATGCTGAGTTTTATAGTTTGAAGACGCACTTTGTCAATTCATGCAGGGGTCTGGTGAAATGAGTCATACTAATCAAACTCATACAAGATGGATTTATAAGCCAGAAAGTCAATGTGTTCAGTTTTGAGAACTATAATTGGACAATATAGTCTCTTACCAGTAAGGATACCTACTTGGGAAATGAAATAAAAATCAGGAGATGATTTCCTGAATACAGAAACACAACAAACAGGATCACGGATTTAGAATTAGAAGAGTCCTTACAAGTCACACATTCATGGATTCAGAGTTGAAAGAAATCTCAGAGGCCACAGAGTCCAGCACTCTTATTTTACAGATGAGGAAATTGAGGCATGAAGGGGTTTAGTGATTTGCTCATTACATTGGGTAGCAAACCGCAGACAGAGCTGAGATCATAACTTAAGTACTACAAATTCAGCACCCTTTTATTACAACATACTTGGATGGTTTTAGGTACTGTTGGGACGGGAGGGATGGGAGACAGACCCTGAAACACAAAGAAGAGATATTCATTTTAGCTGCTTGTGCTTCCACTTTCTCACTCTGGAGGCACCATAACAAATTCTTACACTCTATCTTTCCTTTTTATGCACTCTATAATAACTATAAACCTTTTTCTGTTTAGGATTAGAATATCCCATTTCTTCGTTTTTGCAGCCTTTTAAAATAAGTCGTAATTTCTAATGACATAGCCCATTTTACACTGATCGAATTTCAAGGCAGTTGCTTCCTGATAGGAAATACACTTATCTTTGTAGTAAGTTATCTCCCAGTCCCTTTTTAGGATGGATTATTTCAGGGACAGTTTCCTGTAGACATTTATCCTGGCCAGGATAGGTATATTCTTGATAGTTTTGTAACTCCTTCTCCTTGACATGGGTGTCTTGAACTCTTCTTGACTATTTATTTCCTGACCTCTCATCTCAACCATACCTTTCCTGTGTCTTTGGAGTTCATTTTATTTTGAAGCCCATTGCCTTCTATCCACAGTTTATCTTCTTAATTTTTAATTTGAGTTTTTGACTATAAAACAAAAAATATTTTTCAGAGCATTTTGTGTTTGGGTAGTTAGCTTATGAATCAGAAGCCAGTTTTCTCCAATCTACTTCATTTCATTTTTTATCTATTTGTGTGTTTCAGACTCCAAAAATTGGATCTATTTCTGAAATGAACACTTTGACTCAAAATATATGCAACATTTTTATTAATGGTTTGGATATTGGCACAGATATTGTGCATATCCAATGTGAAGATGGGATGATTGACATGTTGGAAGACAAGTGTTAGGATTCAAATAGATTTTGATAGGTTAGAAGATTGAGTTAAATCTAATAACATGAAATGTAATAGTAATAAAGGTAAAATCTTACATTTGGATTTTTAAAAATCAGTGATACAAATACAAGGTGAGGAAAGTATGGCTAAAGAGCAGATCATCCGAAAAACATCTGGGAGTTTTAATGGATCGTAAGTGCAATAAAAGTCAATAGTGTGACTTGGAAGGCAGAAAAACTGCTATAATCTTAGGTTACGTTGAAGCACATAAGAGCTAGGAAAAATGAGGTGATAACTCCACTATCTGCTCTTTAGGCCACATCTCGAGTTTGGGTTCCATGTTTTAGGCAGGGCATTGATAAACCAAGGAGAGGGTAGAGGAGGGTGACAGAACAGAGAGACTTCAAGTTTATGCCTTGAGAGGACTGGCTGAAGGAACCTAAGATGTTTAACATAAAGAAAAAAAAGACAAGGGGAGACAGGAGACAGCTATCTCAACATGTTTGAAGGGCTGACAAGCTCTAAGGATATTTGTGACTTTTCCTTTTTGACCTCAGAGGGCAGAACTGGAAGGGGTGGATGGAAACGGCAAAGAGGCAAGTTATGGCTTGAAAAGCTTCAAGAGCATCAGAGCATCCAAAAGTATAATTGGGCTACCTTGCCAGGTAGTAAGTTTCCCTTCACTGAGGTCTTTATTGGAAGGCTGAGTGACAAGTTGTCAGGCATATCATCTAGATAGGATCCTGTTCCCAGGATAGTTTGGGATAGGTGGCCTCTTTAATCCCTTCCACATCTAAAATTCAGTGATGCATGGAGCTCCTGGGGAATTCAACCATAGTATACATTGTCCTCTTTGTTTCCTACAGGTCCTTTACAGTTGGGTAGGGAAAGAATAATATTGCCATTTATAAGTAATATGGAAAACTTTCCTGCCACAGAAAGATCTTTCCAAATCCAAATAAGGCTTTTTTTTTTTTTTTTTAGCATTTCTTATTTCCCTACCTGAAAAAAGCAATTCCAAGTACTAGAGATGGTAAGGTAGTTAGCATGCAGCTAAGGGTATAGCACAAGGAATGCACCGAGGAATGCTTTTTTATAAATGCACATATTTTTAATGCCAGAAAACTCCATTATCTGTGGGAGATGGGGATTTATGTTGTGATGATTTACTTTGAGTAGCATAGAGGAATTGAATTTCTCAAGTGGGGGGAGAGGTAGAGATGTCATGATAATTTCATCCTTGCTTAGAGTACCCACAAACCCTGTCCTGGCTCTACTCTGAGGTTGTCTTGGAGGAAGGAAAGGAAACCAAGGTATTCGGCCATCTACTAAGACTATGAATATTTTAGTGCTTAGAATTATTCATTCTTTAAAAACTGGAAGAACTGAATGGAAATATTATCCTTTTTGATCATGTGACCGATCTATTTCCAAGCTAGCTTACCTCCTCACTTCTGTTCAATAATTGCTTTCTTTTAAAAAAAAAACAACAACAACTCTAGGATTCTTTAAGCCTGTTTTTGTTCCTATGTATGACATGTATAACATTAAATAAAATTTCTTTTATAAAACCCAAAGCAAAGACACCATGACTATAGCCAAGGACCTCTCGCCATATTTGAGTGTTGAGTACCCATTGTCATGACCTGTCCATGTTCAAAACAGCTGTTCTGTGTCTTCCAGCAATAAAGTGCAGCATATAATGGATGAAATGATCACCACTGAAAGGGAATATGTTAGATCCTTAGGATATATCATCGACAACTATTTTCCAGAAATGGAAAGAATGGACCTCCCCCAGGACTTGCGAGGGAAACGCAACATAATCTTTGGGAACCTGGAGAAGCTCTATGATTTCCACTGTCAGTATTTTCTCAAAGAGCTGGAGCACTGCAGAGACTGCCCCTTGCCTGTCAGCCACTGTTTTCTGAGACATGTAAGTTCTCCTTCTGAGGAAGGGTTGGTCCTCCCAAGATTCCAGGTATCTACAGCCAGTTGTTAGGATTATCAAGGGAATCGCTGTATTCCTTACCTGTTCTGGGTTTCATTGAGAAAATGGTCTAATGAATGCCCTGTGCATCCTTCTCAGTTTTAAAAATTCCTCCTGGTCAGTGAATACTCCTGTATGCCCACAGCAGTGAATTTGAATTTTTCAGTTGCTTGGGATGTAAAGTCAGGAAATGTATGCAGGAGACAAGCTCTAAGGATATTCATGAAACAAAAATTCTGGCACTGAAGCTAATTTCTTGTTCTTCCAAAAGGCTTGTTTGGGATTTGGTTTCACACTCTTTGGGGAAAGTATTATTTAGTCTGGTCATCCTAAAATCAAGAAGGAGGGGAGGGTACCAATGGAAGGAAATAATATTCCACAATGCTTTCCCTCATCATTGGAGAATTAGCATTTCACACAAGGGATGGAATTTCATACAAATGGGATGGAAAAAAATATATTGACTACATATGTAAATAAAATTAATTGTACAGTTCATCTCCCAACACTCAGGCAAAAGTTCTCTGGTATAAAGCCCCCAAACTCAATGTCTGAGGAATGAAGTAAGTAAGCAGTCTCTTGGATTTTCTTGCTGCTGGCCTCCTAATGCCTGTCCATGAAAATAAGGAGAGGAATACTGTAGATTTGTATAGGACATTGTGGTTTTCCAAATGATTTTATAGATATCTCATTTGTGGGCTAGCATACTTATTGTACATAGAGTACAATTCCAATCCAGAATCTGCACTTGAATATGATAGCTAAAGACTTGAAGAGGTCAGGGTAGTGGTAGAGAAATTCAGTTCACTGTTTTCTCATCACTAAACAGCAGATTGGACTAAATGGCTTCTTTGGGGTCCCTTCCAGCTCTGAATCTATCACCCTATCCATGATCCTTCAAATTGGAAACAAGATTTGTTTTCTGTCCTAGGACCCCTTATATCAGAATGTTCATGTTAAGAGTTTTATAAAGCCATATTTCCAATCCTAACCTCCCCCAATTCACCCCCACAACTCATCCATTTCATCCCTACGTTCTAAAGCAATTTCCTGCTCTCTCACTGATGGTTATCTGGGTAAGAGTGAGTGAGACAAGTGGGTACACTCAGCTTCCCTGTTCCCATAGAGGATAATGAAGAGGAAAATAAGATTAATGAGCATATGCTTATTAATGCTCCTCTTTAATATGCTGAGTGATGGTGGACAGGCTATGGAATGTGTCGGGAACTATACACCTCCCTTCAGTTCCCTGCCAGTAATTGCCAAAGAAAACTGGCAGCCATTTTTTGAAGTTTGTAGGAGTCAGAGAGTAAGGCCACCATGAGTGATGGCTAGAGCCCTGCTTTGGCATTCGGGCACCCACTTGGTTTAGATGTAGGAGAATAACAGCATGTACTGCTTGAAACTATTGTTTCTTTACTCTTTGAACAGCAGAGCCATAAAGAAAGTGCTCAAGGAGAATGCCAAAATCATGCTGAGCTTGGGAATGTCAAAGCAGACTTTGAGAGATGGCCATCCCCTGACTGCCCTCCACTCCCTGGCAAAAGCTTAATGAGAATGCTGAGAGCCAAAGAAAGCAAAAGGGAAAATGACTAGATGTCTTTTTTGTCAGTTTCTAAGCAGTATGGTCAAGGCCAGGGTCTGCCAAGTAAGAGAACAACACAATCCCATTAATAAATAAAGGACAGCAGGTGGCCTGGGTAGCATTACCAGTATAAGAAAAGCTTCTGGATTGTCCAGGACTAAATGCATGCAATATCAAAATGTAAACTTTCATAAGGAAACCAAAATTTAATATCCCCGCTTCTCCCTTCCCCGTCCCAGTAATCACATGAGCCCTCTAAACAAATGCTGCTTCAGATGCTAACATCTTGCTATTTTAAAAAATTTTAATTCTAGGCCACAACAGTACAAAGTCATGACCTCTGAAAACATTTTCTCAATTAGCAGTACAGGAGCAGTTAGGTGGCCCAGTGAATGCTGTGCTAGGGCTAGGGTCAAGAAGTGCCGAATTCAAATGTGACTTCAGGCACTTAGGAACTGTGTGACCTAGGTTGACTCTCAAAGATGTTAAGCTGAAAAAAAAGGTTCCAACTTACATTTTAGGAGGAATTTTTCTTACTAGGATGGGCCTCGTACCAGTGAAATCACAGATCTAGTGCCTATACTTTAAAAAAAATAAATCCACTTTTGCTTATCTGTAACTTTGTTTCCCCTTTTTCTTCCTTTTTTTGCATTTGAACACTTCTCTTTTCTCTAGCCTTCAAGTTGCTTTTCTTTCTATTCCCTCTTTCCTACAGGCAGAAGAGAAGGGGCCCCAAGCACCCTATTCAGTAGGTGTTTCTGCTGGAGATATGACATTATTACAGGGCACCCCTAGAAATCTTCTAATGTTGATCATGACTACTGTGGTTCCTGGACTCTGGAGATTCATTCCCCTTCAGAGTTTACCTGTGTTAAGCATAGCTTATATTTATATCACACTTTTGGATTTGTGAAGCCTATTATATACATTCTCTCTTTTGAGCCTCCATGTGATGAAGGTGCATATTCATCCATTTTACATACAAGGAAACTGAGGCTCAGATTGGTTAGGCAACTTACCCATGGAAAACCAGCTAGTGAATTTCTGAAGTGGAATTTGAACCAAAGTCATTCCTGGTGCCAATGCCAGCTCTCTATCATCCATCACACCACACTATCTGCATTGTCTCTAAGGTAGCTGGAGATGACAGAGTAGGAGACTTCAGCATAGTCTCTCAGGCCTCTGTGAAGGTTAGAGGGAAATAAATGGGTGGAGAGTCTTTCCTAAAACAATTGCCTTTCCTAATGTTTTTATCAAGCTCTTGCCAGGTAGTAACCATGATTAGAATTAAGTAAGAATTCACACCTAAGTGAATATAGAAGGGTATTTGAATGAGGGTGGTTTGGGGGCAGAGTTTTTAGTTCTTCTTATCTTAGGACTATCTGTACTTTTGTTTAGGAGAAGTCCACCCCTTGGTCTCATGGTTCTCTCCCTCAATAAGACCTCCCCAAAGTCTCAGAAATACCATCATCCATCTCCATGATTATCAGCTTGGGTTTATCTTCCTTCTCCCATTTATAAAAATGCAACTTACGTGTTTTGGCAGAATAGTTTCCGTTTCCCAGGTCTTCCATTCCCAAGAGACCTCTGGTGAAGCAGTGGGCAGACTGTTGGACTTGGAAACAGGAAACCTGAGTTCGAGTCCTGCCTCGGACCCTTACCTTGTGATCTTGGGCAAGGCCCTTCATATCTGTTTGTCCTAGTTTCCTAATCAGTAAAATGGGGGTGATAATAATAGCACCTACTTCATAAGATTATTTTGAAAATCAAATGAGATAATCTCTGAAAAGTGCTTTGCAAACCTTTAAGAACTAAATGTTGTTATTGCTATCATCCAGTCACTTTTCAATTGTGTCTGCCTCTTTATGACCCCAGTTGGTGGTTTGGGTTGGTTTGGGGTTTTTTTGTTTTTGTTTTTGTTTTTACTGAGATACTGCAGTGTTTTGCCACTTCCTTCTCCAGTTCATTTAACAGATGAGGAAAGTGAGACAAACAGGGTTAAGTGACTTGCCCAGGGTCACACAGCTAGTAAGTGTATGTAAGATCTGAACTCAGGAAGATGAGTGTTCCCGACTCCAGGCGCACCGTGGCATCACCTAGTGGCCCCAAAGAACTAAATAAATGAGCCATAAAAATGAAGAAGTTCACCATAAAATGATAAGGTTTAGGGTTAGGGGTGCTTGAGATCCCAAAATACCAACACACTGGGTCCTGGCGAATGAATTTGACTCATCTTCTCTCAGCCAAAGAAAAGCAAAGTTTATTAAAAGTTTGCCACATTGGGTAGACTCTTAAGGAGCCTTGGTATCTGTAAGGCTCGTATGGGACAAGGGGGCCAGAATCATCTATTACTGCTATTGGTATCAATGTGGATTAATAACCATGGGTGATACTTTTCTTTCTGGAACTCTTCTGTGGGCCACTAAAAAGTATTTTTTAATTTGTATCCAGCTGTCCTTCCCCCCAACATCTTCAACCCAGCACCACTATTAGACCAAGCCCTCGATTCTCCGCCTCACACTTCCTCTTAGCTAAACATCATAATCTCTCAAGGGTCATTCTGTTCCTCTTCCATGGTTCTCTGAACCTCTCTTCTACAAACGTCATTACATTTGTCACCATTCTTAATCCTATCCTGGGCACCTTTAGTAGTTGGACCTTTGGGTGTGTGTTCCTGGGCAGTCTGGCAAACTTAAGGAAGCCCAATATCCCCTTTGTTCCCCACAGAGTTTTGTTCTATAACATCATTAGAGTTGAAAAGTGTTTAGGACTCAGGGCTCACATAGGTCTGTTAATTAATCAATCAATCAACAAACTTCTATTAAGCATTGACTGTGGGCCAGACACTGTCCTAGGTGCTAGAGACACAAAAACAAAAACATCCCTATCTTCAATTAGTTTACATTCCATTAGGAGGGACAATATATACATATATAAGTATATGAATAGATAAATGAATGACTGCAAAGGCATTTATTAAACATTAGCCATGTGGTAAGGTCTAGGAAAAAAAGGTGAAAGAAAGAGAAGGAAGGAAGGAAGGAGAGATAAAGGAGAGAGATAAGAGAGAGAGAGAGAGAGAGAGAGAGAGAGAGAGAGAGAGAGAGAGAGGGAGGGGATAGAAGGAAGGAGGGAAGAAAGAAAGAATCCTTGCCCTTAAGAATATGGCAGTTTTTGTATGGGCCATAGTCCCCTCCATGACAGCAGAGATTATTTTATCAAGATTTTATATTTATTCCAGTATCTAGCACAGTGGTCTACATACCACAGGTGCTTACCGAATGTTGGCTGAAGTGAACAGAAAGAAGAGATTTTCCCCAAGAAGGATTCTTCATCTGCATCTGTTCGTAACTCACATTTCTTCCATGGACCTTACGTGAAATGAGCACAGAAATCTAGGGTCCTCTGTCCTCTCCCAGGAGTCCCCCAGGTAGAGAGGCAACACGCATCTATTTAACTCATTGTATTCTAGGCAGTGTGTTAAGTCCTGGAGATACAAAGACCAAAACAGTCCCTATCCTCAAAGCATTTACAATATAATGGGAAAAATATGAAAAAAAAAGTTGTACATATAAATATTTTTAAAAGTACATATGAATGTAAATAGTATATAATCAAAGTAATCTCAGAGAGAAGACAGTAATGAGGCACTGGTTGGAAAATGGGGTAGAGTCTAGAGGAGGTGGGGTGGAATGGATACTAAAAAAGGCATCATATGGAAAATTGCATTTAAATTGAGTCTTGAAGGAAACCAGGAAAGCCAGGAGGCCTAGTGACCACCATGACTGACCCTAATCTAGTATCCGATCTTCCACATGTACCCTCCAAGTAACAAGTATCCTCATGAAATCACATTGATTTTCAACCAGCTCAACTTCCCCGCCCTCCTCTTCAGGGTCCTAATGGATTTCTATACTAGTGGTTGTTAATCAGGTGGGTTTTTTTTTTTCACAAATGGTAATAAATGATTTTTGTCTGCATATATGATAACCAACAGAACTGAGTAGTATTATTCATACCTAACTTCTTTGACCATAGAGACAGCAAGACCCATCAAGGGCCAAGGAAAGAGCTGTTGGCTCACTTAACCATACACCTGGGGGCCAGTTCCGCCTTATGTCTGAGAATCAATAATGAAAATTTGGCAATGATAATTTCCACGTTTCATTACTCTTTCTCCAAGAAATCAAATAGGTTCATTGTGAACCAAACCTCAGAAATATGCCCTCTACCTAGCCTCAATCACCAGGTAGATTTCACATTTCTTGAATTACCCAAATAATTAAGAAAACAGTATAATCTGGAGTGAGAAGTGTCTAGATGCATGCTCAGTTCTCAACTTCATTACACTGTGTAAAGCCGGCTACAGACTCAAATAAAATGAGAATCAGATGTGACCAAGAATACTCAAACCCCTGCCCTTGAGGGCTGACAAAAAAGACATTTGGTTATAAAAATAGATATAGTGCTGCAAGGGTAGCTCCTTTTGTTTCCTAGATGAATACAGGCTTCCTCCCAAGGGCAGAATTTAGACTGTTTAATGTGGAATTTGGAATTCATTTCCCCATCACCAGGTGTAAGTGATTTTAGAGGTAGGTCCTAAGCAGTCTTGGCATTTACTGGGAATCAAATCAATAAATGTCTATTGAGAAACTGCTTTATGCAAAAGTGTGACTGAGAACCACTGTGAGCATTAACCAAACTATGTTTAAGTGCTTGGGGAGTGGGAATCACAAAGGGGCAGAGACAAGGCTACACATTGCCTATTTCAGTCAATCAATAAACATAAGCACCTACTATGTGCAAGCACTTCAGTAAACCTGGGGATATAAGGAAAGGCCAAAGAGAGTTGCCATTCTCAAGAAGCTGGCAATCTGATGGGTGAGACAACATGAAAACAGCTGTGGAAAGACAAGCTCTGCAAGACAAATTGGAAACAATTGGCAGAGGGACGGTACCAGCATACTGGAGGGTTGGGAAAAGCTTCCTACAGAAGGTGCAATTTTAGCTAGCGTTTGAAGGAAACCAGGGAAGCCACAAGGAAGAGCATTCTAAGCATGAGGCTTGGCAAGAGAAAATTCCTGGTCAGAAAGCAGTAAGGAGCAGTGAGATGGTGCTAGACTATGAGGGGTAGGGGTGGTAAGAAGACTGGAAAGGAGGGGGAGTCACTTTAAATGACACAGTTTTATATTTGATCTTGGAGGTGATAGGGAGCCACTGGAGGTCACATAGTGAGATCCATGCTTTAGGAAGATCACTTTGACAGCTGAGTGAAGGATGGAGTGAGGAGAGCCTTGTGACAGGGAGACCAGCTAGCAGCCTATTGTAAAAGTCCCGATGTGAGGGCATCAGGGCGTATACCTATGTGACAGTGGACAAATTATTCCACTTCTTTAGACCTCAGTTTCCTCATCTGTAAAATGTGTGTTGAGTCATTTCAGTCATGCCCATCTCTCCATGACCCCATTTGGGGTTTTCTTGGCAAAGATACCAAAGAAGTTTGCCATTTCCTTCTCCAGCTCATTTTCTAGATGAAGAAACTGAGGCAATTGGGGTTAAGTGACTTGGCCAGGGTCATACAGCTAGCAAGTGTCTGAGTCTGGATTTAAGCTCGGGTCCTCCTGACTCCAGGCCTAGCTCTCTATCCCCTGTGCCACTAGCTGTAAAATGAGAGTAAGTTGGAGCCCATCCACCTCCAAATCCACGACTCTTAACTCCAAATTGTGATATTGTGATGGAACATTGAATGGGGGTGTGTCTTACTTCAGACACTTGCTACTGTGTGACTCTAAGCAAATCAGCTGACCCCTCTGTGCCTGGGTTTCTTTGTCTGTAAAATGACATGACTCAACCTCTAAATTCAAACTCTGATTGCATAATCCAGCGGTTATAGGTTATATTCCTATTGGAATTTGACCTCCCAAAAAATCAATCTGAATGAGTCTAAACAAATCAGATAAATAAATGACAAATTAATTATCTGCAGTGTAATCTATACTTCTCTAGACAATAAACTATTTTTTTAACTGTGCAAAACCCTCCTTAGAATTGCCTCACTGTAACCTTGAGCAAGTCACTTAACCCCAATTGCTTTAAAAAAAAAAAGTGCCTCACTCCTATTTGTGACTCTACGATATATACTGAGAATGGGATTTGGGTTCATGCTTTGGGAGATCTAGCAAAGTTTAAGATGTGTTCTAACCAAAGATGAAAGATTCACATCCCACAGGGAAAAAACAATAATCACACTTGTTGATTAAGATTTGGCTTGCAGGGGCGGCTAGGTGTCGAAGTGAGTAGAGCATCGACCCTGGAGTCAGAAGTACCTGAGTTCGGATCAGGCCTCAGACACTTAACGCACACAAACAAAAACCTACCTGTGTGACCTTGGGCAAGTTACTTAACCCCAATTGCCCTCCAAAAAAAAAAAAAGATTTGGCTTGCAGACCTGCAATCAGGAGGACCTGAGTTCAAATCTGACCTCAGACACATTACACTTACTAGCTGTGTGACCCCGGGCAAGTCACTTAACCTCAATTGCCCCCCCCACACACAAAGATTTAGCTTGTAATTATCCATGTTAAGGGGCGGTTAGGTGGCACAGTGAATAGAGCACTGGCCCTGGAGTCAGGAGGACCTGAGTTCAAATCAGGCCTCAGACACTTGACACACTTACTAGCCTGGTGGGCAAGTCACTTAACCCCAATTGCCCTCCAAAAAGCAAAAAAAATTAAAATTAAAAAGTAATTATCAAAGTTAATCATTTTAATGGGCAGATTGAATGACTTCTTTCATCAAGTCACAGAGCAGGAGGAAACCCCTCTGAGGCTTTCTCTTTTCACAGGCCAAGGAGATCACACCATTAGTGGAGGGGCCCCAATTATAAGGCAGGTATCCCTAGCTGGTTTTAAAAAAGGCAGTCCACTTATAAATCATTGATGGCTTTGAATAAATTAAAATATGTTTGAATTCCTTGACATCTTTTGCCACAGAACTCCAGACTCAGCTACTTATGAGCAGCTGACCCACATAAGGTCTTGCAAATGATCATCTTTCAGAATAGATTTAAGCAGAGCACTGGTTCTGGAATTTAATATTGAATATTTTCTGATTATTCTGCCTTTACAAATATGTATTTAGTCTCAACAAATAGATACAAGCTGCTGAGAAAGTATACTCTCCCTGAAAACTTAGAGGAAAAAATAGAAATGGTCTTCAGTCGGTTTTGAAGGCCAAGGAGAAAATCGACCTCTTAATTTTATATCTATGATGTGTTTGTGTTTTGTTTTTAAAGCAAAGATGCAGTAGGAAACTTGGTCATCTACCTTAATCAGCAGCTTACAGGTCCATAGATCTGGTGTTAGAAGACTCTATATATTGAGAGAGAGAGAGAAAGAGAAAGAGAGAGAGAGAGAGAGAGAGAGAGAGAGAGAGAGAGAGAGAGAGAGAGAGAGAGAGAGAATCCAGTCCCATCATTTTATAGAAGAGGACTCTGAGCCCTAGAAAGATTGGGATCTCAAGCTCATACACAAGTAATAGACATCAACGGTAGGATTTGAACACAGGTCTTCTAAAGCCAAAGCCACTGACCTCTGCACTGGGCCAGCCTAATTTGACCCCATTAATTTGGGGCCTCTAACAAAAATCAAATCTCCTATTACAAATTGGAGTGTATTGTAAAGAAGTCAGCACAAACTCTGAAGGCAACTGGCAAAGACCAAGCCTCAGGGGTATTTTGAGTAATAGCAGCAGCAGCAGAAAAGGTAGAAAGTTTCCCAAGGACAACAGTCCCCTTTGAAAAACAACTTTCACTTGGATGTATGAATTTTTATATATTTGTTGGAAAAGGAAAGGGAATAATATGGCACCTACCATGGGCCAGGCACTGTACAAAGCATTTGCAAACATCTCACCTGCAGCCAGGTATGTCACTTCATAGTCATACCTCATACACTACAAACCATCCACAAGCATAGCCCACTTGGCCACACCATCAGATTGGGTTATGGGGTGATAAGATTTTGTACTGTGAGTTCTTGGGCCCATTTTCTAAATTATCAAGGTTTGTGCTGAATAGAACAATGATTTCCCCTAAAGAAGACTCTCAAGACACCAACTTCCCATTTCTCCTCATGTGCAGCTGCTGCTCTGAATCAGGTATTTTGTTGTTCAGTCATTTCAGTTGTGTCTGTCTCTTCATGACCCCATTTGGGGTTTTCTTGGCAGAGATACTAGAGTTGTTCATCATTTTCTTCTCCAATTCATTTTACAGATGAGGAAACTGAGGCAAACAAGGTTAAGTGACTTGCCCAGGGTCAAACAGCTAGTAAGTGTCTGACTCAGGAAGATGAGTCTTCCTGACTCCAGGCCCAACACCCTATCTACCGTATCACTTAGCTGGCCCAAATTAATTATAATACTATGCCTAAGAAGAGGGTTTTTCCAAATCCAGAAATGGTCCAGAGTCACAATAAGAATTAGTTAATCTTATACCCCCACTGAGAGAGAAGCAATAGAAGTCCTAGGATTCTTCCCTAATAGGAGGATGGAGCTCAAGTGTCTTCTCACGTGGGCTTAAGCTTCTTTTATTTTAACCCTTATGAAAAGCAGTGTCATTTTTTTCCCTGAGGACAAAAAGTTCTAAGGAATACACTCTGCTTTCTAAAAAGACTCATCCTCTCATGACATAGGCGCTACAGTGAGCTACATTGTAGGAACTTGCTGTGAATCTCCTCTCTATCACCTCAGAATAGGGAAAGTTACTTAACCAGCTGCTATGTACAGAGTTCCCCTTCTATACAGAGCCCCCTGCATGTGTGCCACTATATGAGGTTGCTCCAACATCATTTTGTAATCACAGCCTTAATGGATTATGGCCAAACCCTACTGCAAAGTCACAAAACTTCCTGTGATATCATTCAACTGCTAGCACATTTATAGCACTGTGAGTATGGACTCAGTTTGCTCCACATAATCTCATTTTGTACAATATCATGTTTTTCACTAAACTAATTAATATAGCTTTTCAACTTGTGTCTGTACCAGGTGCTATTTGTTGTTACTCATTTTTCTGTCCTGTCTGACTCGTTGTGACTATTTGTAGTGTTCTTGGCGAAGATACTGGAATGGTTTGCCATTTCTTTCTCTAGATCATTTTACAGATGAGGAAACTGAGGCAGAGTTAGGTGACTTGCCCAGGGTCACAGAGCTAATAAGTGTCTGTCTGAAATATGAACTCAGGAAGATGAGTGTTCCTGACTCCAGGTCCAGAACTCTATCCATTATACCACCCAGCTGCCCCACTAGGTTCTATAGAAATATACAAAAGAAATAAGCATTCTTGGGGGGGTGGCAAATAGTACCTGTCTCATGGGAGCATCTATGCTGATAATGGCTTAAGTAGATAAATTCTTGACTCATCCTATATTAACCAAGATAATACTAATTATCATACACATGAATCTACTAATAATGTGTTAGATCAATAAGATCCCCTTTGTAAAATCCTTTCAGCTCATCAAAAATACTACTATTGTCCACAAATTGCAATTTCTGTATTACATAATAATCACAAATAACAATGCGAATTTTTGTTTTTAGAGGACTCTGTATCCAATCCATCAGTCAAAGTTTTCATCATAAACCACTAGTTTCTCTTCCCTGACTTCCCCACTAAGTCACAAGTACTGCATTTTCCCTGTTTTTCCCATGTCCTGTTGTTTAAGAAGAATGCTAGAGTTCTTGGAACTGTGTATGCAATGGTAAGTGGATGGCTTCCAAAGCTCTCCTACTAGATTTGGGATGCCTGGGGCATTTTTAAATGAAATGTTAAGATGAACCACTGAGAACAAACACTTGAAAAGGGCTTGAAGTTCCACTCTCAAATTCATCTAAACCAAGATCACCACCTAGAGGATTTCACGGGACAATGATAAGAGTTCTTTCCCCCAGTCACAGAAAAAGCCTCGTCCATTTCCAGTTCAGAAGCAGATAAATTTTGTATGGATGTAAATGTTTATTAACTTCACCAAAAAAAAATAAAAATTGTATTTCCTTTTCTTTTTCAGGAAGAACAATTTGGAATGTATGCACTATACAGCAAAAACAAACCACAATCTGATGCTTTGCTTAGCAGCCATGGGAATGCCTTCTTTAAGGTAATTATATTTCCATTACTCCATCCAGTGAAGCCTACACCCAGTGTCAGTGAGTGATGGATGTTTTAGTGGCCCTGAATTGCCAGCTGTAGAACTAACCTCTGTCTTTTGACATTTTCTTAGAACAAGCAGCAAGACCTGGGTGATAAGATGGACCTAGCCTCCTACCTGCTTAAACCCATCCAGAGGATGAGCAAATATGCCCTACTGCTAAAGGACATGATCAAAGAATGCACTAAGACTCAGGAGCAGGAGCTCAGTGACCTCCGAGCAGCTGAGGAGATGGTCAAATTCCAGCTTCGCCATGGGAACGACTTGCTGGCCATGGATGCCATCCGAGGATGTGATGTAAGCATTCTTCCTCTCTTTGCTTCCTACTGACGACCTTTGCATTACCATGTGGTAAGTCAGTGGGAAATCTCTCTCTCCTGACCTTGATAAAGAGAGTGACCAAAGACGTGCCATCTGGCTAAGTATTTGGCCCTTTCCAGGCCTTGCTGGGGTGTGGGAAAATGAGGAAGGAAATTACATCCATGTATGTCCAAACCTAATCATCTGCTCCAATCTGCCACTTTGGAATTGAAGGGAAAGAAGGGAAATGGGAGAGATGTTCTAGAACTGAAGATTCCTTTCAGGTATCAATTGGATTGGACGGCTGCTGAGTGGTCCCTTCCAACCCTCAGCTTCTGTGATTCTGGCAGCTTTTGGTGGGTGCTCTTTAAAGGGAGCAGAGAAGTAAAGCAAACCAGAAGCCTGGCACGCTATTCTTCCTTGCTCCTCTCTAGGGGTCAGCCCCTTTGCTGTGCAATGGTCAGTCCTACAAAGGACACATGATGTCATTGATATGGGCACTGCCCTCTTCCACTGGTGGAGATTTAGAACTTCCACACCTTCTCATTATGTGTGACTATTGTCCTTTTCCTTCTATAAATCCTTCGGTGTGCTGCAGGCATTTGTGCACTAAACACTCAACCAACTTAGGGATGAACATAGCAGACAGTGAGTATTGTGTCATTTGGTCATTCAAGCTGCAAAATCCAGTCACACCAAAACTGTTTACCCTGAAAAAAAAGCAAATGAACTGGCTAAGTTCAGCTCACTTGAGTGTTCTAAAATGTACCTCACAATTGCAGTCACACAAGAATAAGAATAATTATAGTAATACTACCTCAATTGCATAGTGCTATAAAGTTGACCAAGTGCTTTCCTCACTACAACCCTACCTGGTAAACAGTGCAGAGATACCCATTTCACAGAAGAGAAAACTAAGGCTCATTGAAATTAAATGACCAGTAGCATAGAATATACATCAACCAATCCATCCAACAGCATTTCTTAAATACCTCCTGTGTGCCAGGCATTGTGCCAATCCCTGTGGATAAAAGAAAAGTGAAGGACAGCACAGTCCCTGTTCTCAAGGAGATCTATATCATCCTGATTTTATACACTAAGCCCTTTTTGCTCAATCTTAGAGCTCGAAAAGGCATCTAGTCAACAGGTTTTTTGAAAGCTCCTGCCATACTTTCTCTCCCCACGTCTCAGTTTCCTTATAGGTAAAATAAAGGGTTTAGACTAAATGTTCTTCCAGTTTCCTTCTAGATCAGACACTCCAATGTGGCTGAACTCCTGTTCACAGGAATTTGTTAGCAGGTCTTGGAATCATTTTAAAAAGCATAATACGTTTCTAGTCACTCATCTCATAGGGCTGATGTGATGGATGCCACAGTTTGGTAAAGTCACTATTCTGGCAGTCTGAGATGAAAAGTGTCTTCCTCAAAGGATTATACAAATTATTATTTTTTTTATCTTTACAGAATCATCGGGGTTTTTTTTTTTTACAATTTTCCAACAAATTTTAGAAACTTTCCCATTCTACTTGTCTGATGCTGGACCAACATCAAAACCTCTGTGACTCTCTAGGGTATCTCCTAAAATTAGAGTCTTCAGCCTCTTCTGTGTCATATGTAGCTGCCGGAAAAGAGAGACAATAAGGTTCAGTGATAAGCAAAAAGGACTTGGCCTCACCCAGCTTCAGACTGTGTAGGCTTCTGTCACTTTCTGGGTTACCTTGGGCAGCTAGGTGGTGAATAGAAAAAAATGCCAGGCCTGGAGTCAGGAAGACCTGAGTTCAAATCTGGCCTCAGACACTTACTAACTGTGTGATTTTGAGCAAGTCATTTAATCTCTGTCTCAGTTTCCCCAAATGTAAGATGTGTAATAATAATAATAGCACCTACTTTGCAGAATTGTTATAAGATCAAAATGAAAATATATGTAAAGCACTTAGTACAGTGTCTGGTGCATATGAGTTACCATAAATTCTAGGTATTACTATTATTATTATTTGCCTGACATTTAAAACCCTTCTCAATCTGGCTCCAACAAACTTGACAATCACATTTCCCCCTTTCTCATATCCAGCGTTCCATCCAAATTGGACTATTAGCTGTTCTTGGACTTTGTCATACCCTTTACCTGCCTCTCTATGTTCATGTAGGCCATCCTCCTACCTGGAAAGCCCTGAATCCATAGCTGACTGTTCAAATTAATCTTTTTCATTAAAGCCCAACTCAGGTGAACCTTCTCCCATGAAGCTTTTTTTGATACCTTTTCCCCAGTCCTCAGCCAGTCTTTCCCTTGTCAGATTTCTTTTTTAAAAAGCATTCAATTTTTATTTTATTCTAGATTACATTGTGAACAAAAATCTTTAACATACTTTTTAAAAAAAATTTGAGCTCCATATTCTCTTCCTCCCTCTTTGAGAGGCATGCAATTTGATATCTTCCTCAAATTTCTCTTTTTTTCCCTTTTAAATAGTATTTCATTTTTTTCTAATTACATATAGAGATAATTTTAACATTCTTTGTTTATAAAATATTGAGTTCCAAATTTTCTCCCCTCTTTTCTTTGCCTCCCTCCCCCTTCAGATGGTAAGCAATTTGATACAGGTTACATATAAGCAATCATGTAAAATATGTCCATATTAGTCATGTTGTAAAAGAAGAAAACAAAATTTCCTCAAGTTTCTTAAAATTCTTCAGAACTCTTTTCATTTAATCTGTGTCATACATATTTATACACACATGCTATTCTCCCTATTAGATAGTAAACTAATAATAATAATAGCTAGAATTTATATAGCACCTACTACAGGAACAGAGCTAAATGCTTTACAAATATGACCTTATTTGATCCTTACAACAAGACTGGGAAGTAAGTGCTATTATTATATCCCCCACTTTACAATTGAGGACAGAGATTGTCATTTTTTATGTTTGTATCCTCAGCAACCAGCACCATTCTTGGTGTACAATCAGTACTTTAAAATGAATTGTTGAAATTTTTAAAAATTTTGTACAGATGCATTTTCTTTTTTTATACGTATATATTTTAATTTTTCCCTCAAATTACATGCTAAAATGATCTTTTCATATTTGTTTTTTAAGCTAGAAGCTTGTACCTGTTCCAACATCCTTGAATTTTGCATGGCTAAAGGGATGTTTAAAGGTGAAGAAAGACACCATTGTAAAAAATACCCTCAACTTAATTCATATCAAACAAGATCTCCATTATCTCTTTAAAATGTTTTTCTTTCTCTCTGTAGGTGAATTTAAAAGAACAAGGGCAGCTGAGATGTCAGGATGAATTTATTGTTTGTTGTGGAAGGAAAAAATATCTAAGACATGTCTTCCTTTTTGAGGATCTTATCTTGTTTAGCAAGACCAAGAAAATTGATGGCGGATACGATATTTACATGTACAAACAGTCATTTAAGGTAAAAACAAACAGATCACTCTCTCCAAGGCACAGGTGCAATGCACAGTGTTTTGCACAGAATGTACAGGTTTTTGAATGGGGTCAGTTGGTAATTATTTCTGGATTAAAAAGAACTCACAGCTTTCTTGGATTTCTAATTCCATAAATTACATGTAAGTGAGGAAAAGAAAAAAGCACAAAAACTTAACTTCATGGAATGAAATGGAGAACAACATGATAGTATTTTTACATCTCACTGTGTAATTCCTTCACAACCATTACCTGATTTTTCCAAAAACCGCATACCACTGTGAACTCAGCTTTATTCCCCAGAGGTGTTAGTCATCTCTATACCACTCGTATTTATTTATATGATGCACTGAGGTGTCTTCTAAATGGGACTCACTGGAAGCCAGGTGTTTCCTGAGCAAATAATTCTATTTTGCATTTCTATTATGGTGATGAGGACTCTTTGGGCAGTCAGCAGCTGTCTGAACCACGCCCCTCGGCACACTTGGCAGTACTGAAGCTCCTGCAAGTTGGGCCAAACTAACTGTGAATGTCCAGTCCCCTTTAATTGGGAGCTTCTGACCACCTGCCTTCAATTAGGAACACAAGAGAGGACACAGGAAGCAGCATGGTATGTTAGATAGAAAACTAGTCTTGAAATCAGGAAGACATTGGTTCAACCTGACACATACTGGTTGTGTGACCCTACACAAGTCACTTAACCTCTTAGTGCTCTAGACAGTTGTCTAAGACTATAAATTATAGAGGAAGTGTGGGCCACTGTCTAGATTTTTAAAAAATGAAAACATAACATCTTCACATATACAGCATCTACTCTCCAAGTTGGGATGTATTTATAACAAGTTAGTGCTTCAGAGAGTTCCAAGGCAAAACCTCTCTTTCAGTGTGCAAGAAACCTTAGATTTCAGTGTTTTTCCATCAGAGGACAGGGTAGTCTGGGGGATAGCATTGTAATAGGAGCCCACGCTCCTGGGATCAGAATATCCCCAAGTGTGAATGACCCTAGGAAAGTGCTTCACAGAAGCTTAATTAATCCAAAACACAGCACTAACTAGGAATGTGGTGGTAGTGGTGTTTTAGTCATGTCCCCACTCCATGATCCCATTTTGGGGTTTTCTTGGCAAAGACACTAGAGTAGTTTGCCTTCCATAAGAGGTTTCCACTCTACCTCTACCCCTAGCACTCCACTGCTAGGGCCTTTCCTATGAGATTTTTGTTGTTGTTATTGTTCAGTCATTTAAGTTATGTCTGACCCTCCGTGACCCCATTTGGGGTTTTCTTGGCAAACACACTAGAGTGCTTTGCCATTTCCTTCTCCAGTTCATTTTATAGATGAGGAAACTGAAGCAAACAGAGTCTGAAGTCAGTCTAAAGTAAGATTTGAATTCAGGTCTTTCTGATTCTGGGTCTGGCACTCCATCCACTGCACCACCTAGGAATTTGCCATCTAGTAAATAACAAAGTAATCAGAGTCCTGACTGTCATGAAGTGGAAGGGAGAAAGGGAAAGATCAGTCAGTCACCTAACAAATATTTATTCAGAGCCAATCACGTGCCAAGCACTAGACTGGGATAATATCATCCCAACATCATGGTCACATCAGCCTGGGTTTCTTCTAACTCACCTTTTGCTTCTGTCTCTGCCCTTAACTGGCTTTTGACAAGACATATTAATCCATCAGAAAGGATTCGATAAGTGCTTACTATATGCCAGGATACTAAGAAAAGCAAAAGCATGATTTCTGCCCTCAAGGAGCTCATATACAAAAAAAATTCTACATGCAAGATATAAACAGAAGATAATCTTAATCTTAAGGCAGTTAGGTGGTCCAGTGAATAGAGTGCAAGGCCTAGAGTCAGGAGAGCCTGAGTTCAAATTCAGCCTCACACTTACTATCTGTGTGACCCTGGGCAAGTCACTTAACCTTGGTTTCTCAGTTTCTGTAAAATGAGCTGGAGAAGGAAATCACAAATGACTCTAGTATCTTTGCCAAGAAAACCCTAAGTGGAGTTATAAAGAGTCATAAATGACTGAAAAACAACAACAAAAATCCCATAGGGAAGGTAGTAGCAGTGGAGTGTTTGGGGGAAGAGGTGGAGTGGAGATTGGAAAAGGCTTCTTGCAGAAGGTGATATTTGAGCTGATTCTTCAAAGAAGCCAGGAGGCAGAAGTGAAGAAGGAGAATATTTCAGGCACCAGGGATAGCCAGTGAAAATGCATGGAAGGGTGGCTAGGCAGAGCAGTGAATAGAGCACCGACCCTGGAGTCAGGATGTCCTGAGTTCAAATTTGACCTCAGACACTTAACACTTATGAAGAACATCAAGGAGACCAAGATCGCTTGAAGCTAGTGTCCATGGTATACACAATGGAGTAAAGCATGAGAAAACTGGAAAGGTAGTAAGGGTCCTGGTTGTAAAAGACTTTAACTGTCACAGAGGACTTTATATTTGCTCCTGAAGAAATAAGGAACCACTGAAGGGCTGTGTGTATATGTGTGTGTGTGTCTCTTAAAACTCAGAACTAAGCTTTAGGAAAATCTCTTAATTAAAATTTTAGTTGTCTTATATAAAAACGGGGTGAGGGTATGGAGAATAATCTCTGTCTCCTCCCTTAACCAATGGATTGGTGGATTAATGAACATTAATGAGGTTGACTGGGGAGATGGCATTGATATACACAAGTCATTTGAGAAAAATAGCATTTTGCAAATATGTGAAGTGGTTGCAAGTCTCAGAAGCTACCATAGAAAATCAATATTTGCTTTGTACAGTAAATTAATCCCCATGCTGAATTATTTGAACCATCAGATTCTTAGCAGTGAAAACAATTTTACATTCCTGTGGGAAATGCGAGGATGAAATTGAACACACTGATTTTTCTGGATATGATTTCAGACTGCTGAAATTGGGATGACAGAAAACGTTGGAGACAGTGGTCTGAGGTTTGAGATCTGGTTCCGAAGGAGGCGGAAATCCCAGGATACATACATCCTTCAAGCAAGTTCGGCAGAAGTGAAAATTGCTTGGACAAATATCATAGGGAAAATCCTGTGGAGACAAGCTCTGAGGAACAGAGGTATAGAACGTGAGGACATTACAAGGCAATAGCAGTAGCTCACGCTGGAGAGGGCTCATTCAAATTTCATTTTACATGATAGTTTAATATGACAGAGATGCAAGACAGGTCATATTACATCTTGAACATAAAGAATTCAGTCTTGTGAATCAGAGTTAACTATTCTCTGGGGCTATGGAGAATAACCTACCTGAAAGCTATAAATACTCTATACCTAGAAGGGAGGTTTAACAGGTGGTTGGGAGAACTTCCACTTTAATGAAACTGGCCTCTCCATAGCTGCCCCCTACTCTGGCCTGTTCAAATGGCCCTTTCCCAGAATTCATTTCCATTTGAGTTTTGGGATTTACTAAGACAGAAGCTGTCGCTTTCTCTACCTTTATGCTCTTCCCATCAGCTAAGTGATTCCATTTGCATTCTCCCCCGCTGCCAGAACCCCAGAGAGCCCCAGTGCAATTAATTTCTACAGCTACAAAAACTGAGCCAAAGACAGAGAGCTACCTCAGTTATCAACCTCCTTCTTGGGCTGCAAGGCTGTTTTCTTGTTTCTTCTCTCTTTGGCTCCTACAGATCTCTCAGGTCATGACAATAGGTTTTTGTACCATGCATGCGTTGGGGGGGGAGGGGGTGCATGTAGGTATGTATATTTTTAACAGCCTGCCTTATTCAACTTTGTATTTTAGTCCTCTTCTCTCCTGTTTGTCAGTTTAGTCTCTTTATTGACAGATGCCCGAAACAGCAGCTATTCCTTAGTAAATTGTCAGTTAAGCTCCACATAAAAAGTGTTGGATTTGGAGTCAAAAGACCTGGCATCGAATCTTGGCTCTGTTGTTTGCCATCTGTGCATCACTGGGGGGCATCACATGACCTTTCTAGGACCAGTGTCCTTCAAAAAAAAAGAGGGAATGGGCAAGATGTCTCCTAACATTCCTTCCAGTTAAAAATCTACAATTCTATGAAGTTTCTCTCTCAAGTGTTGCATATTTTTCCATTTTAGAACTCAGGATGCAAGAAATGGTATCTATGGGAATAGGCAACAAACCATTCATGGATATCAAGCCCAGCGATGCAGCCATAAGTGACCGGGCAATAGATTATATCATGAAGGGAACAGGTACCACTTGTTACGTTGCTCTTCATTTTCTCTTCTACTGGAGAAATTTGACTTTAAAAATAAAACATCAGTCTTGGGAGCATTAACTTTGGTGGCTCAGAGCCAAGGATCTATGTATAACAATCATAGCCTCCTGTTCAATAAGGTCTCATGACCAATGAATGATGCCCTCATTGAAAATGTAGGAGAAGCAAAATAATGAATTTTCTAATATATGGGAGTTGTGTTACCAGACTAGCATAATACAAAGTTTGTGTCCCACTTGAGCACTCATTTATTTAAGAGGCAAGAGAGAGTTATGAAAAATTTACTGAAAGATTTTGACATGAGGTAAAGGGGAAAACTTCCTAAGTGTTGCAGCTATCTCAAAGTGGAGTGGGCTGCCTTGGGTGGGAACAAGCTTCCTCTCACTTACACTGTTCCTATCCAAGGTGATAACCACTCATTGGTTATGTCATAGAGGAGTTTCCTAATCAATATCAAGTTGTACTTGATCCCTGAGCTTCTTCCAGCTTTCAGGTTCTGGGTTTTGAACAAACAAGTAATATGAGTGGAGCTGTACATTATGAAAGTTAACCTGAGGCTGGCCATGATGGTGCATGGATGTAATCCCTTGCTGCCATGGAGCTCAGGTTTTCTGAGTTGTAGTACCTTAAGACCAGAACTAATATGATTAGTCCCCTAGAATGGGAGACCTTCGAGTTACCAAAGGGAGGTGAACTGGCCCAGATTGGAAACAAAGCTGGTTAAAGCTGCTTTGGCAATGAATAGTGGGAGTGGCCCCTGCACTCCCAGCTTAGACCTAGTCTAAAAAAGATAAGACCATGGAAGGGAAGAGATGTCTTGGATAATAACAGGAAAAAGAGGCACCTTTCATTTTCTTTTCTTGTTTGTTTCTAGAGTCAAGATCTAGGGCATCTATAGCTGTATCTTCATTTGATCACTCAACACCCTTCAAAAGACCCCACTCTACCATCTCCAACAGCAGCACCTCATCCTCAAGCAGCCAGTCCTCATCTTCAATTTTGGGGTCACTAAACCTGCATGTTTATTCTAGTCCATCTTATTCAGGTCTGCTAAGCCCTCCCTTCTATCACTGGACTTATGACATTAAAACTTGTATTGAAGAAGATGAGCTAGAACAGGAAACAGGAAGCCAGCCATCAATGAGTAAGTGTACACGGTACTAAAGAAGGTTAAAATGATGTGGGGTGAGGGAGGGACGGTTTACTGAAAAGGCCAGTTGAAGTGCTCAGATTCACTGAGTGAGAGGGAGATATCTCAACTGGCTAGACCTGTGAGTTTAGATATGTCTTCAGGTGTTTCTGATTACTGCAATGTTGCTATTCTAAAAGTTAACTCACTTTAATTTAAAAATAGAAACATATACCATAGAGTGTTTATAAAAGGTGAAAGGGTCATGTTGAAAAGTCAATGAAAAGATAGCCCAGCTCTTCACTTTGTAAGTGATTTTTAAAGTATTTATCAAACATAAAGATCCAAGGAAAACTAAAAAATTGGCAGCTATTACCATAGCTCCAAGTTAGCAGTCATTACAGTATCTCCTAGTCATCAGCAGGGACTATGAGAATTGATGGTGATGAAAGGGAATTAATATGCAGAGAATGTTGTAATTTACACTTTCCAATATCAAAGGGAATTAGGCTTGAAACACAAGATGTTGGGGCACTTATGTTCTGTAAATTAATAAACTGATTAATGTTTGATTAAGCTACGTTATTATTATTCCTCCTGGTCTGTAGTTACCGAGAGTTCAGAGTCATCACAGTGCACCTCTGGCGAGAGCATCAGTGGCTTTAGCAGCTCAGCCCACCCTGGGCTCTCTCAGCTTCTTCCAGACACATTTTCAGATGAAAGTGCTTCAAATCCTGGCTCCAAACCCCCCTCCCAGTGCACATCACCAGCTCTCCCTGGGAAGAATTCCAGGTTGAAACATGATAGTAATCAGTATATTACAACAGTAAGTATTTGTTTTTTTTTAATAAATTCATGCTATATCCATGTTATCTATTGACTTTGAATTCATCTCAGTTCAATTCAACAAGCATTTAATAAAGACACACTATGTGTGAGCCACTGTGATTAATAGGTACTGGGGATTCAGAGAAAAGTGGAAAAACAGTCCTCCCATTCTCCTGTCCCTCAAGAGATTTTCATTCTACTGATTTTCATTCTACATTATGAAAATGTAAAATAATTGGGAGGGAGGGAAGGAGGGAGCGAGAAAGAGAGAGAGAAAGAGAAAGAGAGAGATGGAGACAGATGGGGAGAGAGAGAGAGAGAGAGCGAGAAGAGAGAAGAATCAGAAAAGAATAATATTAGCAATCAGAGAATTAGTACAAATATGCATTCAGAGAAAACATCATTTTAACCCAACTCAACAAGCAATTTTGAGCACTTATTATATACTATGTATTAGGCACTATTCTAGTCCCTAAGAATGCACAAATGATAATAAGACAATCCTTGTTCTCAGGAAGTTTTCCAGGGGAAACATGTACACAGCTAAAGTCATAGAAAAGAATTTCAGAAGAAATTTCACAAGGACCTTCAGGTCAATAACTCAGCCTGGGTATATTCACAACCTATCAGTTGAGCACTAAGGGCAATACAAGAGAAATGACAGGACCTTTCCTTCCTTTGTCCTTGAGATTCGTAGATTGTTAGAGCTTGAGGGTACTTTAGACTTCATTTGGTCCAACCCCCTTATTTTACAAATGAGGAAAGTTGAGTCTCAGGAAAATTAAAGTATTTAGCAAAGGGAGAGAAGGGACTAGAATCTGGGTCTTAGGTCCCACTACATGACTCTGACCTTTATACCACCATCCCTCCTTGTTAAGGGTGATAGCACTGGTTTGGGAAAGGAGACTTAGTCTCACCGTGGAGATAAAATCATTAAAAGATAAAATCATTTTTGAGCTAGCTGGGGCAACTAGACTTAGATGAAGCAATGTCACAATGCCAAGAATAAAGAATTAAAATTGATCATGGAAAAAGGGGGACAAGACTATGAAATTGAAAAGTCAAGGCAATGAACTAAAGACAAATGCAGTACATCACCTTTCTTTTTCGCCAAAGAAAAACTAATCTTACTCTCATAGTACAAAAATTTGTTCTGTCTTTAAGCACAAAGTTCTAGCATATTATCAAATCTCCCTAATGTTAATTTAAAAAATTAAAGATTTAAATTTAAAAATTAAAGATTTAAAAATCTGTTTGTTTTGTTCTGAGGGAGGATAAAGTAGCTTCTACAGTTCGGACAGATGGGAGATCAAGAGATAGGGTACATGGACGAGCATTGTTGGTCCATTAGCCAGCTACACATTTCACACTACAATGAATCTGTGATATCTTCAGGGTGGTACTCCCTTCATGGGTACAGATCACAACCTTTCCACTCCTTCTCATTTAATATTTGTTTTCCCCTAAATTCCCTTCAATAGATCTCCCCAATGTATTGAGAACCACTAACACAGTTAAATAGTTAGGCAGTGAAGAATCGGGGGTATTAAAACTAAGCTCAACAGCTTAGATGATATCGGATGCTCATTGAAAAGATAATTAGCAAATAAACAACCCATTTATTCACCAAGATTTTGTTAATTACCCTTTCTAGGTAGTAGTTGCTTCGAGGAACGGAAAAGAAGTAACAAATTTGGCCCTTCAAGTGGAATTTATGGTGTAATTAGGCTAAAAAGAAAAGCATTAGTGATCACAACAGGACATAAAGACTTTAAGATGATATAAGACAATGTACAGGGGCTTAGAAATGCAAAGTAAGGCATTGATTGGAGTATCAGTCAATTAATCAATAATCATTTCCTATGGCTAACCATGGTCTGGTCACTGTGTTAGGCACTGGGGACGTAAACACAAAAAAATAAAATAAATTAAATAACAATGAAAAAATCCCTGTTCTCCAGGAAGTTACCTTCTCTGGGAGAGAAAATATGTAAACATAGAAAGAATAAATGTGAAATAAGTACAAAGTAGTTAAATATAAAGTGGTTTAGGAAGGAGGTCCCCAGCAGTTGGATCAAGTCAGAACAGTTTGAAGTATAGAAGCTGAAAAAAAAGAAGACATCGTACCAGAAAGGAAAAGCAGAAACGGAAGCAGAGATGGATAAAAACACAGAGAGCAGCAAAGAAAGTCTGGCTGGAGACATGGGGCTACAATGAGGGCTAATGAGAGAAGAAGATGAGTGGACATGGTGAGGCAGGGGAAGAAAAGGTTAATGGCTTTTGAAGGTTATTAGAATTAACCTTTGGAAGGTTAATTCAGACTTAGAGCCTTTTCCTAGAATGTTACCAAGAATGCTAGCTCAATTCCCAAAATGTCTTACTTTTAGTACGTGCATAACTCTTTTTCCAGAGTCATGTCCCTCCCAACATCTAGAAAGAAGGTAGCAGAGGGGAATGACTTGACCTACAAGTCAGTCAGTCAACCAACAAGCATTTATTAGGCACTTAATATGTACCAGACTTAAGGACCCATTTTAATGTATCAAGAAGATGGTCAGTAGGTCTTGGAGTAGTCAGTTGGTTCAGGGGAAGTTATGTGTCCCAAATTGTCCAGGATACACAATGACATTGGTTTTAATTAGTTGATTTCCCTCCCTTTTTTGTCAGAACAAAACTTCTCATGTATTAGGCTTCTCAACAGTGGTTTGACTGGCAGGCAAGCATTCAGTAAGTAACTGGGTTTTTCAGCTCATCACTGGGAGGAGAGGGATGCTCTGAGTTCCCACATCTGTGTCAAAGTTAATAATCAATTAAATTGGAGCATGCAGACATTTCTTCAGGCTGATTTGCATGTCTAACCATATTAAAGGAGTACTGGAAGCTTAATTGCATTGCCTGATATTAACCATTCTTCCTTCCTAAGGGGGGGTTCTGCCAGAAAGGTAATGTAACCCTGCTCTCTGCTGCTTCTCCTTCACTGAATTTTCCCCTCCATATATCATGTGGCCAGCCACTTCTTGTCTTGGGGGATGGATTGCACTGTAACAGAAAGGTGACTTTTATAGCAGTCAAACTCTACCCACTAGGAGTGTGGACAATATTTTCACCTATTAGGAAATGCAGTAAAATATGGCAGTTTTAATCCCATCCCATTTATCATCAGCTTTACAAACTGCCTACAACAAGATGGATGACCAGAGAACCTAGTATAGGTTAACCCAATACCAGAAGTTCAAAAATAAAAACACCGCACCCCTTGACTTATTTTGAGAATAAGTCAATAGTGTGCCTATACAGGCTTTCTTTTTACCTGTCTGCCAAACACTTGTGCCATAGTAGGCACATAAGGAGGGTCTGAGAGAAAGAAATGACTATTAAGTAACTTGCCAGGGACTAAGAGATTACTAGGAATTAAAGAATAGGGCAATCGTCTCTGTTCTATTCCCCTGCCCACTACTTTCTTTCCCCCTTTATTTACATTTTACCGATTCCTTCCTGTACTCTCTTCCCTTCTCCTCCCTTCCCCTATCCACTGACCTAGACCACCTAGCCTTTTCAAGGAATTCATTCCCAGCAGCTATTAAAGTACACAGTTTTCACAATAGATGCTCAAATATTGTACAGAGAAGGCTGATAGGAAGGGATTGCCTTGGTAGGAAGGGAGAGCCCAGTTGGTGGCTCCATTCAGGGATCCCCTAGGAATATCCTACATCCTGCTTCCTCTAGTTGGCTGATCCCAGGAAGTAGGAAGAGTTCCATTAGGAAGATTTCTAGTGGGCAGTGCTGCCCACCTCATGAATCAAAGACAAGAACCCCACAAATAATATACTTTGGAGTTTTGAAAAGACACAAACCAAGAGAGCATCAAAACAGAATTCTTAGCCCCAGCTGGAAGCTCACTTTCACCTCAGCTCCCTGAGGAGCATCTTATGCATCTTCATCCATGAGGAATCTCTAAGCTTTTACTGGCTGTCATGGTTTTCAGCTTGAGCCAGAGAATCCTTTAGTTTATTAAAAAAAAAAAAAACATTTTCAGGAGGCAGCAAGGTGGTTCAGTGGATAGAGTACCAACCCTGGAATCAGGATTTGAGTTCAAATCCATCCTCAGATATTTACTAGCTGTGTGACCCTGGGCAAGTCACTTAAATTTATATCTGTATGCTAAGAGGCAGGGTGACCTAGTAGCTAGAGAACCTACTCTGGCACATACTATGGGACTGGCTCAACCTCAAGCAAATTTTCAAGGCTATAAATTGTGAAACAGGTGTTGATCTACAGTGGGAGAGAGAAATTTCCTCACAGCTAATTCTTCATACCAATGGAATTACAGATCTGGCCTCCCCAGAAAAATCTTTGTGGTACAATGAACCTTGCTCTTGAGCTGGGGTGTGCTCCCACTTAAAGAAAAGAGGACCCTGTGCCTCTACAGACAGTCTCTGACAGTTGAATCCCCAGCTGGCCCATGTATCTAGTCTCACTGCTTTTCTTTATGCTGTGGTGACAAAATATCCCCAAAGCACCATCCCAGTCGACCTGATGCCTCCCACACATTGGGGTCATCATAGTATCTTTTTTAAATTAATTTCTTCCAACATAAAAAAGACTTCCTATATTCCTATATGCAGTCATATGAAAGGGCTAGCTTAATCTCCTGGTGCTACCTGGGTAGAGACTGGGGATATACAAAGTCTAGATGAAATACAGGCCCTGCTTTTGTGGAGCTTATACTTTGGTCATAGGATATAACAGACAGATAACCATAGGACAACATAATGTGTGAAAAATGGAAGTCAAATGTGATTTCTCTGTGATATCTGAAAGAGAAAATATCATTGCCAATAAGTCTCCTGAAAAGAAAAGGGAGATTTGTAAGATTTAGAGCTAGAAAACACTATTGGAGATGATCTCCAAATGTCTCATTTTGCAGATGAGGAGACAGAGGCCCAGAAAGGTGATATGATGTTCCCAGAGTCACAGAGGTTATAAGTATCACAGCCTCTTTATTCTGAATCCCATGCTTTGTCCTAATATGCCATGATTACTACACCATACTTATCTCCTCAATAGGAAAGGGGGCCACTACCCTCCCAAAAGAGTAGAGTACAGGTAAGTCCCAATTAGTGTAAATAATGGATCTCATCAGTGGTCAGATTATTTTAATTTCGACTGCCTATTTCCCCCAGGATGGAACAATTACCATATTTTTTATATAGCTCTAAATAGTGTGAATTCAAATAATTCTACCCCTTCCTGGTATTCATTATTCGATGTTCTCACTAATCGGGCCGGGGTATATCTGCAGGGACTGGCAGCCAGAACGGCTTGCTTGGCTTAGCCAAGGTCTTCACCAGTGTTATGGTATGTAACAAAAGAAAATTCATGAGAAGTTAGAGTGCTTAAACTGTTCTGATGTGGACCAGTCAGTGACAATAAACTTATTGTGTTAAAAAAAAATCAGGTTGGACTAATACCCATTCAAAAAACATTTTATATTAAACAAAGACTCACTTCCCACTAATGGTGCTGTTAAATGAGCAGAGCTTTGTCATAGATGCTTTCTCAGAATTAATTGAGGAATTTATACACCCACGTGTTTAGAAAAAAAATAAACCCAAGCCCAGTGAATTGAAACACTCAAAAAGCAAATGGTTTTATCCACGTTAATGCTTTGATTCATCGCACCTCTAACACTTAATATTGTCTGACATTGGGCAAGTGACTTAATTCTTCTGGGCCTCAGTGTCTTCATCAGCAAAAGGAGGGGTTTGGATTAAATGGTCCCTGACGTCCTTCCCTACTCTGAATCCAGGATCATAAGAGCAATGTGATCTAGCCTCACGCCAGGTGAAGCCAGATGAGGCCATCACTGCTGTGCCTGCTGCTGCCAGCCTTGGGGTTACTCCAGGCCGATCTCTGACAATGTCCCTCAGGGAAGCATTTCCTGCAAATGTGTTTATTAATAGAGTTTCCCTGTCATTCTAAGGTCAGCATCACAAACCTAGAACCACATCTTATGCAATGGTTATTTTGCCCACAGAAACTCCCCTTTGATATCGACATGTCACTTTATGCCTGGGGCCCTGAGGCATGCAGAATTCACTGAGAGCCAATGAGGATGTTATGGGTGAAGTTATACCTGGTGAAAGGTAGGGGTGGGGGAAGAACATAAAAACTCAAGACCTCAAGGAAGGGACCTCAGAAGTCAATTAATCTGGATAGGACCTAAAGAAGGAATCCTCTCTTCTATAAGTGGCCATCCAACCAATTCTTTAAGGAACTTCGGTGATAGGGAAATCACCACCCTCCAAGCATACCCATTGCAATTCCAACGTAGCTCTCTTAAGAGAGTTTTCTTACACTGGGCTAAAGTCAAGCTCGCCATGGCATCCGTTAGTCCTATTTGTACGTGTTAGGGCCAAGCTGAACAAGTTGGATTCATCTTCCACATCTGAATCTCCAAATACTTGAAGGTTTCAGCAGCAGAGTGGAAATGAACACTACCTCTCTAGTAAAAGGAGCTGGCTTGGGGCGGCTAGGTGGCGCAGTGAATAGAGCGCCGGCCCTGGAATCAGAAGGACCTGAGTTTGGAGCCGGCCTCCGACACTTAATCCGCACAAACAAAAACCTAGCCGTGTAACCTTGGGCAAGTTACTTAACCCCAATTGCTTTAAAAAAAAAAAAAAAAGGAGCTGGCTTCAGATCTCACCTCTGTCACTTTCTACTTGTGTAAACTTGGGAAGTGACTTCACTGAGCCTCGGTTTCCTCATCTTTAAAATGAGGGAGTTGTGTCAGATGATTTCTAAAGTCATTTCCAGCTCTAGAGCCTTGATAACATGACCATGTTCTCCATGAGTTTTCTCTTCTCTGGGCTAATTACCTCCCATTCCTACAACTGATTCTTGTGCAGCATGTAGCTGTCCTTCCATTGTCCTGGCTACCCTCCTCTAGCTAATCAGCTAGCCACATAAGATGTGGCCCCTTAAAGTGAAAACACCATTCTAGGTGTGTGGTTGACTACTTGTTCAGTCATTTCAATCCTATTCAACTCTCTGTGATCCCATATGGGATTTTCTTGGGAGAGATACCAGAGTAGTTTGATATTTCCTTCTTCAGGTCACTTTACAGATGAGGAAACTGAGGCAAACAGGGTTAAGTGACTTGCCCAGAGTCACACAGCTAACAAGTGTCCAAGGCCAGATTTGAACTCAAGAAGACTTATTGACTCCAGGTCCAGCACTCTGTGCACTATGGCGACACCCAGATGCCTTTGTGGGATAATAATCTCCATCATTCTGGACCCAAGTTTACAGTTGCTTTTTTGTCTGCATGCCACATTATTGACTCATTGAGTTTCTAGCCCACTCAAACCTACAGGTTCTTTTCTTCTAAACTATTATCTAGCTATATTTCCCAAATCCTATGCCTACTGGCTGCAAGTGTAAAACTGTATGTTCCACTTCATCATTTTAGCTTTGACCCATAGTTATGGCCTGTTGAGATTTCTTTGCATCTCAGTTTTGTCATTCAGTGAGTTAGTTGACTCTTCTACCTACCTTCATGTTATATGTAAAGCTGATAAGGATTCTGTCTTCATTGAAAGCACTGATTAGGTGTTCCTCTACCAACTTCACTCACTGATCTCAATCCATTAATTACCACTCTTTGGGTCTAGATGTATAACCAGTTAAAAATTCACCTGGGCTATCATTGAGCCCATATTTCTCTACCTTTCTCATAAGGATATCATGAGAGATTGTGTTAGATACCTCATTGAAATTTCATTCACATGTTCTGTACGGCATTCTTCCAGGGTTGTGCTGTAGCCAGCTCAAACCTACTCATGAGAGCTGATTGTTAAATTTTTGTGTGAGCATTTACACCTCAAAAATTGGCAAATGTTATAATCAGGGACTGATTTTTTTGTTGATTGTCTAGACATAAGTGATAGAAGAAATTTTGAGCATGCAGATTAAACCTAAATGTGCATCACGTATATATTTTTTTCACAGAGCCAGTTGTTAAACATTTTCCAGCATACCCTAGCATCTCTTTATCTAACTACCAACCCAGAGTACTTGCCAATAAACAAAAAAAGTCTTCCAGGATTTGTTCTTGATGGATTTCTTCTGACTTATGGGCCTCAGTTTCCCTTTTCAAGTACTTAAAAGTCATTTCTTTAATGATGAACTCTAAAATTTTTCCAGGAATTCAATTCAATAAGTATTTTAAGTACTTGCTGTGTACCAGAGACTGTGCAGGGTGCTGAGAGTACAGGAACAAAAACTAAATAGTGCCTACCCTCAAGGAGTTTATATTCTACTGAAAAGAACTTGTGTAGAGATAAGTAAATGTAAAATATATATGTACAAAGAAAATACTAATTCATATTTTGACTGGCTAAAAATGCAAGAGTTTGTTTGTCCTTACTTAAACTTCATCACATAAGCTTTGACCATTGTTATGGCCTTATGGCCTTTTGAAATCTTTTTGGATCCCAAAGGTATCATTCAATGAGTTAGCTAACTCTTCTACTTAGCCATGGTCTCATGGCTTCTACCATGATTATAGTATGAAGTCAAGACATATGAAAAACCAAGCTACTGACCTACCATTTGAAGTATACACTTTTCTTCGTCTTTTGAAAATTTGGTACAACACTTTGCCTCTCTCCAGTTTTCAGGTACCTCTTTTATTTTCCATACTCTTTCTAGATACCGCTGGTAACAATGACCCAGCAGCTCTTTTCAAGTTCCCTGAGATAGAATTGGTCCCAGGCTTTATAGAGTGGTAGGTCTTGAGATCCCATCTGCTTTCCAATAGCCTAGGGCCCTCACTAATCTGTGCCTGTGTTCCCTTAGCTAACATTTCTATAGTACTTTTCAGTTTGCAGAGTGCTTCATACATATATTGTCTTATTTGATCTATGAGGGAAGTTCTATTACTATGCCCATTTTATAAATGGAGAAGCTGAGAAGTTAAGTGACTTGGTCAGGGCCACACAATGTGGAAAATGTCTGAGAAAGGATTTGAACACAGGTCTTCCTGACTCCAAGTCCAGAATTCTATTCACTGCATCACCTAGCTTTCTTATCTACCATGAATTCAAAATGGCACAATCACTGCCTTCCAAACACTAAACTCTCTGTTTGGACAGTCATTCTTTGCTTATGGTTTAGAATCAGGTCCGGAATAACATTTGCCTTCGTTGTTTCTTTTACTAACAAGGCAAGGGGATAGGAGAAGTGGAATGAAGCACCTAAGTCCCTTGACTGATTTAAGGATCTTACAATGATAAAGGAAGAGTTAATGAAAAACATTCACTCCTATTGCTCTCTCTCTCTCTCTCTACCTCATTGACTGACTGCCATACTTCAGAAGATTCAGAACTTCATCTGTGTGAATACACCCTCCACTAATACAGATTGCAGCACCCAACCCCAACTTAAATGTTTTCATAGATTGCTAAAAGTGTGTGTGTGTGGGGGGGTCATATCTTAATGTCCAGCCTTCTGGTGATGAACTTCTTCTATGTTAAACAGTACAGTATCATCTGTCACCTGTCAGTCATCAGTCACTCAGGTCTTTCCATCTTGGTATGACCTGCTAGGGCTTGTACTGCATTGGAACTCTCTTTGAGAATCCAGTGCTACCTTTGTGGCATGGTGAGTCAACATGCAAGGATTCTAGTGAAAGAGGTTTGGTGTGCATTTGAGTGTACTTGCAATCTATATAAATCTGTATTTAAAAGTATCCATATACCTATATCCATATATTTGTAACCATCTCTGCATGTGCATGTAAACATGTTATCATAGTAATAGCTAACATTTACATGACACTTCAGGGTCACAAAGCTTTTTACACATATTATCTCCTTTGATCCTCATCACAACCCTGGGAGTTAGGTGCCATTTTGATCCCCATTTTACCAGTGAAGAAATTGAGGCAGACAGAAATTGAGCCACTTGCCCTGGGTCACAGAGCCAGTAAGTGTCTGAGATCAGATGTGAATTCAAGTCTTTCTAATTCCAAGTCCAGCACAGCTGATAAGTGTCTAAGGAGGGATTCAAACTCAAGTCTTCCTAACTCCAAGGGTAGCACTCTATTTATTATGGCAGCTAGATCCTGCAAGTAGCTTTCCTTTTGCTTCATGTGGAGTCTGGAGATGATTAGGTACCAGGGCAGTAGATGGAGAATAAACATTAAATATTTCTCTCTCCATAAAACCATAGGATTTTTGGATTTTAGAACTGTAAGAGACCTTAATGAGCATCTCTTTGCCATATTTCAGGATAGTGGGTAGAAATAGCAATGCTTTTTTTTTTTTTTTGAGGAGATGCCATGTTGCAAAGCCATTCATGCACTCCCTTCACTCACCAGCTGACATGACATTAAGAAAACCCACCTGTTCATTAAGTACACAGACCTTTGGCTGTGTTATCTAAGCAGCTTCCTCACTTCACACTCTTCTCAACTCTGTCCTCTTTACTTTGGCCATCCCTTCTCACCCCTACCCACCTTTTCCCTGTGCCTCTGTCCTACTCTATGACCATTGTTGGAGGAAGAAATTGGCATGGAGAGGAAGAAGGGGACTGGTATATGGTCCTGAAAATAGTGATAGTGGGGAGAAAGCACTCTCACTTCCAGGAAGGGTCTGCTGCAGGCTTGGAGGCCACGGGTAAGGCATGTTTGCTTTGCATGGTTGGTGGTCATTTTTCTTTGGCAGCATCATAATGTGATGCAGAGACACTGCTTTTTTCTTGGGGCTTTCTCTTTGAATGGCTTTGGATTCTTTTGTCACAATGATTCAATGTTCTGTCTGTTGTCTGGAGGGAACAGGGAAGGGAGGAGAGAGGGTGGGGGTTGTGATCAATCACCAGTGTTTTTCTCTAATATTGAAGTCTTCAAAAGAGCAAGTAACCATTTTATTAACAACAGTTCCTATTTTGACAGCTGTGATTGATTTGTACTTGGTGACATTTGCCACACAACAAACATCTCAACACTCTTCTGATCCAGACATGGGAATGTACATCTCAAGAAGAAAACCAGGACTGCATGTCTGCTATAACATGATGTCAGGAAGAAAAGGATCAAAACAGAGCCACGATGGGCCAACAGTGCCCACGTTACAAGGATCAGTAGAGCTGCTTATGCCCCAGAAGCAACCTCTTCTCTGATGATCACTCTTACATCTGTGCATCATTTTAACACTCATTTCACCCCAGATCAGTCACCATTTTCAAACTTTCTACTCCCTGACTTTGCTCCCATATGTCAGGGAAAAGGCTGAAGAGCCTTTAGACTCAATCCCACCTCAAACTGACCAAATATGGGCCTGCCACCCAAAGAAAGGCAACCAACCCTTCAAAATGGAAGCAAAGGGACCTGAGTAGTGCTGATAAGTCACCAGGGAGACAGAACCATTTCTTTCTTGAAAAGACACATCCTTTCCTCTTTTATAAAAGATACATCAATTCAGCCCTCAGGATTTCATGGGACAAAAGGCACTACGAACACAAAAATCACAACTCAACCCCAACTGGTGAGGACTTTGTCCCCCTACCACCCATTGACTTGCCCTTCTGCATCTTTCAAACAATGATGGACTTAGGTTTTGGTAACAAACTTTTTAATTTCATTTTTAAAATGTTTTGTTGGTAGTGCACATAACCCGCAGAGCCAAAACATGGGCTAAATTCTGACTGAAGGAGTGGGTACCTGAGGTGTGTTTGCCATTGAGTTAAGGGAGCAGAGACTAGCCCTAAATATGTATGTTTGTGCACATGTCTATGTGGGTGTTAAGAACTTTAAATCTTTTCTTTCTTTTCTAACAAGCTCTATGTATATAGAGGTATATTAGGAGGTATATTAGAAGTTACAGTCAACTCCTGATTATCAGCACCATGGAAGGGAAGCCACGTGGTGCAGGTGTTTGAATGCCACAAAACCAGGCCAGCATTATAACTCCACTTGCCTTGGCCAATTTTCCTGCTAAGCCAAACTAACAGTGCCATGCTCCCAACAACACATGCTTGGAGAATCTCAAGTTGACTCCACTTGGTATTGTGCAATCCTGTCAAGGTAGGCAACACTAAGGAGTGAGCTAACCTCTGAACAAATGCAAAAAAAAAAAAAATGGTGCAAACAGCTGGAAGCTTTTGTAAATAGTACTGTGGGGCCTCACTTTTAAACTTCCCATAACGAGGACAAGGTCTTGTCTTTTAAAAGTAGTAGCATCTTCTGCAAGGGTCCACAGAGACAGTGTGTATAGATAGAAATGTACGGACCATTTTAGAAAATGATAATGATTTTAGTAATGGTTTTTTAAAAGTATTTTCAACCACTTTTTCAGAGATCAAATATGAAAACATTTCATTACCTGTCAGCTGTTGATAACAGTTTACTTTTGTTACTTTGTTCAATACAGGCTTGTTTAATACTTAAAAAAAAATAAATGGAACATTTTTCTACCATATTGCATTTCTTCACTGGTGTAAATGGAAATGGCTTTTACTGGGAACCTACGTGTATTAAAGAGTTAGCACATTTTCTAGTTTCATTTCTGCTCATGAATTTATTGCCCTTGACTTGTGTTTTTTCCCACAGAAAGAAGTTTAGCAAAATGAATCTGTGAACTTGAAATAAACCAAGACATGAAGCCCAAGCACTAGGATAACTGAAGGCAAACTTCCACTGAGCAATCTCCCCTTTACATTCTCTGACTCTGGTCTAGATAATCTACATATGACCTGAGGGCCACAATGTCAGGGCCAGCTTCACATGATGGGATTAAAAAAAAAGGCATCCCTATCTGAAAAAAAAAAAATCCTGTTTCCCAACTTGATACCTCAAGTTATAAGTTCTTTTGCCTTGTTATGATATAAATGAGGGAATATTGCATTAAACTTGATGAGTCATTTATACCTTAATGTGAAGTTTATCAGCCTGAGAATGGGTTTTTATAAGTGGGAATGAAAAATAGAACATGAGGATATTGAGTACCTGAGGTGGTACAGAAGCTCCACAGAGTAAGGAGAAAGGGCTCAGAAAGTGGGGGTGGAGGGGATAGGGAGTACGAGAAAAGCTCCCTTTCAGTTTTATAATCTTGCCTAGGGTTAGCCATGTCTAAGGTCATAACTAATGGCATTCTATCATGTCATGGGCATCTTGGTCTTTTGCTCTATTTTCATTCTTCTTCCCTCCTATTTTCTTTTCTTCCTCACTTTCTCTGCAGAAGAGGAGGTAGCTAGGTGGTTCGGTAGATGGAGTGCTGGGTCTGCTGTCAGGAAGATCAGAGTTCAAATCCAGCCTCAGACACTTACTGTGTCATGTGGGGCAAGTTGTTTAACTTCTAAGTTGGCCTTAATCCACTGGAAAAGGAAATGACAAACCACTGCAGTATTTTGGCCAAGAAAATCCCAAATGGCATCACAAAGAGTCAGATACGACTGAAATGACTAAACAACACTTGTGAAAAGGAGGTGAGACAGTGTTGACAATATTAATGGTAGATGTAACATGGTACAACAGGAAGAGAGCCTGATGCAGGCCCAGTGAGACCTGGGTTCAAGTCCCACTTCTGAAATATGTTGGTTGGTGATATAGGACCAGTCACTTAAATTCTCACTGCTCTAGGCATAATGCAGCAAGCCTGTAAAATCTAGCAAACGTGATGCATCTGCTGAAGGAATTTCCTCTTTTAGGAGTTCTTTATACCAAGGATATTCAAAGTCTATTCCCTATCCCTTGTCCTACAAAGTTAAAATAGACTTCAAGGAAAACAATTAAAGACTAAAGATAGATTCATTACATCTGTTGGTGGTTCTGCTGAGCTCCATTTTTTCCTCTTTCTTTTAAAATCTTTGATACAAAGGAAAGTTTGTTGGGAGGAGAAGGAACAATGCAGAAATTAGTGTAGTGATCACACTTTAATAAGAAAAAAAGTGCAGAGGGATATAGTGACAGATAGCCTGGAGACAAGGGATGGGGTGGTGAAGGGAGGGAAGTAGAGTTGGGGAAGAGAATCCCCGGGGGAGAGGCAGAGAATATCACTCGAGTAACCATGGACTAGAGTTGGGAGTACTGGGCAGTCCAGATACCAAGGAGATGGAAGAGGGTTTGAGGGACAGGAATTTAAGGTCTCATTTTTATGGGGGTTTTGGGGAAAATAGACCAACTCCTATCTATACCACCTCAGGCTTAGCTCATTAACTTATCCATATCATCTCAAAGTTATCAATAAAATTTCCAAGTCCTCATCCCAAAGTTAAAAGCACCTTTTTGATGTTCTTCTGATCTTGGATTTATGGAGGTCTGGATTTTGTCTGGAATTTAAATATCTCAGGACCAGAACCTTGACAAGCAGCACCTAGATTGTTTCTCCTGATTCAGAATATATTACCAGGATGTGAATTTTAGTTAATATATGATACAATTTGTAAATTATGCTCCTTTGATCTTTGGGACGGTTTGTACCTGACTTCCAGGTTCCCATTGGCAATCCTATTTCCTGCTCTGGTTACTTATAATCTTATTTATTATACTGATTGGAAGGGGAGGGAGTAGTCAGGGGGACCACAACAAGATAGATTTTTAACACTGTGTATGTGTGGACTCACACACACATATACATACACACATACATATATGCACAGACCCTTCCCCAAAGCTTTCTAGTGATTTGAGAAACCACTAAATGATGACATATGAGAAGAAACCACTACAGGATGACAGATTAATGGGAATTTATTACAGGACTGTTGTTATTATAGATGTTTATTTAATCGAACTGGCATGGAGAGTCCTCATATATCCTAGATCTGGGGTATATTACTGTCTCCTAATCCTGACATGAATAGTTCCTAAGATAAGGCACACAAAGATGCTGTTTTCCTCAATCTCAGACCTCTCAGGTACTTAGGCCCCATTATGGTCAAAGCAAAGTTACTTGGAAAGTCTCCCATTTGCATGTCTCCCATTACCTCTAAAGGGCAGGTAAGCCCAAGACCACTGGGAATAACAGCATTCCCCTATCTAACTGCTCTGCTTCCACCCTGGCTCCTGCAGCCATCATAAATGGAAAAACCCTTGTGGAAAAGGGGCACACCATTCTGACTGACTGCTGACCAACCACCTCTTGTGGGGAAGGCAAGCCAATCTAGTCATAGCAGCCTAGGCACTCTAAGAAAGAGACATAATGTGACATGTACCAAGTGGGTCAAATCACCTCAACCACCACCTCCTCACAGGCCCTCATGGGAGAGAGGCCAGAGCCCTAAGCCTGAGGGCCCAGACCACCAGCCCTGCCACCAACTTGGACCCTGTAGCCACCATCAAGGTGAGCAATCCTTATAGAAAAAGGCTCTTCTGTCCCCTTCCCCAATACCAATTGCTTGCCATCCAACCCAAGATTAATCTCGGGAGCAGTAGCACCCGCAGACCGATGCCTTAATTTCAGCTCAGCCTCCCAGTCATAGTCAACCCTTGGGAAGATGTGACCAAGTAACCTCCTCCTCCAGTGTGGCAGCCCCAGTCTCCTGATCAGTCACAGATTCTGAAGACCCAAAAAAAGAAATTTCTCACCACCAAAATCCTTCACACTCTCAAATGGTTCAACATTAGAAACAGAAATGGGTTTATTAAAAGAAATGACACAAAAAGAGATGAATGACTGTCTGCTATGCCACTGTACCCTGTACTGGGGATTTCCATTTGAGGCTAAAACCTTCCTCCCTCACCAGAATGTGAGGGAGTGCACAAAGAGAGCAGGGACTGCCCTGCTTTTCTATCTGTGTCACTAGATCTTAGCACAGTGCTTTCTACATGCTAACTGTTCAATAAATGCTTTTTCTTTCATTCGTTCATCCATTCACTCATTTCAAAGTTAGTGCAATACACAAAGACAGTGTTGCCCTCCTGAGGAAAGGTTCAGCTATTGCTTCTGATTTTAGTCTAGCTCCCTCTCCCTGCATCATTTCTCAGCTTCTCCAGTTTGGACATTTCACTGACCAGATCCCTACTCATTCCTCCTATCTCCCAGCTTCCTATCCCAGTAATTAATTCACTTCTGCCCATTTGATTTGTACCCCCTTTCGGTTGAAGATCACAGCCCCTATCTTCCCTTGTCCAGGCCTCTAACCTTGGCCTTCCCTTACTGACCACTGACCCAAGTGTTGCGTTAACTCATCAATTCTAACCCCTGGTTCCAGACTTGACCCCCTATCACCATCACTCAATCCTCCCAGCCCACACTTGGGCCCACCAGGCTAGTCCCAGAGTTTACCTGCAGACTATATGATCCCATCCCATGCAAAGTCGATTATGCTTCCTTGGTTTTTCCAGAGCTCAGTGTGAATAGAGTTTTGTTTGCCTTTGTGCAAAGTTTGACACTAGCTCCCTCATGTGGTACTAGTCCCTAAGATCATCGGCTTTCTATACTGATACATATGCTTTCTGTACTTATTGATGTTGGAAAGAATTTAAATTTGATTCCACACAAAGACCAGCCTGGCAGTACCAGGCAGACATGTGTCAGTATGTAAGGACATGTTTTCCCACTCAACCAATTGCTGCCTCTTCCAAGTGAGTTTCAACCAACAGGAGATACTTGACCCTCTTCCATTCATACTATGACCTCCTTCCATTCAGGCTCTATCCTTGTACAGAAACTTTCCTTGCCTGGCTGTATTCTCCAGATTTGTAAATACTGATAATCTGTCCTTGTTTTTAAGATGACGTCCTTTTCAGATCTAAACTTTTTAAAAATATTTATTATTTTATTTTTTTCTCCAATTATATATAAAAATAGTTTTTTAACATTTGTTTTTTTTTAATTTTGAGTTCCAAATTCTCTCCTTTCTTTCTTCCCCTCCACCATCCTTGAAAAAGAAAGCAATTTTATATAGATTTTATATGTGCAGTTATGCTATTAATCATGTAAAAGGAAAAAAAAGAATAAGTTTGGGGAAAATAAAAGGATGCTTTGATCTGCATTCAGACTCCATCATTTCCTTCTTTGGAGGTGAATAGTATTTTTTATTGTAAGTGCTTCAGAATTGTCTTGAATCATCGTATTGCTGGAAATAGCTAAATCATTCACTCTTTTTTTTTTTTTTTAAGCAGTTGGGGGGTTAAGTAACTTGCCCAAGGTCACACGGCTAGGTTTTTGTTTGTGCAGATTAAGTGTCGGAGGCCGGCTCCGAACTCAAGATCTTCTGATTCCAGGGCCGGCGCTCTATTCACTGCGCCACCTAGCCGCCCCAAATCATTCACTCTTGATCGTGGCACAATATTGCTGTTACTGTGTACAACTTTCTAGTTCTGCTTGTTTCACCTTGCATCAGTTCATGTAAGTGCAGGTTTTTCAGATCTAAATCTAATGGTCTTGTACCCTCTCACAGGAATGAATTTAAACATTCCTTCTACAGCATGGTTTCAGGGAGCATTTTTCTTGATGTTGCTCCTTGTTGAATCCTTTATCTTTCTTGAGGCCCAGCTGAGGTGACCTTGCCTCTGTAAAGTTCCAAGGTGCCTCTTGATACCACAGCCCCACAAATGGTTGCCAAGCAGCCTCTGCTTAAAGGTCTTTAAACCCAGAAAGTAAACTAACCTTACTTTCATATTGCAATAGCCTGCCTGAATACAACAGCAAACCAAAAGTAAAGAGATACTTTGGACAAACAAAGTTACATTAGCCTGGGCAGAATCTGAAGCTGGGACCAAAATAGAACTCAGAGGGCAGCATGTGATTGCTCACTCACCCCTGTCCCAAAGATCCAGCACTGTCAGGACCCAGTAGCAGCTGCTACTAAAAATAGAAGGAAAGAAGCAGCAGCCCCACAGTCGGAGCAACACCACGGAGCTATTCCCTCCATACTGGGCACCCAGAAGTGTCATGAAGTCTCTGAGGTTTGCAAGTGCAGAAGCCCTGGTGTCCAACGCCCAGGTGACCAGGGAGAGTCTGCACAATGTGGCGCATAACCTCTACCCCCTCCTGTTTAAAGCCAGCTATTTACTGGAACAAGGAGAGGTGATTCATGACCTGTTGGAAAACTGGCCACTAGCAGAATTCAACCTTGGAAACCTGTTGGGGCCAACAGCAGACTACCCAGAAGACCTCAGCACTCGGGCCTGCAAGATCTGCCTGGAAGCCTGTCTGGTGGGGCTCAAAGACTATGTGCTGAATGACTCCCCAACTTACACCAAAAGGCTGAGAACAGTTGATCTCACAGGCATCCAAGATGTGGAAACTCAGCTGTGCAAATGCCAGACATCTCTGGGGCGGTGGGGTCGGTCAGGGCTCCTAGCCAAGCTCTGCTTTGATCTGCTGGTAGAGCTGCAGAGGCGACCGTTCAACCCAAGCATCCTGGACATCAGCATCAACGTCTTCATCAACTTCTTTGTCACAGAGGGCAACTATGAGTGTGCCCTGCAGGCCCTGATGGTGAGATGTCACTGCCCACTGAAGGTACGCTGTGTGGCCTTCAGGGCCGACAGCCTGGGCCTGAAGAAGCTCTTCTACATGCTGCGGCTGGTGGAGCCCGACTCTCTGGAGAAGCTAGAGATTGTCCATAACGTGCACATGGAGATGGAGCACCTACAGGTGCTACTCAACCACTTGGAATTCCCCCAGCTTGTCTCACTCACATTGCCAGCAAGAGCCTTCAATGTGCGCCGGCTGCAGGGAGAAGATGAGTCGATCCTCACCATTATTGGGGAGAAACTAAGTCAGATGTCCCAGCTCCGGGAGCTGAGCCTGGCCTTTTCCATCCTGACAGGGAGAACTCGGAAACTACTCAGGTGAGATCCTGATTCTGGCAGGTTTTATAACCTGGGGTGGTCAGGTTATAGAAAAATTACTAGGCATCCACAATTTAGGGAGAGCCTAATAATCAAAATGATCATTTCCTAGTCAGGCAACATGATTCAAATATCAGAAGCTCTCATGCAGGTATAGGGTTCAGAGGAGTCTGGGGCAGGGGAGATGAGGTAGAAATAAAGGGTAGTTTTGCTATTATGGGCATATTTTAGCTCAAAGGCAGATCAGTGTATCCCAGCATGAAGAAAGTCATCTAGTCCTGGAGAACAGGAGCTTTTGTTTCTATCAGGAAACCATCCAGACAATATTACTGGATGTAGGCATTAAGGCCTTGGAGCTTTCTCCTTGGCATCTATATCTCTTTTTATTTTAACATTTTCAAGCTTTTGGGCCAAGTTCAGAATTTCATAGTTTTGAGTCAGATGCATCCCAACCACATTGCCAAGTCTAAATCTAAGCAAAAAATGGATCATGGCAAATGGAGGTGGAGGCAACAGCAGCTGAAGCAAGAGGTCAGAGCAATAAGCTCCCCATCTCCATCTGAGAGAAGGGATGGCAGAAGAGGTCAAGAAGTCACCCAGAGCAAACCCAGACCATGCAGAAGATGCAGTGATTTCCTCTGCAATCCTTGGCCAAGTGACATTACGGGGCACTCATTAGTTTTCTATTCTGGCAGTCACACTCATAACCTCTTGGACCCTGAGCCAGTAAAAGATGTCGAATTTTCCAGCCTAGTGGAAAATAGGCGAAGAAAGCATTGTGGTAGGCTGGTAAATCTCAGGGGAGCTTGTAAATGAATAATTCTGAGCTACTGGTACCTCCTAGAAAAAGGGAAGAACTGGAACAGGGGAGTGTGATGGCTAGTTGTGAACTGTGGCTCTAATTCTCTATATGATAGCATTTGAGGTGCATTCTTTGGTAGGTATTACAAATCCTTGCTAAGAGTTTTACCTCAATCAATCAATACAATCAATTAAGCACAATCAGTGCTCAACATTCGCCTACACTTGTGTGATTTTATTTGTAACCTCATTTTCACTTTCAGCAACCCATGCACATCCATGGCTATGTGCAGTAAAGAAAAAAAAGAGAGAGAGAGAGATTAATAGGTGCAAATTTATGGAGTGCCTGGTGTCCTACTAGGTGGTTCGCTGGTCTTGTTCACCCTACCATTGTAAAGAGCTCCCTATGTATTCATTGCATATTCTTATTAGTTGCCTTAAAAACTCAAGTTTTGTATTGCAATTCTGCCCTCCAAAACATAGAGCAAGTCCTTTAGGCTCTAAGCCCAAATGTACAAAGTTAGTGATGAGGTTTAGTAAGAAAATAATGGTGTTACATAAACTTCATGCAGGAATGTCTGGGGCCCCTGTCCACTGCAAGTTTTGTGTGATTATATATAATCATCATTAAATATGTTATATATAATTCTTATGGTACAATACCCCACGTTGCTATCTGATACAGTGGAAGTTAAGATTTAGATTTAAAATGTTATAGTTTTAAGAATTTATTTGCTATACAATATTTATGGTACTACAGATTTCTTGTGTTATAAAAAAATGAATATTGGGGCGGCTAGGTGGCACAGAGAGTAAGAGCACTGGCCTCGGAGTTGGGATGACCCGAGATGGAATCCGGCCTCAGAAAATGAGCACCCACACATAAATAATGACTAGCCGTGTAACCTTGAGCAAGTTACTTAACCCCAATTGCTTAAAAAAAAAAAAGAATATTGTCTGAAATAAGTGGTTTTTTTAAACATTGAGATGTTAGCATAAAAGGTCACAGGATTCTAAGGAATTAGTAGTGAGAAAAATGTTTTGTATATTACCAATTTTATTTTGTGTAAAAATGTTGTTTAAAATGGAGGATCAAATAGTGTTAAAGTTGTGTGTTGCATTTTATGGGTTATTTGATGGTTATTGTGTTGAAAAAAGTGCACAATATGAGCATGAATGATTTGTTATAAAGAATTATATGCAGGAAAGTGTATTTTCAGCAATCTCTTGTGAAAGATTACAGTTTTGGGTAGTTGAGGGAAAATAACACACTATTTTCCATAGGTGCAATGTATCAACATTTGTGTTTTTCACTTTTGCATCATTTTCTAGGAACATTATCCCTATGAAAGGTGAGAACTTACTAAATGCACGTGTGCCAGGCACTATGTTAGGCAATAGATATACAAATTCAATGAATGAAACAAAGCAAGTTAAGTACAAGATGGTTTTGGAAGGGCCACAATGTCAGTTGGGAGGATCAGGAAAGACTTCATGCAATAGATGGGGTCTCAATTGCATCTGAAAACCAGAGAGGGATTCTATGAGGTCCAGAGAAAGAGTGTATACATTCCTGACATGGGGGAGGACAAGTCTTAAGGCATGGTGATGTAGAGAGTTATATGAGACTAACAGAGAGAAGATTAACTTGGCTTGGTGGAGGAGTGAGGGAGAATGAGTACTGTCCAAGGAAGCTAAGAAGACAGATTGGAGTTTTATGATATAAAAAGAGAAGCTGATGTTCTATCCTAGAGGTAGCAGGAAGCCAATGGAGTTTATTGAGTTAGAAGAGACTGACATGGTCAGATGTGCACTTTAGGAAAATCACTTTCACAGAGCTGGAGAAGGAAGTGGCAAGCCACTCCAGCATGTCTGCCAAGAAAACCCCAAGTGGGGTCATGAAGAGTCATGCATGACTGAAAATATGGAACAACTGACTTGCCCAGGGTCACACAGATGATAAATGTCTGAGGCCACATTTGAATTCAGGTCCTTCTGACTCCAGATCCAGTGCTCTATCCACTGAGCCACCTAGCTGCCTCTAAACATACGAATACAAGATGACTAATTTTTAAAGCGTATTGAAACACACAGAGCAAATTTACAAAAATATTGACAAACACAAAGAACACTGAACTTGGAATCTGAAGACCTGGCTTTGATATCTGGCTTTTCTACTTATTACCCATGAAACACTGAAAAAAAATCATTTCCCCTCTCTTGATTTCAGTTTCTTTATATATAAAATGAGTTTGACTAGAAAACCCACACACCACCCCCTCAAAGATCCCTTCCAGCTTCAGCATGCTGTGTTTCTATAAACTGAACTCTATTTTTTTCTCTGAAGCTAATGAGCTTGAAGATGTATTTTCTTTTTTAATAATTTTATTATTTTTTAAAATATCTCCCAATTATATGTAGACAAACTTTAACATTCATTTTTAAAAATTTTGAGTTCCATATTCTCTCCCACCCTCTCACCCTTGCCTCCTCATTGAGAAGGCAAGTAATCTTATATTAATTATACATGAGAAGTTGTACAAAACATATTTCCATATTAGTCATGTTGCAAAAGAAAACAGAAAAAAAAACCCAAAAATAAAGAAAGTTTTAAAAAGTATCCTTCAGGGGCGGCTAGGTGACACAATGAATAGAGCACCAGCCCTGGAGTCAGGAGGACTTGAGTTCAAATCCAACCTAAGACACTTAACATAAAAACTATTTGTGTGACCTTGGGCAAGTCACTTACCCCCAAATGCCCTACATTCCCTCCTCCAAAAAAAAAAAAGTATGCTTCAATCTGCTTTCAAATTTCATCGGATCTCTCTCTGGAGGTAGATAGCATTTTTCATCATGAGAACTGGAATTGTCTGATCAGAGTAGCTATGTCTTTCACAGTTGATCATCCTTATAATATAGCTGCTACTATATACAATGTTCTCCTGGTTCTACTCACTTCACTTTATATCAGTTCATGTAAGTCTTCCCAGGTGGAGATGCATATTCTTAAAGATATATTCAACCTTATTTAATCATTGGTAGTCATGGCATCATTCTCTATCACAAATTCTATCATTCTCCTGACAGAATTCTGACAGATTTCACAGTGCCAGCAATGCTCACAAACACCATCAAAATAAATAGTAATAACTATGCTAAGACCTGATAACTGACTAGATGGTTCTTTTTCTCATCAAATCAGGCTATTAGGCAGTTGCCCTCACTATTACTTTTCCTTGACAAGTCTCAGTTTCTATTAGACTACCTGTCATTGTATGTCCTCATACTCTAAAATGACACCTTTTCAATGACCATACACATATTTCTGCTATATATTTTAAGCATCACACACCTGCCCCCAGCAATTCACTCACCTTGTTTTCTTCATCTGAAAAACACTGTCGTTAGGCAAAATGAGGGTGTTTAAAGCACTATGTAGTCTCATAGATCTAGAGATAAATGGGATTTGGGAGACCACCTGGTTTGACCCCTTCAGTTTTCCAGATGAGGAAACTGAGGTCCAAAGACATTGGTTAACTGACCAGTGCCTATGATTACCGTATGGGAGTATGTACATTCTGCACCAGTGATCCCTTCTCAACACCCCTAAATGCTAAATGTTATCTCCTTTCCTTAGTCCTACAGATGAAAGGAAGTCCTACACTGAAAGAAAGACTGGATATGGTCAGGGAAATTATTTGAAAAGGATAACACAGAGAAAGGAAATAAAATGTCATGTCATCTTACCACATTTCTGGTGGTTTGTGTAGTGAAAATAACAAAAATATACCTCTCTACCTTTTGGCATTATGATTTTTTTTTCTTTCTTTTCCCTTTTGGGGCAAAATTTGGGATCACTAGAATATGCAACTGATATAGAGAGTTGCCTTTGCCTGAGAAACCAAACACTTCTCTGACTCCTTTGACAATGCAATGGATCTCTCTTTCATTTAACGTGTTGGGTTTTAAATGATGTGTCATTCTGACCCAGTGGGCCAAAGGCTAACAGCTCAAATGTTCCTTCTCAGAATTACTCCAAAGGATGTCATCCTCACCCAACACTCTTTTTGATGTAGATAAATCCATATTGCCAAAGTCATGGTGTAAAATTAACCAACAAAGAGATATATTGAGCACTGTGTACCTTCTTGACCTCTGTGCTCATTACTAGACATTTTTTTTTAATTGTCTCCACTCAGGTCATGGCCCAGTACTCTATTGTGGCATGGAGATAATTCTGGGTCCTCAAAAGCTATTGCAGGTCCTACCCAGCTAAAAAGACTTTAGGTTTGGGTCTTGGAACAGAATGTGTCTGTTGTGTGTGCATTAGCATAGCTCATAGGGAACACAAGCTCCTAACCAGAAAATTAACCACTGGGTAATGAATATTTGGCCACGATGCCTAAAACTGCCTCCTGAGACATGGACAGGCTACCATAAGCTCTCACACTAATGAAATCCCAAATCAAAGTAATGAAAACAAAACAAACTTTTAAAACAACTGCTACTTGGTTTTGAAATCAAATGCCAGTCTAGGATATGGTTACATCTAAATTCAGCTTACAGACAAAGAGAGCACAAGGCATGAGGGTCACCCTAGGCCAAGTTTAACTTGTTTATTGATGTCCGATAAAAGCTCTGAGACTCCGTAGTCACGCATACCATTTATAGTAGCAGAAATAAATTTATATTCCTTCCTCTCAGGACACTATCTCCTAATCTTTATTTAAACTATAAGCTCATTTTGAGGATGGATCATTTCATTTTTTTACTAATATCCCCATCACCAAGCTCAATGCCCAAATTATAGCAAATGGTGCTTAATTAATGATTATTGTTGTTTTAGGGACCCTCTGTCTCTTCCTCCCAGTTTTATAATGTTGAAATGCATATATGTGTGAGTATGTGTATACATATATACACACACACATATATATCTAGATATAGATAGATATTTCACCATAGTGCTGATGGGGTCCTTGTGATGTATATATAAAGTAGAGTATATTATTGCCCTCATAACTCATAGTGATGGGGTCCTTGTGATGTATATATGTCTGTAGTATCAATCTGTAACATCAGTTTGTAAATGGGGTGCTTTGGGATTTATGTCTGTAAAATCAATTTGTAAAAGCAGTCTGTAAGATCACATTTCCGCCCCCGCCCAGCCTCAGAGCATTGACTCTGCCCCTTCCCCCTTCCAGCACTCTGCCCACCAACAACTCATGACCTGTTTATCTCTGCTTGAAACAATAAGTTATGTAAATGTTATCTCCCTTAGTTAGAGTGGCCAGCCCCACCATAAATTCTTCAATACCTTATCTACAGGGTAGCTCCTTAGTCAATTATATACCCACAGTGTCTCTGATGACCTTGGTGGGAGGCAGACTGGGCACTCTTTAGTGACGTGTCAGGCCTACAACCACACCTCCAGTTAGCCCCGCTTGAGCTATTTCCCAGTGAATCATGGGCAATACACCTGCGCAGTTGATATTAAAAGTGTATGGTCCTTTGAGCACTGACCACTCCTTAACTCCTCCCTGATCCCACCCTTACTCACCTAGTTAGCATAATTGACACCTTAAAACTATGCCTGTGGCCTCTGTGAGTTTGCAGGTTCCATAAGAATCTAGCCCGCTGTTCTTTACAGCGTAACAATAAACTTTACAATTTCGGCTTCAAAGTTTGCTTGAGCCTGGTGAATTCCTTCCAGACTGGATGCCAGGGAGGTATCCCTGGCAGAACCACTTACTCTTCCCCCCTCCTTATCACCCTTCCCGATTCAGTGCCAATGAGCTAATTGAAATTCATGAAATAAATGTTCTTTAGCTCCTCTCTCCAAACTGACTGCCCCAGCTTGGGTGGCCAGATCCAGTTATGTTCACTGTTACCTGTCAGATTGCATAACTCTAACCAGAGTCCAGAGCTCAGGAAAGGAGTGAAGAAGTATGCAGCAAAAATATATTTTAAAATGCATCAGATTGAAACATTGAGTCAGTACCATCCATGAGATAAGAGGCAGAAGTTCTTTCTGGAGGCCACAATAACCCACAGTCCTTGGTCCTGCTGGCACAGAAGGAATCACAGCTGAGAGCAGCCATTGTCACATATCAGGCAGGGTAGGGAAAGAGAAACTCTGGACTTTTACTTGCTCTTTTTTTAAGTATTAACTTTCTGTTATCTCTTTTCTCTTTCCTCTTGACCTTGCCAGTCAATAAATATTTACTAAGCACTTCCTATGTGGCTGACACTGGGCTAAGTGCTGAACCTTGGGACCCATTGTCATTTATAATGGCTCCATTATAATACCCCATGGGAGATTCTCTAAATTCCTCATTTGCATATTCTAACTACTACATTTAAGCCCAAATTCTACATTTCAAAGCAGGTATTTCCTTAATCACTGTTGAGAGTTTCAGATACCATATTTTGCCCTTTTATTTCCCCACCTCCCTTCTAGGAAAGCATAATTCTTTTTTTTTTAATCTCCTGGAACCATCTCAGTGAAAGGTGCATCCCACAACACTCCCACTGCGCCACCTAGCTGCCCCTATTTTTGTATTTTTAAATACCACAAAACTTTATTTTAAAATGTAAAAAAGGAGGAGACTAGGTAATACAGCACCAGCCCTGGAGTCAGGAGGACCTGAGTTCAAATCTGGCCTCAGACACTTAACACTTACTAGCCATGTGACATTGGGCAAGTCACTTAACCCCAATTGCCCTGCCCTCCCCCCTCCAAAAAGCAAAAAAAAAAAAAAAAAAAGCAAAAAATGTAAAACATATTCTTAGCTCACATAAAAACAGGAGGCGTGCCAGATGAGGCCCATGGACTATAGTTTGCTAACCCCTCTAGTCTATTTTTGAATAGCTCGAATTTTCAGGAAGTTTTTCAAAATCTTTTTGAAAAATCTACTTTTCTATAGCTTTCTCCCATTACTCCTAGTTCTTGCCTCTGGAATCAAATAGAACAAATTTAATCTTTCTGCCAAGAAAATGTCCTTTGCTTTTTTTGACCCATTTTTATTTTCTTCTCTATGGTAGCCAGGATCAGGAAAATGTGCTAGGTGTAGTATATCTGGCTTTTGTCAAGGCTTTTTTGACAAAGTCTCTTATGATATCCTGGTGGACAGAATGAAAATATAAGGACCTATTGATAAAAAGCCACTAAGAGCTAAGTAGATTTACAATGAGTTGAGTAACCATATAAAAAGAGTGATGATTAACGGATCAATGTCTGCTTTGGGGGAAGTCTCAGTGACTTCCCCCAAAGCAGACACATCTGTCTTGAACCCTAGCCGATTAAACATTTTCATCAATGACTTAGATGAAGGCAGAGAAACCATTAACTTATCAAATTCATAGAGGATGCAATACTAGAAGGGATAGCTAATATATGACAAAACTGACATACAAAAAGATGACAGGCTAGGATGTTGGGGCTGAAATGAGTAAGATGAAATGTAATGGGAATAAATGCAAAGTCCTGTCTTTGGATTTAAAAAAAACCAAATACAAAACAACTGTACCAATATCAGATGGGGGAAACAAATGTTCATATGAATAAAAGATTTGAGGCTTTTTGTGGACAGCAAGCTTATTGGAATTTATCAAATAGTCTAGTTTGTCAAAAAGACAAGTATGATCTTGGTGTTTATTAGAAGAAGAAAGACAGGCCTAGAATGAGGGGGATCATAGCTCTGTTGGTACTCTGCTCTAACTAGAAAACATTAAGAATGTTGTATGCTGGTCTGGGAGCCATGTTTTGAGAAGGATATTGGTAAAAAAAAAAAAAAGTAGTCTATCTAGAGGGTAACCAGGACAGTGAAGGAAAGTGAAACTATGGCAGATGAGAAATGCTTAACCCAAAGAAGACTTCAGAAAGACATTATGCATGTCTGTCACAAAGAAGGGGGGTTAATCTTATTTTCCTTGATGCTAGAAGATAGTGCTAAGAGAAGTGAGGAAAACCTTCAGAGAGATAAAGTATAGCATGACACTGGGGAGAACCTACTTCCAATTAGAACAGCCCCAAAACAGAATGAGTCCCCTGGGAATGAGTGGAATGCCCATCATTGGAGGTTTTCCAGAAGAGGTTAGATGATCGAGTATAGGGATGACCAAGTATAGTATAGTATAGAAGGAGTACATAGTTTAGCTTAGGGCTTCAGCTACGTGTCCTCTGAGTTCTTCTAGCTTTGCAACTGTATAAACATTTTATATTTTTTTCTATGCCCTGGAGAGGTAGAGCAGCATAATGAGTAGAGACCTGGCTTCGAGACTAGGAAGAAAGGTTGTGCAATGGATAGAGCACCAGCCCTAGAGGCAGGAAGACCTGAGTTCACATCTGTCCTCAAACACTTACTAGCTGTGTGGCCCTGGGCAAGTCAGTCAAACCCAACTGCCTCAAAAAAAAAAAAGAAATAGACTAGGAAGATCAGGAATTAAAATCCTGCCTCTGATACCTATTGACCTTATAGTCACTGAATCTCTCAGTGAAAGGTGCATCCCACAATGCTCCCACATGCAACCCAAATCAGATTACAATGTAGGCTCTAATCAATTTTAATGTGTCGATGTATTAATAAAAAAGAAATATAAACCTTTGTGGTTTCCTGAATTCATATGAAGCTCACAGGGATTCTTATATAGAGTTTAGTGGTCCTGTTTCTGAGAATGAAACCACTGTTATAGGCAACTTCTGAGACTATAAATCGCAGAGAAGGAGCTGGCCTGCATAGGGAGGGGGAGAGAACCCTCACAAGTCCAGCCCTTCTCACTCTCCTTTCACAATCCGCTCATGATGGGTCATTTTGTCTTTTACTCAACAGAGGTGGTTATTAGTGAGCTTAGAAAACTTGATTTCTCTTTTGGGACAAAGACCTTTCCAACACCAACTCCTCCTAAGGCATCCCTTCTTCCATCTCTTTCTTACTAGTTTTGGAACTCACCCATCTTCATGCCCAGAATTGTAGCACTCAGTAAAGGTACATTGAAACTCCTATCACACATATTATGAGTCATAATGTGACTCTATGGTTCTTTCCTTCATATCTGTCCAAAGCAACCCAAGAGGTAAAATATGGAGGAGGAGGGAGAGAAACTCTGAGAATTCCTCTCTCCAACTTCTCTAGGCCTAGACCATTTTGGCTTTTATTCCAAAGGGAAAGAGTTTTCCCTCTCCCCCAAATTAAACTTTTTTTCCATCAGAAATGTCACATGATAACAACTATAGAGTTCTTAAAGTTCCTTATATAGGAGGAAGGGCTTCCATTGATAGGAACTATTCCAAGTAGGTCATCAGTTAACCAAGTTTCACCCTGAAGTTTTTAGAAGTAGATTCCTATTTTTTGTTTATTTCTCTCAATCATTTTCCTTTGAATTTTTCACTGCAGTCCCTTGAAAACTCCCTTGAGAACTCTGGACCTGTCTAACTGCTCCCTGAACTATGCAGATATGGCCTACTTAGCAAATTGCCTCCATGCTCCCCATCTAGAGGTGCTTGATCTCAGTGGGCACAATGTGGTCAATCTCTACCCATCAACCTTCTTCAAACTGCTCAGCCAAGCCTCCTGTACCCTGAAGGTCCTGATCTTGGAAGAATGCAACATTGAGGATAGAAACCTTAACATGATGATTGTGGGCTTGATCCCCTGCCGGAAACTGCAAGCCTTCAAATTTCTTGGGAATCCACTCTCCTCACAAGCACTGAAATGCCTGTTCAATGTCTTTTGTCAGCTCCCCAAGATGAAATCCATTGAATTCCCAGTGCCGAGGGACTGCTATCCAGATGGTGTCAACTACCCATTGGATGATGCCACCCTCTCCAAATTTGATCACCAGAAATATGAGCAGATAACGGAAGAACTTCATACAATCCTACTTCAGGCCAATCGGGAAGACATCAAGGCTTCCACACCTCTCTTTGGAAGCTATGACCCAGACATTCAAGAAACAAGCAATGAGCTTGGAGCCTTCTTACTTCAATCTTTCAGAGATGCCCTAGAAAACTTCAGCACAGCACTAAAAAAAATGAATTAAGTGCCTTAAAAGAAGCCCATGAAGCTACACTGCAGTGAGATGCTCTTGCCTCAACTTTCCTTGACCCTCTGGAGATCACTCCTGAGTTGGGGATAGAACCAAGATGAAGCACCGTTATCATCATCATGATCCATTACCACCATCATCAAGCATTCATTAAATGCCTGTTTATGCCTGGCACTGGGCTAGGCACCGGATAAAGCAGAATATCTAGTACTGTTCCTGCCCTCTGGGAGTTCACACTCGAAATGCACCCGAATGCTATTTTTTTTACTCTTCACAGTTGGTTCTGAGAGTCTGAGTTGAAGTTAATAGGAAGAAGGGAAAATCCTTGAGATCTTCAGAGAAGTTGCTTTACAGTCCAGCACATTCTGAAGAAAAGATGTTATAGTCAGGCAACCTGCTCCCGAGGACTGCTACAGAAGTAGACTTCCTTGGTGCTGGGTGTGGGAAAAGACCACACCATAGAAATGGGGAAAGGCAGTAGGTAATTAAAGGGGGTGGAGATTGTAACAGACACCAAGCCAAGAGGGGTGTAAGGTGAGAAGTTAAATCAGAGAGAAAAAAAATTAGGGAGACAGAGATACAAGAAAATATAAGGAGTAAGTCACTAAGCTAATAAACTTAACGAAGGAATAGAAAGAGGAAAGATGAGAAAAGCAAACCAGACTCATTCTTATCAACAAATTCTCTGTAGAACTGGTTCTCAAAATATGATCTATAGATGGTTTGCAAGTCCTCCAAATGGTTCACAAGTATGTTTTTGCAGTACTTTTTCCGTACAATATGACATGTTTACACTTTTATTTCTAAATTAAATTAATCTACTAATGCTATCCCTCATTGTTCTCTTAAAACATAGTGGTAGAGTTTTGCTTGTTTGTTTGTTTGGGTTTTGCAGTGATTAGAGGCAGGAACAGAGTCAGTAGTCCAAAGAGAAGCCATAATAAGGCAGAATTCAACTCAATTTAAGTAAAAACTACTCTACAATTAGAATCATCTCATATGGGAATAGGCTACCTTGTTTATGGGTATGGGGTGATAACAGCTTTCCCCTCAAAGAAAGTCTTCAAGCATAGATGACCATTTCTCAGGGATGTTATAAAGGTGATTCATGGTCAAGAACAGGTTGGATGAGATGGCCTCTGAGATCCCTTTCACTTCTGACATTCTGTAATTCTGACTGATACATCTATGCTCCAACACTTGTAATTAACTGAAGGATCCAAAACCAATGCTGGAGAACCGCACCTTAACATTTGGGACTTTACCTGAGTTTTAGAGCTTCAGAAAATCCCTTACATCTGAACATTTCTAGGATTCATTTGGGAAGCCCTAAACTCTAGGGCAGTTGGATCCAATCAGGGGGACTACATTAGTTTCAAGTAGTCCCAACCCATTCACCACTACCATGCATCACCACCACTTCCTAGTTCAATTATTTGCCACAGGTGCTTAGATTTTCCAGTATTTTCTGCATATGAAGAACAGTATGCTGAGGCCAAGTGAATTGTGTCCATGGTATATTATTTAGATCACATGAACTTAACAGGGAGGTTTTATGGTCATTACATGTAAAAAATAACAGGACTACTCCCATGAACTCATATCTCAAAGATTCAGTTTGTATGAAGGTCTGAATGACAAAAATAACCTGCCTGGAAATAAAACATAGGTGTGTTCTGATATCATGTGGTTTTTTTCTTCGTTTCAGTATAATTCAGAATAAAGACATCTGAGGTCCTAAAATTTTATTTGTGTATTTATTTTTGTATGACCATAAAGGCATCCATGTTTCAGGTAAGGGTTAGGCCAGATTCTTATCCAACTTTGAGATTTTAGGATCTTATTATTTGCTAGAGCAATTGCCTACTGTCTCAATGATTAATTCCCAAAGTCTCATGTATTGATTTGGGGATCCCATGCAAAAAAAGAACTGGGGCAAACAACTCAAAACAGGCCCTCAAATCAACTTTGTGATTCATGATATGGGACTAGAACAAGAAGTAATTAAGACAGAATCAGTTGAGTGGGATGGGGGATTGTCCACTATTAGTGTGTCACAAATGAGTGTTACTAACAATAGTAGCTTCCTACTTTTCCTATTTTTACTAAATCTTCTTGCTAAGTGTATGCATTAAACTATGACCCTCTAAATGTCAGTACCCTGCAGCAGAGCCCTGGTCCCTCTTACCAGTAAGTGTCTTTGCTCTACCTTTCTAAGATTTACATCACTTTGGTTTGATTTTTTTTTTCAAATACTTTCTCTCCAATATAATGTTTGCTTTCTAAATGTATTGATGCTCTATCCTTTCTGGTCAAAGTTGAAGAAAGTTTTCCCCATGAAAGCTGTTGAAGAGTGGATCAGACAGTTGAAGAAGGTTATGGAATCTCCCTACATCCAACTGGTTTCCAAGACTTCCAACTTTACCTCAGAAATATGTCTTGAAAATAAATGTCTTGGGGAGGCTAGGTGGCGCAGTGAATAGAGCGCTGGCCCTGGAGTCAGAAGGACCTGAGTTCGGATCCGGCCTCTGACACTTAACACACACACAAACAAAACCTAGCCGTGCGACCTTGGGCAAGTTACTTAACCCCAATTGCCCTCAAAAAAGAAAAAAAAAAGGAATGTTAGGGTCGGCTCGGTGGTGCAGTGAGTAAGAGCGCCAGCCCGGGAGCTGGGAGGACCTGGGAGGACCTGGGATCGGTTCCGGCCTCAGAAAATTAGCACCCACATATAAATAATGACTGGCTGTGTAACCTTGAGCAAGTGCCTTAACCCCAATTGCTTTAAAAAAAAAAAGAAAAGAAAAGAAAGGAAAAGAAAGGGATGTTGTTATTGTTTAGTTATGTTCAACTCTTCTTGATCTCATTTGGGATTTTCTTGACAAAGACACTGGAGTGATTTGTCATTTCCTTCTCCAGCTCATTTTACAGATGAGGAAACTGAGGCAAACACAGTTAAATGATTTGCCCAGGGTCACACAGCTAGTAAGACCAGATTTAAATTTAGTCTTCCTGACTTCAGGTCAGGCACTTTATTCTCTGCACCACCTAGCTGCCCAAGAAAGGAGTGGTATAGTAAGACTACATTTGTGAAATATCATCTTCAGTTTGGAATGCTACATCTTAGGAAGAATATTGATAAGCTGAAGAGTATCCAAAGGAGCTTAATAAGGATCCAAAGGATGATAAATGGTACAATGGATAGAGGCCCAGGCCTGTACTCAAGAAGATCTGAGTTCATATCAAGTTCTATTGAGTTCACTGAAGGGCATCCCCGGAGCGGGAAATCTTTTTGATAAGGAGAAAAATCTCCTACTATTCTAGTTTTTCATTCTGGCCCCAAATTTCTATCTCACTGATAAGATTTTCTTAAGGTGGGATCTACCTATACATGGACTATGAAAATATAATCTTTTTAAAAGTTATTGTACATTTCCAGCTGCTTCAACATGTCTTGACATGGAAGACAAAAAGCCACAGAAGAGCATTCTATTATTAGAAAAGAAAAAAATTAAGACAGAGATGGGAAAAAAAGAAGCAATAATTCTGTAGACCTTTCAATATTAGTGATTAATGTGTCAATCAATCAATCAATAGGCATTTATCAAGCACCTTCTATGTGTCAGGCTCTGTACCAAGCTGATTATTCTTTAAAGCAGTTAGAGTAATATATGAACACTCAATTCATGAGAGTATTTATGTGTATACATACACATATAAACTCTTGATTGCAATGAGAGTCACATCATGATCAATCCAGAAGAACAGATATAACAACTTAAAGGGCATTCATATTTAGCTTTGGACTTAAGGATGAATAGGCAGGTAAGTAGATACATACAGAGAGAGTACAAAATTATTTTTTTCAGTCATGTCTTGCCCCAGAGCTTCAAAAGACCTGTGATTTTGTAATCTGCCCTCCACTGAGTGTTACAGACTCCTCCATGCTTCAGTACTATTTTCATGGTCATACATATTCATTACCTGGTGCCTAACTCTCTGACAAAGAGCCTATTTACGCTTAGCTACATGGATCACAGGTGACAGACACCAAGCCCATTGTCCAGTTCCTACCTGGAGCTTTGTAATGGAAATGCATATGTAAAGATCTTCCCTGCCCCTAGGCCCTTTGATTGGCTTAAGAGACTTTGATTGGCTTTAAGAGACTCTGAAAACCTTCCTTGACTTGAAAATATGCTCTGCCTCCTAATAGGCTGAATGTGGTCACATGGAGCCTGTGGTGGGAGGCTTGGTTTTCAGGAATGACCACACCTTGATGCTGTGTGATTGGGCAGTGGATCAAAAGGGTGGTTACATTCTTTGAGCCAGGAGAAGGCTATATAAACTCTGATGAGGGGCTTTGCTTTGGGGCTCACTTTGAGAAGTGTTGTGTGATTTGACCAGATGAGACTCTGGGAAGCCGTTGTTGAGAGCCCCCCGGCTTTGAAAACCCAGATATTGATGCTTCTCTCTCTGGTAACTGTGATTTGGTATTGATATAATGGTAGGACAGTTTGGAAGCTTGTCTATTTGATCTGTAAGTTCTGTAACTCTGAAGTTTGGGGTGCTGACCTTTTTCCCCTGAACTAGGTAAATGGTATATGTTTGTTTTATTAAAGCGTGCTTGTTAACTGATTTTGAGTTGCTTTCCTTTTGAAAAGCAGATCTAAGAACCTATATTGGCAGCTACCCTGGGGATATTGGGGTGCTTGCTGCTACAAGCTTTGCCACCCTATAAACTGTATGATCATAGATGTAGAGTTTACAGGGATCCCCAGAGAGGTACTCAACTTCACCCACTTCAATTTATAGATGAAAGTGAGGTTAAGTGATTTGCTTAGGGTCAAAAGTGAAATGTGCATTTGATGAACTTGTGTTTCTAACATGCTGAGCAATGATGAATGTGAATGAATGAATCCTTGTAATGGATAGAGCCTCATTTTAGAAATCTAAAAATAAGTAAATAAATAAAATGAGCAAACGTGCACCAAGAAAATGCAAACTAATTCTGTTTAAAAATTGAAAAACAAGATACAATCAACGTATTTCAGTTTTTATGTATGTAAACTACCAGTGAAAGGATCCTGCAGATTTTTCCTATTGAAAACCTCAGCCAACTAGAAAGCTAATTGATCATTAGGTGGCGATCAGAGCAAAAAAATATTCTGCAAATTTAAGTTCCTAACATTAGAAGGGGCTATAAGTACCATTTCATCCGTCTCCTTCATTTTTGCAGATGATGAATTGAGTCTCAGGCTAAGTGATGCACTCAGGGCCTGTAAGGCATAGGATTTGAACCCAAACCTCTGACTCCAGAGTCAGTGCTCTTTTTATTGAACCACATTCTATCAAAATAGCAAAAATATGAAAATGCAGGCATTATTTAGCAGTGACTTAGAATTTTTTTTTCTTCTGATCAACCTTGGTTTTTCTTGAAATAGATTGTAGGAGGAGGATTCTGGGAAGACAGTGGAATAGGTCAGAAAACTTTCAACTTTCCAAATTTCCTCCACAAAAAAAGACAGAACACCTACTCAGAGCAGCAGAGATAAACACAAGGTAAAGCAATCATCCTAAGACAATTTGATAAGACCCCAGGAAAGACCAGACCTCTGGGGTGGAGGTTTGGCCTGAGTGAAGTGCAAACACCTCCAGGCTCACTCTGCAGAATCAACAACCTAGGGACAGCTGAGTTGGCAGGCAGCCTTAGCCTTAGAAACTTTCATCTCACAAGCAGTGTGGGGATCAACTGCTGAGTAAGAAAAAATTGAAGGACTTTGCACTCACTGTCAAGGGACACCAAGCACAGTTGTGCTGACCAGAACCGTTCCAGGCTGTGGCTGCAGGGAGAAGGAGGTAGTGAGTGCAGTAGCAAAGGGCAGGGGCCCTGCTGACTGTGGTCACTTGTAGGATAGCAGAGTCCCTGGTTTCAGTTCTGGGGCAGAGAGGACAGCTGTAGTTTGCAGCCACTGAAGTGACCACAGAAAGCAAGATCATTTGCAGGACAGTGTGTCTAGAGGCCCTAGCTGTGGCTTAGGAGTGGAGAGGAGAATCTGAGGTTGGGCTCCAGAGACAGACCTCAGAAAATAATAGTAAAAAGGCCCTGAGGCTTGGGACATCGTTCCCCATATTTCAGTACTATAACTTAATTACACTAAGGGTTGCTAAAAAACAAAATAAGACCAAAAATAAATAAATAAAAATAAGTAAGCAGAGGAGAAAGAACTCAACCATAGATAGTTACTATGGGGATAGAGAAGATCTGACCTAATAATCAGAGAAAAATAATGGAACTAAAAAAGTCACTCCTTTTTCAATGAGAAGTATCAAATGGTCTTAAGCACAAAAAGAGTTCTTGGAAGAATTTTAAAATAACTTTAAAAATCAAATAAGAGAGATTGAGGAAAAATTAGAAAAAAAAAGTAAGAGCAACTTAAAAAATTATGAAAAAGTCAATCAACTGGAAAATAGAGAATAAAAGGCTTAAAGAAGAAAATAATTCTTTGAAAACTAGAATTGGGCAAGGAGAAGCTAAAGAAGTTCTAAGACACCAAGAAATCATAAAACAAAATCAAACAAATGAAAAAATAGAAGAGAAAGTAAAACACATCAGGAAAAAAAAAAAACAGATCTGGAGAAAAGACCAAGGACAAATAAGAATAATTGGTCTATCTGAAAATTATGATTAAAAAGAATTTTGATACAATATTACAAGAAATTATCAAAGAAAAGTGCCCTGAAGTTCTTGAACAAGAAGGTAAAATAGAAATAGAAAAATCTACTGATCACCACCTGAAATAGATTCCAGGAGGAAAACATATAGGAATAGCATAGCCAAGTTTCAAAGCTCCCAGGTAAAGGAGAAAATATTGGCAGCAACAAGAAATAAATATCATGAAGCTCTAATAAAGATTACACAAGACCTAGCAGTTATTACATTGAAGAATCATAGGTCTTGGAATACTATATTCCCTAGAGCCAAAGAGCTGGAGTTACAACCAAAGGTAACTTACCCAGCAAAGTTAGGGATAATCCTGAATGGGGGTAAAAATGGATACTTAATAAACTCAGACTTTTGGATTTTTGTGACAAAAACCCCAGAACTTAAGGGAAAATCTGGCATAAAACATCCAGGAGAAATATAAGGTAAACATTAATAACCAATTATAAGAGACTCAATAAGGTCAAATTGTTTACTTCATATATGTGAAAACATTACAAGAACTCCTATGACTGTCATCATTATTTGGGTAGTTTGAAAGAAAGGTGCAGGATGAGCTGAGTAAGATGGGGTGATTCTAAAAAAATAAAACTGTATAGGGAGAGATAAAAAGGAGTAATTGTCTCATACAAATGAGCCATAAAAGGAAAAACTAATAGAGAAGAAGCTAGTAGCTGGGAGGGTGGGTACTGGCTGGAACCTTACTCTCATAAGGAACTGGTTAAAGAGGGAGCAATTTATGTATCAAGAAGGGTATAAAATTCTTCTAAATTCAGAAAGAAATAAGAGAGTAAGGGGATAGGGAAGGGGGAGATGATAAGGGAGGGACTCTTAGAGGGGTGGATAGGTTAAGGAATAGGAGCACAAAGTAGGGAGTAGAAATAAAGCAGAGGAGAGAGAAGGGTAAATAAGGGGAGAAGGACAGAGAGGAAAAATAGAAAGAAGGAAAATACGAAAGTAATTGTAGCTTAGAATGTGACTGTGATGAATTTACCCATAAAACAGAAAGGGATAGCAAATTAAAAATTTGAATTCAACAATATGTTGCTTTCAGGAAAGTATAAAAATGAGAGGTACACACAAAGATAAAATAAAGGGCAGGAATAGAATTTAGTATGTAAAAAAAAAAGTGGGGATCATAATCATGACCTCAAACAGAGTTAAAGTTAAAATAGATTTCATCAAAAAGTGAAAAATAGAAAAACTGGGGCGGCTAGGTGGCGCAGTGAATAGAGCGCCGGCCCTGGAATCAGAAGGCCCTGAGTTCGGAGCGGCCTCTGACATTTAATTCACACAAACAAAAACCTAGCCGTGTAGCCTTGGGCAGGTTACTTAACCCCAATTGCCCTAAAGGGGCGGCTAGGTGGCGCAGTGAGTAAGAGCGCAGGCCTCGGAGTTGGGATGACCCGAGATCAGATCCGGCCTCAGAAAATGAGCACCCACGCATAAATAATGACTAGCCGTGTAACCTTGAGCAAGTTACTTAACCCCAATTGCTTTAAAAAAAAAAGAAAAAAGAAAAATAGAAAAACTATGCTATGACAGCAATATTATTCAGTATTGTTTTAGACCATTTAGAATACCTAGACAGTGTAAAATACCCAAGCATCTCCCTGTCAAGACAGATACAGATATTATATGAATATAAACATTAAACACTTTTTATACAAATAAACCCAGATCTAAATAATTGAAGTAATATTTATTGTTCATGGGTAGGTAAAGCCAATATCATTTTTAAATGGCAATTTTGCGTAACTAATCTATTCATTCAATGTCATTTCAATTATGTTACTAAAAATTATTTTATTAAATTAGAAAATAATAACAAAGCTATTTTGAAGAACAAAAGGTCAGGAACTTAAAAAAAAACCAGGGGGAAAAGATGTAAAGGAAGAAGACTTAGCAGTATCTGACCTTAAACTATATTTTAAGGCGAAAGCATTGTTGAAGTGTAAAAAGGATCATTTTGATTATTTGAAATTAAAATGTACTTGTGTAAATAAAACTTATGTAGCCAAGAATAAAAGGAATGCAGAAAATTGGAGGGGGGGAACTTTCATAGACAATCTCTCAGTTAAGACATGATTGGGTTGCAATATTGCTATGGCATAGGAAATGAAGAGCTGATTGATTTAGAAAAATGTGGAAGGACTTGGACTCATAAAGATGTTACCCGCTATCTAAGAAACAGATGATAGGAGAAAATAAGCATAATACAGGCTTAAATGCCTATGCGTGTATATACGTGTGTTTATAAAAATCTGTGTATATACATAAATATCCATGCTTATTTGTAGCCTTCTTTAAAGTGGTGGGGGGGAGTAAAAAGTATGCAGCAAAGAACAAAAGAACAGCAAAGAGAAGCTAGGAAGCTTTGGAAATAATGTAGTATTTATTATATAGGTGGTTTTGAAATGGAAATTTATTGTTTTATATTGAATCCTCTCTTATGGTCTGTTATGGGTTTTTTTCTCTTCTTATTTTTTATTTAAGTTTATTTTTTTTTTAATTTGCCAAAAATAAAGACCTTGGGGGGTCTTTATTTGGGGGGGGGGGTGAAGGAGGGAGAGAAGAAACAGGTTATAAGAGTTGGGTATTAGGACTAGAAACTTTGGAGATCTACCTAAACCAACTTCTTCAGTCAGTGTGGTATAGGACGAAAAAGCACAGGATTTGGAGTCAGAAGACCTAGGTTCAAACCCAGCTCTCTGAACTAACATGGAACATGGAGCAGGTCATTTAATTTCTTTGAACCTGTCTCTTCACCTGTAAATTGAAAGAGTTTTTGACTAGATGGTATAAGGTCTCTTCTGGCACTATATGTTTGGGTTTGGTTTTTTGTTTGGTTTTGTTGGGGGCAGGGGGCAGGGGGCAGGTTGTGGGTCAGTTGGTGTTAAGTGACTTGCCTGGGGTCATACAGCTAGTGTTTGAGGCCACATCTGAACTCAGGTCCTCCTGACTCCAGGGCTCATGCTCTGTGCATTGTGACACCTGGCTGGCCCGGCTGCCCCATACTATATGTTTCAGTCCTTTTATAAGGAAACCAAGGTCCAGAAAGATAAAGAGATTTTCCCAAGGTCAGGTGAGTATTGCATGACTGAGCCCAAAGAGTCAGGGAAAAGACAGAAGATTGTTTTGGAATGAATATTGATGATCTTTCCGGGGACAGTGAGGCATAGCAAATACATTGACAATTCCATACCTATTTTTGTTTTTTGTTTTGCTTTTTTTTTTTTTTAGGGCAATTGGGGTTGTGACTTACCCAAGGTCACACAGCTACTTTTTGTGTTAAGTGTCTGAGGCGGATTTGAACTCAAGACCTCCTGACTCCAGGGCCAGTGCTCTATTCACTTCGACACCTAGCTACCCCACCATACCTATTTTTGAGGGACAGTTTGGACTTACTCTTCCTTACTGTGAAATGGCCAGTTTTAGAAGCAAATGAAAAAGGAAAGTTAGGCAGATTTTGCTTTGATAAATGGAAAAACAAATGTTTTGATACAAGGAAAAACTTCCCAATAAGTAAAGCTGTGCAACAATTAAATGGACTGCTTTGTGAAGAAGTTAAGATGTCCACAGCTGGAATTATTCAAGCAGAGTATGAGTCTCCAATTGTCACAGCCATCTTACCAGGGATCCCTGCCCAATGGAGTGCAGGCTGAACTAGATTTCTACTGAGGCCCCATTCTGCTTTAAGACTCCAGGATCATCAATAGTGAATAATTAAACTGTCTGGTACTGAAAGCTTAATGAAAGATGTCATAACCCCTATTTGGCATTTATGTGTCCCCTTTGCATTCTACAGTTTTTAATAATTCTGTTTTATAATAATTTGAGACTATTATTACAAATCAAGTTAATGAAACCTAACTGGGAAGTTACTCACTGTTTCCAGACAGATACTGGGACACAATGAATGTGATCTGGAACTAGTCAAGTCAAGGAGCATCTGCTAAGTGCTATCATGTGCCATGTATGTACTAATCAGGAATACAAGGTAAAAGATAATTTCTGCTCTCAAGGATCACATAGTCTAATGGAGGAGAAAACATACAAACAACTTTGTATAAACAATATATATACAGGATAAATTAAAGATAACTAACAGAAAGAAGGCACTAGAACAAAAGGGGATCAGGAAAGGCTTTCTGTAGAAGGCATGATTTTTGCTGGGACTTGAAGGAAGGCAGAAATGAGGAGGAGAGGCATGGGAGTCAGCCCATGAAAATGCCCAGTCTGGAGACAGTGTCTTCTGTGAGGATCAGCAAGGAGGCCAAAGAATATGAGGGGCTTGGGTGGGTGCAAGGAGGAATAGAATAAAGTATCCAAAGCCTACAAAGGTAGGAGGTCTCCAGGCTATGAAGAGCCGTTCTTGGCACCTAGAGTTAAGCTCACTCTAGCAAGGCCAAGCTAAAATAAAAGACAAATCAACAGCTGTAGCTTTCTGAGAAAACAGCAGGTGTCTTGGGAGATCATTTAGCAATTCCCTTTGCCCTAAATTTAGAGTTAGGGTCTGAATCTGTGATTTCATTGGTATAGGAAACTCTCAAGTGAGGAAAACTCCCTGGACCAATTCAAGTCTGAAGCTTCTCTGCAACTCATAGTCTTAGAAAGTTGCCTAGAAGACTGTAAGAGGTTAGTTCACTTGCCAGGGTCACTGAACCTGTATGAATCAGAGGTAGGTCTTGACCCTCAGTCTTCCTGGCTTCTCTATATTCACTATGCCATGGTAACCTAAACTTTTGTTGTTGAGTTTTTTCAGTTGTGTCCAACTCTTTGTGACCCCAGTTGAGGTTTTCTTGGCAAAGTTGGTAGAGTGGTTTTCCATTTCCTTCTCCAGCTCATTTTACAAATGAAGAAAGTGAGACAAAGAGGGTTAAATGACTTGCCCAAGGTCACACAACTAGTAAGTGTCTGGGGCCAGATTTGAACTCAGGAAGATGAGTTTTCCTGACTCCAGGCCAAGCATTCTATACGTTGCACCACCTAGATAACTCCTCCACAATCGCCTCACTTTAGGCCTTGCTGTCCCTCCCCTCAAATAATATCAAATCGACTCCTCCATTGCTCTTAAATGGGGTGCCTAAATCTATTCCTTTATGGTTCCACTCATCATTCTGTAATTTTCTGCCCCTCCCTGGCCATCACTTCTCAAGAATATTTTTCTCCCATTCAGTGTAAATTCCTAAAGGGGAGAGACTTTTTTTTGGCTTTTGTATTTGTATCTGTAGAGATCAGCAGATGTTGGCAAAAAAATAAATACTTCTTCACGAATTCATTTGTATTCATCTCTTCTTAAAGAAAAGCAAAACAAAACAACAACAAAACACAAAATCTGGGACCCAGAAAATTTAGGTGACATGCCCAAGATCAGAAAACCAGGACTAGAACCTGTACAGTAGTTCTTCCTTCCATGCCCCATTTTTATGAGATAATTGCTCCTTTTTACCTTTTCCTACCCAATTTTGTTTTTTAGAATTATCCCATCATACACAAATCAGTCACAAACTTTCTTTCAAACTACCTTAGTAATGATAATAGTTTTAAGAATACTGATAACATTTTCATATATCATAAGTGAGCAGTTTAACCTTTATCAGTGCCTTATAATTAGTTTTTAATGATTTCCTTATATTTCTTCTGAATCTTTTGTATCAAATTTTCCATTGAATTCTGTTCTTTTTGTTACAAATACCTGAAAGTTTTTCAGTTCATCAAATATCCTTTTTTTTTTCAGGATTATACTCAATTTTGATGGATAAGTTATTCTTGGATGTAACCCCAGCTTCTTTGCTCTTTGAAATATAATGTTCTAAGACCTATAGTCTTTTAGTGTAGAATCTGCTAGGTCAGGGCAGCTAGGTGGTACAGTGAATAGAGCACCAGCCCTGGAGTCAGGAAGAGCTGAGTTCAAATCTGGCCTCAGACACTTAACACTTACTAGCTGTGCGACCTTGGGCAAGTCACTTAACCCCAATTGCCTTGCCCTCCCCCCTCAAAAAAAAAAACCTGCAAAATAAAAAAAAAAAAGAAGGAACTAAATCCTGATTTTTTTCCTACGTTATTTAAATTGTTTTTTCTTTATTTTATTTCTTTTAGTATATGTTTATTTTATTATATCTTTGTTTCTTTATTATAAAGAGAATATTTTCTCTTTAAACTGGGAATTTAGAAAGTTGGCTATTATTTTCCAATGTGCTCTTCCCCACACAAATTTCAAACAATGTGAAAGGGAGCTCTGAACAACTTCTAGAGCCACAGCACCCACAGAATGGCACAGAGAAGCTAACCTCCTGCTGAGGACAGCCCAGCAGCCCTGCAGGGAGCGGCCAGCGCAGCACTCTGAGAGCAGGCAGCACAGCATGCTGGGAACCGACAGCGCAGCCCGCAAAGCCGAGCCCAGGTCCAAGGCTTTAGCCCCAGGGCGGCTGGGCCTTCAGCCAGCTGGTGGAACCCCAGAACACCAGCAATTGTGGCGATTCCAGAATTATCAGCACAGATATGCCTAGGACAAAGTGAGAGGTTAGTGCCCTATGGACTTTGGGACCAGTATTTGGGGAACACATGGCTTCCTCCCCTGGGGGCAAAAAGCTGCTGAAGAAACAGCTGCACAGAAGCCATTTTGCAGAGTCAGTAGTGGCTCTAGCTCCTGGTCTGCAAACTGTAGGAAGATCCAGCAATCAGTCTGGGGATTAATCGCTTTTGCTTTAAACTGCCTGGATCTGGATTGTGGTCTGGGGGGGAAGTTTGGGGTGGGTATCCAACTTGCCAGAGTGGGTGAAGGCTTTACAGAGGCCACCCAACTGGCGGAAGTTGTGAAGACCCCACGTTTGGGCGGAAGCTTTCCTGTATGGTGGTAGAATCCTACTGTGGCAACAAGCCCAAAAATCAAGTAATTAAGTGGCAATATGCCTAGGCAAACGAAACAAAATAAACAGAAAAGTTCAACATTGGACTCCTATTTTAGGGGCAAAGAGGCTCAAAGCATGGAGGAGGACTGTGAGGTCAGAACTCCTGCACCAAAAGCCCCAAATGAAAATACAAGCTGGCTACAGGCCATAGAGGACCTTAAGAAGCAGATAAGAGAAGTGGGGAAAAATTTGGGAAGAGAAATGAAAAAGATGCAAGAAAAGTATGAAATGACAGTCAACAGCCTGACTGAGGAAAACAACACCTTAAAAAATAGACTAACTCAAATGGCAAAGGAGGCCCAAAAGGGCAATGAGGAGAAGAATGCCTTAAAAAGTCGAATTTGCCAGATGGAAAAAGAATCTCAAAAGTTCACTGAGGAGATTCACTCCTTCAGAGTTAGACTGGAGAAAATGGAAGCTAATGACTTTATGAGAAATCAAGATGCTGTTAAGCAGATCCAAACAAACGAAAGATTAGAAGGCAATGTGAAATATCTCATGGGAAAAACCACTGACCTGAAAATAGATCCAGGAGAGACAATTTAAAAATTATTGGACTACCTGAAAGCCATGATCAAAGAAAGAACCTAGAAATCACCCTTCAAGAAATTCTCAAGGAAAACTGCCCTGATGTTTTAGATCCAGAGGGCAAAATAGAGGTTGAAAGAATCCACCGATCACCTCCTGAAAAAAATCCCAAAAAGAAAACTCCCAGGAATATTATAGCCAGGTTCCAGAATCCCCAGATCAAGGAGAAAATACTACAAGCAGCCAGGAAGAAACAATTTCAATATTGTGGAAACACAATCAGAATAGCCCAGGACCTGGCAGCTTCTACACTGAGGGATTGAAGGGCATGGAATATGATATTCCAGAGGGCAAAAGAACTGGGAATGAACCCAAGGGTCACCTACCCAGCAAAACTGAGTATTTTGTTTCAGGGGAAAATATGGTCATTCAGTGGAATAGAGGACTTTCAAGCATTCTTGAGGAAAAAACCAGAGTTGAATAGAAAATTTGACATTCAGACACAAGAAGCAAGAGATGCTTGAGAAGGTAATCAAGGAAAAGAAATCAAAAGGAATTTATCAAAGTTGGACTATTTACATTCCTACATGGAAAAACAATAACTGTGTTTGATGAAACCTTTCTCATTATGAAAACAATTGAAGAAGGGTACATGGCATATGTTCACAGGTATACATGGATAGAGGGCACAGGTTGAATTTGATGGGAAGGGATGATTTTTTTTTTTGGAGGGCAATTGGGGTTGGTTGACTTGCCCAGATTCACGTGGCTGGGTTTTTGTTTGTGTGTTGGGTGTCTGGGGCCAGATTCGAACTCGGGTCCTTCTGGCTCCGGGGCTGGCTCTCTGTTCGCTTTGCCACCTAGCCGCCCCAAGGAAGGGATGACTCTTAAGGGGTGAAGTCAAGAGGTGAGGGAGGAAAGTGGCAAGAAGAGATGGAGAGAGACAGGGTAGGGCAAACTATCTCATGTAGAAGAGTCAAGGGGAAGTAGTTGCAGGGGAGGGGAAAAACAGGAAGGCAAAAAGGCAAAAGCATATTCTCATTGAAGTTGGCTCAAGGAGAGAATCACATACATACTAAATGGAATATCTTACCCTCACTCACTCTCCTGAGTAGGGGAAAGGGGGATGAGAGGGGGGATGATGGAGGGGAGGGCATTCTGGGGAGAGGGGAGGTTAGAAGTACCCACTATCAAAGAGGGACAGGATCAAAGTAGGGAATGGACCAGGTGGGAGGTGAGATAGGTGGGAGGGAAATATAAGCAGTGTTTTACAATATATCTACTATGGTAATGTTTTGCATAGATATACATGTACAACACATACTGGATTGCTTATCTTCTCAGAGGGAGTGGGTGACAGGGGAGAAAGGGAATGGATCTGAAAATCGAAGTTTTAAAATTAAATGTTTCATAAGATGTCCAGGCAGTGGGGCTCAGAGATTCACCTTGCCTTAATGGCAAAGTCGAAGGGGGTATGGGAGAAGATATGGGAGAGAGCAGATTGGATGAGGGGATATCTGGTGGGACTGCTATTCTGGGGTGGTGGGTAGGGAAAGAATGGGGAAAAATGTAACTCATAATCTGGTGGAAATGAATGATGTAAACCAGAAGTTAATAAAGCATTTGTTTAAAAAAAAAAAGTTGGCTATTGATGGGGTGCTGAGACCCCAGCCCTAGGACCATATTTCTCCCCAGTCCAAAGACACTATCTCTAGCAGTGTCATGAGTGGGCCCCAATGAAGCAAACTACCTCTCCCTGGTACGATAACAAGCTGACCCTTCCATAAACTATCTTGTACCAGCAAAACAATCTTGTACTGGCTCCTAAGATATCTGGCACCAACAGTATTATACATTCTAGATATCACGATATATGTCCGTTCCCCAATCTATCTTGTCTAAGAGGACATTGGTTGGTAACAGACAGGAGGGCCCTGACCACCTAATTATTATATGTGGCACACCATTCACTGCACTTTTTCTATATAAACTTTAGCATCACTTCTATTAGGTTACTATTTCCCTAAGGAGCTCTGCCTGCTTTATTAGCATTATAATGAGCTTTTGCCACTTGACTAGAAGATGGGTTGAATCCATGAATTGTTTCCAGACAATTCCACCCCGAACCTCAGCATTTTGGGGTCCCTGCACTCCTAAGCCACATCATTTAATAGTGTCCAATGTGGTTGTCACAAAGTTTGTTCTTCCTGACTTCCAGACCTCTATCCACTGGGCCACCTAGATGCCCCTATATTCACATTAATATTTAGAAATTTTCTCTTCTAGTGAAACATATAGTAATGGGAAAATTAATGGAATGGACATCTGAGGTTCTAGGCTCTATTCCTGGTTTTCTGATCTTGGGCATGTCACCTAAATTTTCTGGGTCCCAGATTTTGTGTTTTGTTGTTGTTTTGTTTTGCTTTTCTTTAAGAATAGATGAATACAAATGAATTCGTGAAGAAGTATTTATTTTTTTTGCCAATATCTGCTAATCTCTACAGATACAAATACAAAAGCCAAAAAAAAGTCTCTCCCCTTAAGGAATTTACATTGAATGGGAGAAAAATACTCTTGAGGAGTGTTGGCCAGGGAGGGGCAGAAAATTACAGAATGATGAGTGGAACCATAAAGGAATAGATTTAGGCACCCCATTTAAGAGCAATGGAAGAGTCGATTTGATATTATTTGAGGGGAGGGACAGCAAGGCCTAAAGTGAGGCAATTGTGGAGGAGTTATCTCAAGAGAAGAGAGTAAAGGAAAGCATGACCAAGACTTTCCTAAAATTGGGCTCATAATTTGTGCTTTGCTAGTTTCACAGGGTACTAGGGAGGATGAGACAAGATCACAGAATCTCAGAATTGAAAGCAACCTCAGTGCCCTCAGTTAAACTAAATAATGCATTTACTTGACAGTTTCCCCTAAAACTGAAGCAGTCACTTAGTCACTTGACCTCTGATTGTCCTCAAGCAGATCTCTTAAAACCACAATTTTCAAAAAAGTTGCTGATCTGCCTTGGTAGAGGAAGTTCCTCACAACAATAATTCATTTTTGAAGACGATATCTTAATGTTTGATAAGGATCCTTCATCTTTAAAAGGAAAGAAATTTGGGACCAGAAAATGGGACTTAAGATATGTGATCTCATGAGTATGGATAGTGTTTTGATGCCTTAATAAAGTTAGTAAACAGACAGTAAACTCACTCTTGTGAGTTCAAATCACAAGACACTAGCTGTGTGATCTTGACAAGTCACTTAATCTCAGCTTTCTCATCTGTAAAATAAGGATAATAATAGCACCTACCTCCCAGGATCAAATGAAATAATAAGATTACTGTCTTATTAATAGACAATGAGATACTTCAAAAGCACTTAGCACAAAGCTTGGCATGTAGTAAGCTCTATATAAATGTTAGCTATTATTAAGCTGTCTTCATGAATTCCTGTAGTTTAAAAAGAGGGAATTGTCAAATTATTAACCCTCTGGGAATGAACATCTCTGAATTTAGCTAGGTATTAGCAGAATTAGGAGGACAGAATAGTCAATCTGTGGGGTAGAAAGGCAACAACTACTATCAACAGCTTTAAAGAGGGCATATGTCTCTCTCCCACTCTGAGGTCACATCTAAATAGCATATAACTCTGGGATGATGTTATCAATTCTACAGTTCTTTAAATGCCTATCATGCTTTATTGAACACATTAAAAGATAAAAGTCTCTCCTTAAAAGTATTACCCCTTTTAGTCTCTGACAGTAAACATTTGAGCACATCAAGTAAGAATTCTAAGTTTCATACACCTGTAAAGAATTTAATTCAACCAAATAAACATTTATCAAGTACCTACTTTTAGTAAAACTCTGTGCTAGGCTGGTGGAAGATAATTAAAAGTTACAAAATATTGTGCTTCAATTCAATGTTTTTATTATGTAAGCATCTAATGTTTTTATTATGTACCTATTACATACCAGTCACTCTATCAGGTGCTAGAGAAACAAAAATAAAACTGAAATGGTCCCTGCCATGAAGGAGCTTTGATTCTACTTGAAGGAAAACAGCATACATATGGATAAATTAATATGGAATATAAACAAAGCAAATCCAAAGTAACTTCAAGAAGGGTTAGCAGATACTAATACCTGGAGGTATCATAAAAGGTATGAGATCCCTCTTGAGCTGCACTGAAGGGTTAGGGATTCCAAGAAGTGGGAATGAGTAGAGAGAGCATTCTAGGCATCCAGGGTAGCCTATACAAAGCCACGTGGATGAGAGATACAATGTAGTATACGGGAGTTTACAGTCAACTATAGCATGGCTGATAATCCCACATAACAACCAGTCTCTTAAGAACTTTAAGGACCAGCATTCTAGGATAAAAGATCGTAGGTTAGAGTATAATGTTCCAGGAGGGGAAAATGCAAAATAAAACAACAAAGGGAAAGTCAAGACCATACACAAATTCATATACTATTGCTCTGCAAGTATTCATGAGTATGATTTTTTTACACACTGAACTTTTATTTTTAACAAATATATCCTGCACTCCACGTCAAAAATTTGAAAATGGAGGGATTCAAATGAGATTTACTAATCACTTAATTAAAAAAAAATATTTCAAAGAGACAAAGATTCCCAAACTTCTACCCAAAGATGCAAATATATTTTGATGCTGGGAAAGAAAAACCATTCATAGCTAGAACCTCAAAAATAACTGATTTATTGACAGTACAGTAAAATAAGAAAGCGTAGCTTTAGGCAGTAAAGCAGATTTTTAGATCCCTAGATATTAGATATTCTTTCCTTAACTGGATTTAATGCCATTGTGGCCTGAACCGCTGTTTTGTTTTTGGTGGTAGTGCTGATTTTTAGGGAGCTTTTGGGGGGGTGTTGTTTTTGTTTTTTTTTTCTGGGGTGGGAGAGTAGAAAGGACATTAATGATGAAATAGGGCATTCTGCAGTAATTTGCATTGTTATGTGATATTGAAAACAAGTTACCTGCTCCAAGGACCAGCTCTGCATAAGTCAATCATGCATGATTTATTCTGTTTATTCAAAGAGTGTTATGGGCAGTTAGTTCTGTTGTTAGCTGGATAATTGAGGGGGGCCTCAATATCATAGCATAACTAGCAAGGTCTCAGTTGTCTACTCTTCCAGTGCTTATGTAACCAATAGAAAATCACTCCATAACTATTTTAAAACAATTTGCACCTATATGCTAATTTATTCAGCTAAAGTGCAAATTTACCTTTCTGGCGATCATATAACTAGGGTACCCTATCTTTGGTACTTAAGTGACTGGAAAACATAATAACTGTTGAGCTGTTCAATTGTTTCAGTTTTCTCTGACTCCTTCTGAACGCATTTTGGGGTTTTCTTGGCAAAAAATACCTCTCCAGCGCATTTTTACAGATGAAGAACTGAGACAAATTGGGTTGAGTGATTTGCCCAGGGTCATGCAGCTAGTAAATATCCAAAGCAGAATTTGAACTCATGAAATGAGACTAAACTCATGAAGACAGGACTTCCTGGTATTCACTGTACCACCTAGCAGCCCCGAACTGTTAAATTAAATTGTATCTAATTGAATTGTTTAACCTAAAACTAGATGTGGAATAGTCTTGAAGGATATTTTATTTAGGTTATGATGCATTTGGAAAATAATTCCTGATCTAGTAGATATCTCCCCTTACACTGAGTAAAATACTAGAGTTAATTTTTTTTACTAGCCATCGCTAGATTCTTAGTATAGTATAGTCCTGGTACCCAAGATAGAATATAGTTTTCTAGCACTTTATAAGGCAGTATAGTATAGTATATTTTAGTAACCAGAAGACAGTAAATGTTTCTAGGACTTCATGCTGGCACATAGTATAGCATAACTGAAATATTAATCAATAGGCTCTGGCAATACTAATTACAAAAAACAAACCAACAAAATAAATAAAAACAATCCTTGACTTTTGAAGGAGTTTATATTATATGGGGAAATAACATATAAATAGATGAGTACATAGAAGACAAATGCAGTGGAGATGTAAGGTAGGATTAGTGTGGAAGGCAAAGGAAATTGGGAGGACAGGGAAAGCTCTGCCAAGGGCAGCTAGTGAACTGTCAGTCAGTGTGCCAATTAGGATTTATTTTTATTTATTTTTTTATTTATGGAATAAAACAAGCATTTCCATAACACAGTATAATAAAAATGACAATTCCACATGAAATTGTAAATCTATTATGTGCAATTGGCTATTCTTTTAAAATATATGCTATCATATAAATGTCTTTTTTTTCTTCTCCTGCCTTAGAGATGGCTACCATTAAACACAAGTATGTGTATATGTGTATGTGTGTAAAATCATCATATACATACTTCTATTTATCAGTTCTTTCTCTGGATGCAGATAGCGTCTTATTTCAAGTGTCCTTTGTAGTTAATTAAGTCAAAATGACTTATTCACTCAAAGTCGTTTTTAAATAATATTGCTGTTAATGTATACAGCATTCTCTTTTTCTGTTCATTTCTCTCTTCATTATTTAGTGCAAGTCTCTCCATGTTTTTCTAAGACCATCCATCTCATCATTTCTTATAACACAGTAGTCCATCACAATCATATACTACAACTTCTTTAGCCATTCACCAAATGACGGGCTTCCCCTCAATCTCCAATTCTTTGTCACCACAAAGAGAGCTGCTATAAATATTTTAGTATAGGTTCTTTTCCTTTTTTCCTCATAACCTTAGGAAACAGGCCTAATAGTGGTATTGCTGGATTGAAAGGTGTACACAGTTTTTCTTTTTAAAATAACTCTTTGTTTTTTATACTTCTTTGGGTATAACCCCAAACTACGCTTCAAAATGATAGGATTAGTTCACAATTCCACCAACAATGAATTAGTATCCCAATTTTTTTTTACATCCCCTCCAACATTTGTCACTTTCTCCTTCAATCATTTTAGCCAATATGAGAGGTGCAAAATGATATCTCAAGGTTGTTTTAATTTGCAGTTCTCTAATCAATAATGATTATAGCATTTTCATATAATTATAAATTGTTTTGATTTCTTCATTGGAGAACATTTATCAAGTGGGGAATAACTTGTATTCTTATAGATTTTACAAAGTTCTTTATATATATTGAGATATGAGGCTTTTATCTGAACAACTCTATATAAATTTTTCCCCAATTTTCTGCTTTCCTTCTAACCTTTGCTACATTTATTTCATTAATATATAACCTTTATAATTTAATGTAATAAAAATTATCCGTTTTATACCTCTCTGCTATTTATCTCATGTTCATTCATAAATTGTTCATTTATTCATAAATCTCATAAGTAATATGTTCCATTTTCTTCAAATTTTCTTGAAATTTTTTGTAATTCTTTACATCTATGTCATGTACCCATTTTCACCTTATCTTGGTAAATGGTGTAAGATATTAGTCTATTCCCAGTTTCTGCTGTACTGCTTTCCAGTTTTCCCAACATTTTTTACCAAATAATAAATCCTATCCCCAAATCTTGTTGTTATATTTGTCAAATACAAGGTTATGATATTTATTTGCTTCCATAAATTGTATGTCTACTCTGTTACATTGATCTACCTTGCTATTTCTTAGACAATACCAGAGAGTTTTGATAATTACTTCTTTATAATAAAGTTTAAGACCTGGTATGCTAAACCTCCTTCTTCTTTTTTTTTTATTATTTTCTTTGATATTCTTGACTTTTAGTTTTTTCAAATGAATTTTATTATTTTTTCTAATTCAATAAAATAATGTTTTGGTAATTGAATTGGGATACCATAGCATATATGAATTAGATAAAATTGTTATTTTTAATTACATTGGCCACACCTGCCCATGAACAATTAATATATTTCCAATTTTAAAAATCATATTATTTGTATAAAAAGATTTATATATATAAACTTTATTTATATAGTTCCTGAATTTGTTTTGGCAGGTGTACTCTGAGGTATTTTATCTGTTTAGCATTATTTTAAATAGGGTACCTCTTACCATTTCTTGCAAGGTTTTGTTTGGCATATATGGAAATGTTGATAATTTATGTGGATTTACTTTATATCCTGCTACTATGCTAAAATTATTAATTGTTTCAACCAACTTTTTAGTTGAGTCTTTGGAATTTTCTAAATATATCATCACATCATCTGCAAAAAGAGCTGGTTTTATTACTTTATTTTCTACTCTGATTGCTTCTATTTCTTTTTTTTCTCCTATTGCTATTGCTAGGATTTCTAATGCTATAAGGGTAGGAAAGGAAAGGATGTATATTAGACAGGCTGTAGAGGAAAAAAAAAAAGGCAAGATTTGGTAACTGGTCAGATATGTAATTTGACCAAGAGGAAGAAACTGAGGACACTATCAACAATGCAAACTTGGATGAACCTAGGAGTAGATTTAACTTTTCTTGTACTTACTACTAGATGCATGTTAATACAATTTTTTTCCAATCTCTGATTTTACTGCATTGAAAACTGACTTTTTTTCTCATATGTATTCCTCCTGCTTTTATCATGAGAATCATTTACATTAATTACATTTCAAAGGGAAGTGAGTAATTCATTCTGGGAGGTAGTTTTTTATAATGTACATGAATTTCTGGGTGGAGCCCAGGTCTAGCCTTTTTTCACCAGGCTGCCACTTTCCTCTCAGACATGGCCTTTCCCTGGTCTTTCTCTGGAATTATCTACATTTGAAAACTTTCATCTTCTTAGCTAACTGGTACTTTCTTGGCTGCGACATCAGGTGTAGAATAACAATCAAATTCACATAAGCAAAATCCTACTACTATTTATAAAACTCTTACCCTTTTTCCACGTATAGGACAAAATTACCCTGCTGTGTGGAACAGTGACTGAAAAAACACCCAGATGACAAGGCAGAAGAGAACCTCTCACCTATACCATTGATGTATATGGTGCAGGCTCCACACTTTCTAGAATGTTTATTCAGGAACCCCTTTCACTAAACTAGATTGCTAAAGCTTTAAGTTAACTTTGGAGAAAAAATGTTTTCTTTCCCTTAAGAAAAAAAAAAAAAGATTGATGGTAGTTATTGAAGTTTCAATCTTTACAAAGTACCTTAAATAATCTAATTTGATCTTTTTTAAAAAAATTTTTTTGGTCTTTATCAATTTGTTTTGAAATGGACACTCGGACAGAAT
>WOXC01002922.1:0-54144 GCA_011680675.1 Gymnobelideus leadbeateri | reverse complement strand
TAGAGACTAATTTATTATACATTTCAAACAACTGCAGCTATGATGGCTCAGAAAGATATATATCTTTTCAAACCTCAAAATGATAGAATATTTTTGCACAATTAAGTCAGGAATAAAAATAGCCATTAAGCTAATTGCATAGCTCTTTGTTTAGGTCAATCACCAGCTGTGACTGTAAAAATAAATTTAATTGCATACTTAATGATTTTTAGAATTCAATGAGAAAAGGGATGTAAACATAAATTAGGAAGACACTAGTAAAAGCAGACCTCATCATCTACTCTTCTAACAGAATATGTAGTGATGATGAACTAATAGATGCTTTCTGAAGCTAAAGGGGTCAAGGTCTAGATTTCTGATCTTCAGAGCATTTTCTATAAGGAATAGGGGTTAATTAGGATCCACTGGGAAACAATAGGATAGGAGACAAAGACTGATTTCTGCTGAAGTCAGGGACAGAATCACAGAATTTGAAAACTGGGAGGGACATCGGTGGTTCTACTATCCAAAGTATATATAAAAGGAATCCCTCTCATAATATACTTGACAAGTGACTACCCAGCACAGAAGGTTAAGTTATCAGGAGAGCTTATCAGGCAGGGGTTGGGCATCAAAATCCAAATGATCAAGAGTATTTGCCAAGAAAGAATAGGAGGAATGAAAGTTTCAGCTACATCAGTGACTTCTCTAGGCTTTGACTTCCTTACATAGATAAATGGAAATTGGAGTAAGTAACCTGTGAGATCCTTCTGTCTCTGGATTAATGATCCAAGAATTGCCTAAGCCTGTTAGCTATTTTTCATGATTCCTTTGGGGACAAATGATATCTCAGCATGGCACAGTGGATAAAATACTGCTCTTGCAGTTAAGGAGATCTGGGTTCATATCCTACCTCAGATATTTGTAACAATCTGACTGTGAGCAAATCACTTAACCTCTCTGATGCTCCTTTTCTTCATTTATGAAATTAGGGGGTTGGACTCAATGGCCCCTAGGTCCCATATAGATATAAACCTATGATGCTATGATTCAATAACATAAAAACCATTGCTAAGGATTTTGAAGTCTTAAAATAGAAACTAAGGGTCAGAGCTGTTTAAGGTGATTATGTTTGTGAACAGGATTTCAATTTCTGAATATAGGACTAATGGGTTCCTAGATAGGGTTAGAGTTCATCTAATGAAAGTCAATATAAATATAATTGCCTAGATTCTTATATATCTGATCAATATGACTTTAAAGTGAGAACAGAGAAGAAGGGATAAACCTAGTTACTTTCATTTGTCAATTTTAATGCAAAGTACAATATAAGAAAAATAGTCATTGAGGATTATCTCTTTACAGAAATTGATATCCAAAATAAAGAGCAGTAACAACAATAACAACAAAAACCTTATGAACTCAAATTATTTAAGACAGTTTTTCAGTGTATAAGTAACAACTCCATTGTCATGAAATACTAAAGCTTCTGTAGAATTAAGGGAAAAGGAGAGATAAATGGTGGGTATATACAGGAGTATGCTAATAAATGTTTAACAACTGACATTTCATTTTTTTAAAAAATGCAAAATGTGTTATACACTTTTGAGTTTAACCTTCATTATCAACATTTTCTCCATCACTTTCTTAAGTCTTGGCAATTAATGAAAGAGTAAATCAAGTTCTAATGTAGTATTTTCCAATTTCTAGTTTCTGAGGTAAGTGTTCACATTGAAAATATGACAATTTGGTGGAGCCAAGATGGCGGAATAGAAACAGCACTTCCAAGGTGCTCTCCCGCACACCACTTCCAAACAATGTAAAAGGTGGACTCTGAACAACTTCTGGAGCCCGAGCACGAAACAGAGAAGCTAACTTCCTGCTGAGGACAGCCAGGCAGGGAACAGCCAGTGCAGCGCTCTGGGAGCAGCCAGCTCAATGCTCTGGGAGCCGAGCCCAGGCCTGCCTGAGCTGAGGTTTTAATCCCAGGGCAGCCAGGCCAGCAGCCATCTAGAGGGACCCCAGAACACCAGCAGCTGTGGTGATTCCAGAATTATCAACACAGATATGCCTAGGACAAAGTGAGAGGTTACTGCCCTATGGACTTTGGGACCAGTATTTGGGGAATGCGTCAGCTTCTTCCCCTCGGGGTGAGAAGTCACTGAGGACACACCCCACAGACGCCATTTTGCAGCTTCAGTGACAGCTTCAGCTCCTGGTCTGTGAACTGTAGGGGAGATCCAGTGTTCAGTCTTGGGGGGTAATTGCTCTTGCTTTAACCTCCCTGGATCTCGATTGCAGGCTGGGGTGGACATCTGGGGTAGGTATCCAGCTTGCCAGAGCCTGTGGAGGCTTCTCAGCGGCCACCCATACCTCCGGAAGTTGTGAAGATCCCACCATTTGGGACAGAAGCTCTCCTGTCTGGTGGCAGAGTCCTACTGTGGCAACAGGCCCAAAAGTCAAGTAATTAAGTGGCAACATGCCTAGGCAAAGGAAACAACTTAAACAGAAAAATTCAACATTAGACTCCTATTTTGGGGGCAAAGAGGATTGAAGCATGGAACTGGAGGAGGACTGGGAGGTCAGAAATCTTTCACCAAAAGCCCCAAATGAAAATATGAGCGGGTTACAGGCCATAGAGGACCTTAAGAAGGATTTCAAAAACCTCCAAAAATAAGAGAAGTGGAGGAAAAATTGGGAAGAGAAATTAGAAGGATGCAGGAAAAGTATGAAATGAGAGTCAACAGCTTGACTGAGGAAAATAACACCTTAAAAAATAGACTAACTCAAACGGCAAAGGAGGCTCAAAAGGGCAATAAGGAGAAGAATGCCTTAAAAAGCCGAATTTGCCAGATGGAAAAAGAATCTCAAAAGCTCACTGAGGAGATTCATTCCTTCAGAGTTAGACTAGAGCAAATGGAAGCTAGTGACTTTATGAGAAATCAAGATGCTGTTAAACAGATCCCAACAAATGAAAGAATAGAAGGCAATGTAAAATATCTCATGGGAAAAACCACTGACCTGAAAAATAGATCCAGGAGAGATGATTTAAAAATTATTCTACTACTTGAAAGCCATGATCAAAAAAGAACCTAGAAATCACCCTTCAAGAAATTCTCCAGGAAAATTGCCCTGATGTTTTAGACCCAGAGGGGGAAATATAGGTTGAAAGAACCCAGAGATCACCTCCTGAAAAAGATCCCAAAAAGAAAACTCCTAAGAATATTATAGCCAGGTTCCAGAATTCCCAGATCAAGGAGAAAATACTATAAGCAGCCAGGAAGAAACAATTTCAATATTGTGGAAACACAATCAGAATAGCCCAGGACCTGGCAGCTTCTACACTGAGGGATTGAAGTAAATGGAATATGATATTCCAGAGGTCAAAAGAGCTGGGATTAAAACCAAGAATCACCTGCCCAGCAAAACTAAGTATCTAGTTTAAGGGGGAAATATGGTCATTCAGTGGAATAGAGGACTTTCAAGCATTCTTGGGGAAAAAACCAGAATTGAATAGAAAATTTGACATTTAGACACAAGAAGTAAGAGATGCTTGAGAAGGTAATCAGTGAAAAGAAATCAAAAGGAACTTATCAAAGTTGAACTATTTACATTCCTACATGGAAAAACAATAACTGTGACTGAAGAAACCTTTCTCATTATGAAAATAATTGAAGAAGGGTATATGGGCATATGAATACATATGTGAATGTGTGTATATATGTTTACAGGTATACATGGATAGAGGGCACAGGTCGAATTTGGTGGGAAGGGAAGATACTTAAGGGGTGAAGTTAAGAGGTGAGAGAGGAAAGTGGCAAGAGGAGATGGGGAGAGACAGGGTAGGGTAAACTATCTCATGTAGAAGAGGCAAGAGGAAGTGGTTGCAGGGGAGGGGAAGAACAGGAAGGCAAAAAAGCAAAACCATATGCTCATTGAATTTGGCTCAGGGAGAGAATGACATACATACTAAATGGATATCTCACCCTGCTGGAGAGTAGGGGGGAAGGGGGATGAGAAGGGGGTATGGTGGAGGGAGGGCATTCTGGGGGGAGGGGAGGTTGGAAGTACTCATTTTTGAAGAGGGACAGGATGAAAGTAGGGAATGGACCATGTGGGGGCTGGGATGGGGGGGAGGGAAATATAGCCAGTCTTTTACAATATATCTACTATGGTAATATTTTGCATAGCTATACATGTACAACACATACCGAATTGCTTATCTTCCCAGAGGGAGTCGGTGGCAAGTGAGGAAGGGAATGGATTTGAAATTTGAAGTTTTAAAATTAAAGGTTTCCAATGTATATAAATACTATTATTAATACTATTTTGCATGGAATTGGGAGATAAGATGTGCAGGCATTGGGGCACAGAGATTCACCTTGTCCTAATGGCAAAGTTGAAGGGGGTATGGGAGAAGATATGGGAGGGAGCAGATTGAATGAGGGGATATCTTGTGGGACTGCTATTCTGGGGTGGTGGGTAGGGGGAAAATGGGGAAAAATTGTAACTCAAAATCTGGTGGAAATGAATGATGTAAACCAGGAGTTAATAAAGCATTTGTTAAAAACAAAATGAAAAAAATGAAAATAAATAAATAAAGTGGAGTGAGTGGCAGTAAAAAAAAAAAAAAGAAAAGAAAATATGACAATTTGCTCTCCTGAGCTGCTACAACTTAGCTCCAGCATGTCCCTGAATATATAATAAATAGATTTCGGGAAATTCCCAAAGAATTGCTCACAAAATGGAATTTAAAGGAAGTCATCAATAAGATATATAACTGGAAAAGGATGGGAGTTGGTTATGTAACAAGTCCAAAAGATAGCATATAGTCTCCAATTTCTATTGGTACCCAGATCTTACCAGGAGCTAAAGAAAGGCCTCCAGAATGTTGGGTGGATTCTGTGGAAGGAGTTGCCACATCACTGATATCATAGACTCATCTTAGTAACACAGGAGATGGAAGCAAGGACAAGTTACCGAGGATGCATACATAAATGTGTCACAGTCCTTTAGGACTGTGACACATTTAGGAATAACATCAACATCGTCAAAGGTCAGGCTTAGTCAAAGCAGGCTGAAGAATGCCAACAATAAGAGAAAAGGTATTTTTAACTATATCTGATGTAATAGGAAGGAAGAAGAGGGAATAGGCTACAGCTTAGAGTGGATGAAGAGATGATAATGAATGCTTGAGAGTAGCCAAAAATTGCCCTGATGAATTATGGACTAGTGGGCTGAAAGCATTGTGAAGCCACTAGAAATAACAATTATAGCTGATATTTGGTTATAACTTTAAAGCTTCCAAACTTCTTTACCTTTATAGTCTCATTGGATCTATGCAACAGCCCTATATGGTAGAAACTACAAGCTTTGTTAGATTCATCTGATAGATCAAGAAGTATGGAGAGATATAGGGATATAGCTTCCTTGGAGGCCATTGAGGCTTACAGACTTTAAGTGGGATGGATAAAAGTTATGATATACCAGAGGAAGTTATACCAGATAAGGATTCAACCCCAGATTTTTCTGTATTTCCATTAAGCTGCAGGGCAATGTGCTAAAGTGAAAGGCTCCCTGATCTTTGAGTCAGAAGACCTGAGTTGAAATTTTCATTGTGTTACCATTTGCTTGACTTTAGGCAAGTGACTTCTTTGAGTATCATGGAATTTCCATTTTTATAGGGTGGGGATTGGACTAGATGACCTACAGGAATACTTTAAGCTCTGATTCCTTTTAAAATTTGGCCTATTGAGCTAATATTTGTAAAACTCTTAGTAAGGTGCCTAGTCCTTAATAAATGATTATTGCCTGCCTCTCCCCAATGAACCTTAAAAAATAAACAAACTACAAATAAACCTTAGAATCCTCCAAGATATATTACTCTCTTATATTCCTTATACTCAACCAGTAACCAAATTTTATTGACTACTTCCACAATGTATCTCATATCCATCACCTACTTTTCATTCACCTAATACCTAGCACCTTTCCAGATCCCACCTATTACCTCTTTCTTGAACTATTACAATAGCCTCCAATTGGCCTCCTTGTTTCCAGTCTCTCTGATCCATCTTTCACAAGGCTTCCAAGTTTAGTATTTCTAAACCACAGAGCAAGTAGTATTACTCCAATGTGCAAAAATTTTCAGTAATCCCCTAGGGAAAAATACAATTACACAAAAATACCGAAAAGTAAATTTAAAGCCCATAACAATTCTGGTTTCTTCCTATAATCCCACCATCTGTCTTCATTACTCCTATTTACATGCTGCTGAACTGAACTGGAGAAAATCTGAAACCATTCTGACTGAGCTCCCTACAAATTTGTTATCTAATCTCAGATGGGTCCCTCACTGCAGCAAGGCAATTATTCTAATCCTTTTCAATCAACTGAATATCCCATTCTACACAGTGGTTCCTGCCAAAACTTCCCAAAGCTCCCCTTACTCCAGTCTTCTCTGTAAACTCACTTTATACACTTTACTGAAAAAATCAAGGTCATTCACTAAGAGATTCCCCTTCTCCCCTCTTCCTCATTGTATATCACTCAGACATCTTCCTCCACTATCCTCTCCATCACCTGTCTGTGATACAAGATGGCCTTTCTCCTTGCCAACATAACCCTTCTAACTTCCACCCTTCTGGTCTACTCTAGCAGATTTCTCCATTATCCCAAGTTTCTCTGTAATCTATAACTACTAGCTCCTTCCTTATTGCCTATAAATATGTCCATGTTTTCCTCATAATTATACATTTTTATTTTATCTAATCATCCCTACCAGTTATGATTCTTTATTTTTTTTCCTTTCTCAGCTAAATTCCTTCAAAAAGCTATCTACACTGGATCTTTCTACTCTTCTCTCTCAATTTTGATTTCCAATCTCAATTAATCTGGCTTCCAATTTCATCATTCCAGTGAAACTGCTCTTTCCACAATGATCAATGATCTCTTTATTGCCAAGTCTAATTACTTCCTGTCAGTCATCATCCTATTCACCTCTTTGCCACCTTTGACAATGGCAACCACCATACCATCCTGTGTACTTTTTTCTCTCTAGGTTTTTGTGACACTACTCTCTTCTGAATCTCTTCCTGTCTGACCTCTTTTTCTTTTTGCTTGACCTTCATTCAGGTCATGCTCACAAAATATAATTATCCCCCAAAGCTCTGTCCTGGGTTTTCTCCCAAAATTTCAGTCAGTCAATCAACTAGCCTTTATTAAACATCTACTATTGTGCTAAGTACAAAGGAAGGCAAAAAATGATCCCTGCCCTCAAGGAGTTTATATTCTAATGGACAAGAACAATATGTACATTAATAGGCATGTACAAGATACATGCTAAGTAGATGAATATCTACATATTAGCACCAACACTCCCAACCCAACTACCAATGACTAGTTCTTCTTTTAGTATATAACTCCTCAGTCATCAGCCAGAGAGGTACTTCCTGTGGAGATACTAACTGGCGACTGTCTCTGCAGGTGCTACCTGTTCTGAGTTATCAGCAGCTACAGCTAATGAAGATCCAGAAAAGAAAATTCTTATTACAAAAATACTTGATCCCATCAATTTTTTTATGTCAGAAATGGATATGGCCATTTTTAATGGACACAACAGTAAATAAGATGTATTAATCTGTCTTGCTGTACTTAAAAACTAGAAACTTTAAAACTAAAAACTAGTTCCTTCAGTCTCTTATTTCTTGATGGAGTTTAGACCATAATGTTCCACCAAAAAAGCACTAAAACTAAAAACTTTCCAGTTACTCTACAACTAAATCCTCATATATGAGTAATCTCCCTCTATTACAATGTGAGTCTGAAAGCAAGGACTATCTTTTCTATTTGTATCTCTAGAGCTCAATGTACTGAGCTTAGTAAACATTTAAATAATTCGTCTTTCCTTCCTTCCTTCCTTTCTTCCCTCCTTCCTTCCTTCCTTCCTTCCTTCCTTCCTTCCTTCCTTCCTTCCTTCCTTCCTTCCTTCCTTCCTTCCTTCCTTCCTGTGGCCAGAGCAGTTGGTGGACTAGCAACTGGTGAGAATAATGAGACGGGGTTGTAATCAATAGTTTGTTTATTATAGGACCATTTCATACAGAGCCAAAGATGCAAGGAGCCCACAGAGTTTTTATGCCCCCCCCAAGAGAATGTAGACACCCCAAAAGAATGTAGACAATGTAGGAAGATCCTACATCAAAGGAATGCAGGTAATGTAGAAGGAGCCTCCCTTAATCCTGTTTACCATTTACCCTTGCTTAAGGTTAGTTATTTATTAGGGTATTATTCTAGGATCTTAAAAGGAGGCATGAACAAAAAAGATTACCTGCTCTCTTGCTAATCTGCCCTGTAACCTTTCCAGGTAGCTAGCTGTATAGGACAGGGAAGGAAAGTCAAGGAACCCCAAATCATTCCCTTCATAATATATCCTTGCTTGTCTGCCCTGTAGCCTTTCAGACAATAATATAGGGAAGGGGAACATTTCATTTGAAGCCAAGAAACTTCTGAAAGTTGCTTTCCTTCCTTCCTTCCTTGAATCTTTCTTTCTTTCTTTCTTTCTTTCTTTCTTTCTTTCTTTCTTTCTTTCTTTCTTTCTTTCTTTCTTTCTTTCTTTGTTTCTCTCTCTCTCTCTCTCTCTCTCTCTCTCTCTCTCTCTCTTTCTTTCTTTCTTCTCTCCTTCTTTCCTTCCTTCTTATAAATTATACTTGAACTGGACCATGATTACAAACATATGCTTATTTCCCCAGGATTGCCAGAATATAATGCTAACCCATAAAAACTTAAGAACAACATTTGAAATAAACATTTTCGTATGAAGCACTTCAGTCTCTGAGCTATATGTAATAAAAAGCTTTAATAATATAGAGATCCAGCAGGAGAAATAAATTTTTATGGGAATAGGATGAGGTATGTATTATCCCTGTTGGCTCATATGCTACTGTCAGGCAGCCTACAGAGGATGAGCTTACATCCTAGTACTTTTATTCAATTACAAAAGCAGTTTTTTTTTTTATATACCTGTGACAGAAATCCAAAAAACAAATATTAGGAGAATAACTTGTCCCTAGCCTGGTTGTCTCTGACCCCCATTGAAAAGTTTAGAACAAGATGGTAATGATAACAATGTACAGAGCATCAAATAGAAAAGAACAATAGCAGAGTAGTGATTTTTTTGGTGGAACATTATGGTCTAAACTCCATCAAGAAATAGGAGAAGACTGAAGGAACTGTGATGATGATGATGACGACAGTAGAGCAATTTGTCCCAGAGTTATTCTATCCAAACTCTATAGAACAAGATGATAAGAATGAATGTTTAACAACAACAACAACAACAATAATAAGCAATTACATTTATGGAGTGATTTCTACTTTAAAAAGTGCTATTCTTACAACAACCTTGGGAGATAGGTGTTGCAAGGATTTCTACTTTATATATGAGAAAATAGATGCTGAGATGAAGTGACTTATCCAGTGTCATATAACTAATAAGCAGTACATATGTAACAAAAATTCTAAGTTTGTGCCCAGTGCCCTGTCTATTGCGAAAGAAATGATGACTAATAACCAATAATTTTGAAAGATTCAAAGTTTTCCCCTTTTTTCAAAGGTACTCATTTTGAGGGTCATTTTCTGTAGATAGCAAAAAAGAATTAACTTTCTCCTCAATCTAGGTATTGCTACTCTACTAAGCTTAACAAGGAATTTAATCTAACTCTGGTCCATTGTGCATTCTACTCAGTTGGGTGGCAGATATAAACCCTTTGTCTAAATTGTTCGAGGCTGGGGGTGGTTTCGAAGTAAATTATGTAATCAAAGTCATATCCCCTGGCCTCTCATTAGAATAGGTCCATCTCTCATAATATTCATCCTGTCTCATGACTTGTTAACCAGAGCCAAGTGCCACCCTCAGGAGTATTCATTCTTCCAAGGGCATATAAGCATTGAGTTGGTTTCGTGAAGGGTCTTTGGCATTTGAGAGTGTCATTGATCTTTTTTTAAAATAATGGTCTAGTAATATTAATAAAATAATTACCCAGAAACTATGTCTCTTCAGCTTTTTAAATGTCACAATTATACTATACATACCTCCATTTCTGTGAATTACTCTATTCATTCCAAAACATCTCATGAATAGGAAAATTTCCATAAGCATTGTGTCTTTCCTTATTGATAATTCTAGGGAATGGAAAGGAAGTGTGGTGGGGTTATACATATATCTCTTTCTCACTTTCTATTTTGTTCTTTATTATGAACTTTCTTCTAGTAGAATATTGGCAGAGAAGATAACAAGAGATACCAGAGATTTTGGACTAGATTTGCTGGGGATAGGAAATTAGGATGAATTACATAAATCTGACCATTTTTCAATTTCCAAACTAGTTCTGATGTACTAATTTATACTTTGTAATGCTGGTTGCTATTAGATTCTTAAGCAAAATTGAAATGCTAGAAAAGTCCTCCTACATCCCTTTCTGAATTCTGCTCATGATAGTAGTTTCCTCTTCTACAGTGGGCCCAAAACTCAGTTCCTTTGACATCCCATCTCCCTCATTATACTCTGAGGCTACAGGGAAACTGAGACTATCTTTTGTGTTTCTTTCTCTCTCTAGTGCCTCTCCAGTGCATTGGCACATAGCAGACCCTTAATAAATGCTTGCTGACTGACAGACAAAACACACTGTAATCCTCAAAGTAAAATAAAACTAGAGGTATTCTGGCTGGCCATAATTCTCCTTCCCACTCAAATCTTTTCTCCAGTCTAAAATTTTCTACTCTTTGATAAGTAAATATGAATGAGACTTAACCCTCAATAGGATTCTTTCATTTTTTTTTTTTTTTTTTTTTTTTTTAAGCAATTGGGGTTAAGTAACTTGCTCAAGGTTACACGGCTAGTCATTATTATTTATGCGTGGGTGCTCATTTTCTGAGGCCGGATCTGATCTCGGGTCATCCAAACTCCGAGGCCGGTGCTCTTACTCACTGCGCCACCTAGCCGCCCCTTTAGGGCAATTGGGGTTAAGTAACTTGCCCAAGGTTACACGGCTAGGTTTTTTGTTTGTGCGGATTAAGCGTCCGAGGCCGGCTCCGAACTCAGGTCCTTCTGATTCCAGGGCCGGCACTCTATTCACTGCGCCACCTAGCCGCCCCGATTCTTTCATTTTAAAAAAGGATCTTGTTAATTTGAAGTATTGATTGGTAAAAATGTGTTGTAGAGAGATATTTTGGAAAATGGTATTTTTGGCAGAGAGATTTTCCTATGCCCTTGGCTAAACTTAGCTAAACTAGACATAATCATCACCACAATCCTCTTCAGGACCTCCTTTCCTATTCCTTTACTTATTCTTTTAATGAGTGGAAAGGAATTTATATATGCTCTTTTTCTTTTATCTCCTCTCCTCCTCTCTGTCCTGCTCTCCTTCTCTTTTCCCCCTTTCTCCAGCCTTCTCCCTCTCCTTAACCTTTTCCCTCTTCCCTCTTCCCCTTCCTTTTGCTCTACTCTTCCCTCTCTCCTGCCCTCTCTTTCCTTCTCTTTCTCCCCATCCTCCTTTTCTTCCTTCTTCCTCCCTCTATTGATAGCTGCTGGTGATCATCAAATACTTTGTAGCTCAGGAACACCACAGAGACAGTACCTGGTAAATCAAAGCACCCTGAAGTGTTTGCTGACATTCAACATGCATCTGAGACTAGAAAGCTGTGGCATGCTTAAGCCAATTAAAATTGTATGTGACACAATTGTTTACTTAAGGAAGAAATACATCCCATGTCATTATTATAGGGCATTTTCCTGATTTATATAAGCAATCTGGGTGGGGGGGGGAGGCAGGCAGAACATTTTGCCTCACTAAGGTGTTCTCTATAAGAGAAATGAATACATTTATATTCCATTTGTAAATTATATTGTTAATTTAATGTATTTAATCAAAAGCAGGCTATTGTGCATATAAGATCTATTTAGGTCAGAGCAGCATATCTTTGAATTGCTACTATCCAGAAAAGTTTGGATCCTGAGGTGTGATAAACATACAGAAGGGCCAAGGAGGAGGGGAGAGATAAAGGAAGAAAATGTAATGAAAGTGAGGAATTCTCTGCATTTTTATTGGCCATCATTGACTCCTGAACACTTTTTTCTTTTGACTAACTGCTCAATTTGTCATTTAAAGCCACACTATGGCTTTTTCAATTTTTAGTTTTAGTTTGTTTTTTTTTTTAACAAGGTTATAATTTTCAACAAGTGACTTAATGTCCTTAAACCTCTTATATATAAATTAGCAGGGGATGGGAGTTGGATTAAATCACCTAAGAGGTACCTTCTGGTTCTAGAACATAATCTTATAATAATAATAATAAACCTACTATCCACTCCAGCCAATGAGCCCTCCCTCATATTAGAGAAATACCTTGTGATTTTGTTTAATTGTGTAAGAAACATTCCACATCCACATTCCTCCCTCTCTTTGGAAAAGAAGACGGCTTACTTCTTCAGATCTCCTGCTAATTTCAACTTGAGTGTGTTTGGAAGCAATTTTTGAACCAGGTCTTCTTGATTCTAGGTCCAGTGTTCTTGCTACTACATCAAGCTGATGTCCTACTGTGTGTTCAGCACTTCTATGTTAGGTGCTGTTTTGTAAATCAGATTCTCTTATGACTTATCTTGTGAACAAGTATGTGCTCATGCAGATTGAATTTTGATAAAAATTGAAGTCAAGTTCACCAGACTATTATTTTTTAAATGTCAGTTTTATTAATTTCAGTATCAGTAAAATATTTGCTCCTTTGAAGGTAGCTAGGTAACATGGTAGATAGATTGCTGGATCTGGATTCAGGAAGATCTGAGCCTTATATGCTTAGCTGTATGGCCCTGGATAAGTCACTTATTCTCTGCTTCAGTTTCTTCATCTGTAAAGTGGGAATAATAATAGCACCTACTTCTTAGAGTTATTGTGAGGATAAAATGTGATAATATGTATAAAATACTTTGCAAACTTTAAAGTAATATGCAAATGTTTGTTATTATTATCTCCAGTTCTATACTGATCTTCTATTTTTCATCATTTTTCAAAGATGATAGAAACTCATCAGTCTTTTCTTCAAGTTCTCATTGTGATAATTAAACCATTTTTAGGGAGTTCACTGGTCTAAGGCTGGTAACTTGAATGACTTTTCTTTCATTCTTTTTTATCTCCTTGAGGTATAAGATATTTAACTTGGGTCAATGGGTTATAGGTATTTTAGTTATCATAATTGCAATTTGTTTTCCAGAAGATAGTACATTCTTGTACCTCTCTTTCCCCAACCCCTCCAACAAGGATTGTTCTCACCTTTTGTCATTTTTATCTTTTTGCTGGGTTCCAGGTAAATTATTTTGATGTACATTTCTCTTCTTCTTTGTGATTAGGGTCCTTTTGAATGCTCGTTAATAGTTTGCAATTCTTCTCTTGAGACATATTTATTCATATTTTTTCACAATAGAAAAAGTAGCCCAAATCTGAAATTTCATGGAGGGAAGTGGAAAATTTTTATTTTTCAGCTATTTTAGTCATGTCTGACTCTTTGTTATCCCTTTGTTATATTATTTGGAGTTTTCTTGGCAAAGATACTAAAACAGTTTGCCATTAAACTTTTCTAGCTCATTTTACAGATAAGGAAACTGAGGCAAACAGGGTCAAGTGACTTTCCAAGGGTCACACAGTCCTCCATCCACCACAACACCTACCTAGACCCCTTTGGCACTTTGGTAAAGCCTATGGACTCCTCAGAATAATATTTTTAAATGCACAAAATAAAATCCACAGGATCACAAAGGAAACCAATTATATCAAAACAGTGGTCAAAATATTTTCTTTGAAGTCCATTGACCCCAAATTAAGAATTTCTCTTCAAAAAATAAGTGAGATATTAATGATCTCTGCCAAGAGTAAAGCTTGATTGACTTCTAGGAGGAAAGGACCCAACTGCATCCCTAAAGTTCAGTTCAGTGTAGTGGGAAAAGCATTCAACTTTAAGTTAGAAGATGCTTGTTCCTACCCCAACTCTGTCACTGATTAGCTATGTCCCCCAAGTTGATTCATTGAAACGCTATAGTTTACTTATCTGTCAAAATAGGATCATGATGTTTGTACAAATCTCTTTGGGGACTTGTGAGTATCAATGAAATTTTACATATGTGTGTATGTGTATATACATATACACACATAAATTGTGTGTAGATATGGATATATACATATACATATATGTATATACATATACTATACACACACACACATACATTCAAACCATTAGAAAACATTAATTGGGGAACTAAGTGGTGCAGTAGATAGAGTGCCAGGCCTGAAGTCAAGAAGACTCCTCTTCTTGAGTTCAAATCTGGCCTCAGGTACTTACTAGTTATGTGACCCCAGACAAGTCACTTAACTGTTTGTTTCAGTTTCCTCATCTGTAAAATGAGCTGTAGAAAAAAATAGCAAGTCACTTCAAGTATCTTTGCTAAGAAAACCCCAAATAAAGTCACAAAGAATCAGATATGACTGAAAAAAATGATTCAGCAACATAAATAAGCAAATGTGTGTGTGTGTGTATAGGCTTATAGGTGAAAGACAGTTTGACACTCTTCTAGTCAGATGCTTTAAATAAAGGTGTTCAGGAAGACAGTTTAGTAAACATTGTTCAGACAGTCATAGAAATGAAAAGTTCAGGGCGGCTAGGTGGTGCAGTGAATAGAGCACCAACCCTGGAGTCAGGAGGACCTGAGCTCATATTCGGCCTCAGGCATTTAACACAAAACTAGCTGTGTGACCTTGGGCAAGTCACTTAACCCCGATTGCCCTACCTTCCCCCACTCCAAAAAGCAAAAAAAAAAAAAAAAAAAAGCAAGAAAAGTTCTTGTGAGCTGATGAAACATAGCAGTGTAAAGAGCATGGTTTTTGCACTCATTAAAGCTTTGACAACAGAAAGATCTTGGAGAATGAAAATTTAAAAATGAATTTTTTGGAGTATAATTAAGATAACCTTGGTTAACATTTATCTAGTACATTAAGGTTTGCACAGTTCTTTATAAATATTACCTCATCTTGACAACAGCCTTAAGAGATGGATGCTATTATTATCCTTATTTTATAGATGAGGAAACTGAGGCAGGCAGAAGTTAAATAATTTGCCCAAGGTTTTACCAGCTAGTAAGTACCTGATGCTAGATTTGAACTCATCAGCAGCTATAGGATGCATACAGGGGTGGGGAGGGACAGGTTGGCAGTGACAGCTTAATCTTTGGATTTTAGAGATGAAAGAAATCTTAGTTCATCTTCCTCATTTTACATGAAGAAAGCTGAAGATCAGAGAGAGGAAGTCATTTGCCAAGGTCATCTAGTGACCTTGTGGTTTTTTTATGGCAGTGAGAAGCTTTTAACATTATTATTTGTTCGATTTTCCCAGTGTCACCTATGAAGTCGTACTTGTATAAGACAGTTTTTTTTTTCTTCTGGGAGATTTTTGTCTTTTCTAATCCCCTTCACTTCAGAAGCTGTCATGACTTAACATGTTGTTCTTTTCATAGCTAGTGCTGTTACAATGTCTCATTGTTCATCTCTAAAGCCTGAAGATGTTATTTCTTTTTTTCTTTTCTTTTTCTTTCTTTCTTTCTATTTTCTTTTCTTTTCTTTTTTTTAACAAAATGTCTGTTACATGACATGGAAGATGATTCCCACTATTGATCCCAGGGTAACTTTGGGAGAGATGTATATGCTAAATGCAAAAATGAGAGAGAGAGAGAGAGAGAGAGAGAGAGAGAGAGAGAGAGAGGGAGAGAGAGAGAGAGAGAGAGAGAGAGAGAGAGAGAGAGAGAGAGAGAGAGAGAGAGAGAATGTTCTAACATCGGAAACAAGAAATATATCTGTTTGTTTTAGAATTCAACAAAAATCTTAACTGTGAAAGTCATGAGTCTTTCGTGAAGAATTTTCTTCATATGTTCATTCATCTATTCATTATTTACTCATTGGGTACCTACTATGTACATGATGTGACATATAAAAATTATGAGAGACAGTTTCTGGGTGATTAATCATAATTATTAATCATGCTTGCAGATAATTAATAAAAGGAGTCAGTGATACTCTCAAATGCCAAAGACTCCTCATGGATCCCACCCAAAGCTTATATGCCCTTGGAGGAGTAGGTATTCCTGAGGGTGGCAATCAACTCTGATTGGTTAATGATTGATTAGAAGAATAAATATTATAATGAGAGGTGGGCTTATTCTAATGAGAGGCTGGGAGTATCTACCCTCACCAAAGGCAATATAGACAAAAGGGGGTCTGCTTACACCTGGCTGAGTGGAACACAATGGACCAGAATTCATCTTAGATTGAATTCTTTGTAAGGTTCTTTAGTTCAGGGCTTCTTAAACTTTTTCTACTTTCAACCCTTTTGCACCAGAGAAATTTTTATGTGTCACCAGCTATATAGGTATAGATAATAGGTATACAAATCAAACATTTACTGATAATAAATCATAAAGAAATTTATTTTAAAGCAATTCTTTGACATACATATAATTTTACCATTTATTTAAAATGATTTTAATGAGATACTAATGAGATGGATGTGCTTATTTATTTTTACATAAAGAATTAAATCTTGGTGGAATATTTAATGCTGTAGGACATAGAGCATCTTCAATGTTTTTCAGAGTTGATTGATATTTTGATTTTAAAATTGTCAATGCTGAGAATGCTGCTTCACATAAATATGTAGAACAAGGGGCAGCTAGGTGGCACAGTGAGTAGAGTACTGGTCCTGGAGTCAGAAGGACCTGAGTTCAGTTCCAGCCTCAGATACTTAAAACACACAAACGAAAACCTAGCCGTGTGACCTTGGGCAAGTTACTTAACCCCAATTGCCCTCTGAAAAGCAAAAAAAAAAAAAAATACGTAGAACAAAATGGCAGAAGTATATTTAGGGCCATTTGAGAAATTGTTGGAAATTCTGTCCTAGTACCAAGCCAAAATTCATTTAACAATTTTGTATGTATGGTAAAAACACTGCAATTCATAATGAACAATAGTCTTGAATCTGAGCTAAGGTGGTTCTGGCAGCATTTGTTGGCATTGTGTGGCAGGATGGCATGTGCAATGCAAAGTGCACATGTTGTGTGTTCAGAACCAAGGCTATAGTGAAGTTCCTCAATGCTATACAGGCAAGCATTGCCAGAAACACCTTGGATTCATTACTGGTTTGATTTCGAATTAATTTTTGGTTGTCAAATGTTCAGAAACCTTTTGCTCTTGTCAAATTTTTCATAGCCCCCACATTCAGTTATATGACCCCATATCATGACCCACAGTTTTAGAAGAACTGCTCTACTTGGGTGGGACAACAACTCCCACCCAGGACCAAAAGGCATATACCCCTGGGATTTGGGCAAATCCCATTCATTACCAATGTCCTTCAGATGCTGGCTTGGTCTAGGAGCAAATGAGCGTCTAGGAAGGGGAAAACCCCCCACAAACTTGGATCTCTCCAATAATTGGTTATTTAAATATCACTTATCTCAATGACACAATGCTAAAGGAATATACTGCTTTCAAAAGTGAATAGAATGTATTCAATTCCTTGAGGTTGTTTAAGACAACAGTATAATATTATACACAGTCTAGTGATCTCCTGGTTTTTATAAGCCTCTGAGGTGATATAATAGTGAAAGTGCAAACTTTGCAGACTGAAACCTCACCTTTTATGCTGCTTACTAATAGTAATAATAAGAATAGTTTAGGGGCAGCTAGGTGGAGCAGTGGGTAGAGCACTGGCCCTGGAGTCAGGAGAACCTGGGTTTGGATCTGGCCTCAGACACTTGACATGAAAAACTAGCCAAAAAACTAACCTTGGGCAAGTCACTTAACCCCAATTGTCCTACTCTCCCCACTCCAAAAAACAAAACAAAACAAAAAAGAATAGTTTATATTTCTAATGTGCTTTATAGAATAAGAAATACTTATAAGGCAGCATAAAATAATGGGTATAGCTATGGACTTTGAGTCAGGAAAACCTGCATTCAAAATTTACCTTAGATATTTCCTAGCTATGTGACTCATGGCAAATCACTTAACTCTTCTGGATTTGGTTTCCTCATATGCAACATAAAGGCATTAGATGGAATACCTTTTAAAGTTCCTACTGGCTCTAAATCTGATCCTATGTTCTCTTTTGAAGCCTACAAAAACTCTGGTATGCTCTGAGCAATGTACTGACTTACTCAAGGTCATTCAATTAGTAAATGGTTGAACCAAAAGTGGAAGAGATGAAGTGAAGAATACATCTCAATTTGTAGCTGAAAAATATAGGTTCAAGATGCATCTCCACTACTTACTACTTGTTTGACATTGAACAAGTTATTTTGTTTTCCTGAGCCTCAGTTTACTAATTTTTACATAAGAGGAATGGACTTTCCACAGCTATGATTTTCTAAATTCTCAGCAGAATAAGGCTGGTACATCTTGGACCCAATAAAATGTGGTAAGAAAAGTGGCAGAGGCTCTGATGAAAAGACAATTTTACCTTACAAGGCATTCTGCATTCTGATGATGACTGCACTTTAGAGTGGGGCACCAGTATATTTCGGTGCTAAGATGTTGCATAGATAACATTTATTTTCTTTCTCATCCTTTCTCTCCATTTGATTTACTAATCAACTTTTACATTGTTTTGTGTGTCCCATTCCAGGATACTAGAGTGACCCTGGGCAAGTCACTTAACCTATGTTTGCCTCAATCCACTGGAGAAGGAAATGGCAAACCATGCAAGTATCTTTTCCAAGAGAAGCCCATGGTTAGTATTGGTGTACTATGGCTCATGGGCTCATGAAGAGTCAGATGTGACTGAACAATAGAATAACAATTCCACATCATCTCCTTCCTAGGGAATCTGAATGCATTTATTTATCATTAATTTAATCTTAATAAAGTATTCTTCTATTTATTTTCATAGGAATCTGCTGTAGAAGAGAGGAAGGGAGGGACAATTTAGGTCACAGATATCCTGATCAGTTAGCCATTAGGTCCTGCCCCTAGAGCTAGAATGGATCTTGGAAGCCATCATGTTTAATCTCCTCATTTTGCAGATAAAGTAACTGGGTACTGGGGAGATTAAATAATTTGCTTAAGGTCTGAGGCACAGAGAACTCGAATATACTTGAGACCATACAGAGTTAGAGAGAGACATAGGTGCTTTTTGTTTAAGCTCTTTCCCAAAACAGTTTTGCTGATGTTCTTTTTTAATCTATTGCAGATAAATTTAACAACAAAGGGAACGAACACATCAGTGAAAATTTACAAAGATACGTCAAGGTAGGTTTGTCCTCCATTCCAATCTAGCTATGTCTTATTTTCAGTCTTTACTGTTATATACCTATACATACATACACACACATACTTGCCCATATACACTTATGCTTTACATTGTCACATCTGGAATACCCTTTACTCTTCCTTCATTCTCAGGTGATGCATAGGTGCATTTATTGTTTCTCCCATTAAATTATAAACTTCCTTATTTCTGGGATATTGTCTTTTATTTCCTCTGCATGTTAAGAACTCAGTAAATACCTGTTGAATTGAATTGAATATATTTATATTCATAACTGATACCATGTTCCATTTTATCATCCACATGATCTATAGATTGGTAAATATGGTTATGATCCCTAACAAAATCCTAAGCTATATTATTAAAGTGAAGAGAGAGTAGAAGATATATAAATATAAATATAAATACATTGTCTGAGAGGATCATCACACTCATTTTTGGGTTAGGAGGAGGGAAATCCTTCTCAATTGAACTCTACCCACCACAGCAACACCCACTAAGTATGCCTTCATACCTCTCCTTGGGGTAGGAGAACAAGGCTGTTACCAAAACCTCCTAGCTTCAAAAAGGTCATATATGCACACAGAAACAATCAATCTTCTCCTACACAATGTCAGTTTATTGCTTTTCCACAAGGGCTGAGAAAATTTACTCATACTCATCCATCTGTGCATTTATTTTGATTTGATCTTTAGAATATGGGTCTGGAAAAGACTGTGTTTAATTTGTTATATCAGAGATTTAGAGTTAGAAGGAACCTTGGAAATCACATAGTTCAACTCTTTCACTTTTCTGATGAGGAATCAGAGTCGCAGAGAAATGAAATGATTTGTCCCAGGGCACAAAAGTAATGTGTAGCAAAGTCAGAATTTGAATTCAGGTAACTCCAAAGCCAGCACTTTTCCTGCTGCCAAAGGCTTGCTGCTTCATTAGTCACTCAAGCTTGTAAGGATCATGATTTTTACCTGGTTGTCCCAAGATAGCCTCCTAATTATGGAAAGAGATGCCAGTCTTTGCAGCTCTTGGTCACGTTCACTTATGACTAACAACATTCTCCCATTCAGTGCCACATTTCAAGAGGATTTCAAAATATGACATGGTGTTGTCACATCATTATACTTCTGTTGCTTCTCCACATTTCCTTATGAAAGGTTAACTGTGCATTTCAGCTATATTTGATTCAGGAAGTTTTTTTTTCAATTCCTTGTATATTCTTCCTGCCTGTAGCCATCACAACCCTTCACGTCTTCAGGCACTTCTCTGCATCTAGCAATGCTTGTTTATGCTTATTATGACAGTGGCCTCATCATCCCTTCATGAATGAAAGAATGTATTTTAAAGATGTTTTAAAGAAAAAGTTCTCCATGGTTCCAAGTTAATCTTCTATGAATGAGAATTGTATGTATAGATTTTTATATAAACAATACTTGAAATCTCAAGTCATACTCCACTTTCTTTTCCCTAGTTCCCCTATCTTCATTAAGTTTCTCTGCCTATCAGTTTCATCAGTCATATATAGCCCTTCTTTTGACATAGCTGTTCCCTTTACCACCTTAAACCTGAATGATTATTGCAAAAGTCTCAACTTTAATCTCTAGTCTGCTTCTAATCTCTTTGCTATCCTCATAGAGCTTCTCAAAGATTTTTTCCAGGCATGTCTAACCACTGGATCACAAGATCAAAGGACTTAGATCGGGAAAGAGCAGAGATTATTTCATTCAAACCCCTTAATTTTATGGGTAGCCCAGAAGACTCTGCCTTATCTTTTCATCTCTTTGAATTTGCCTCCCTTCTGCTACTAAAGAAATGATTTACAGGAGGAGAGAGATGGGTGGACAAACTCTGGGATTGTGACATAAAGGGAGATAGACCTCCTCCTCCTCCCACTGCCTCCATCCCTTCCCTCTTGTTGGGATCAGGATCATTTTCTTTTGAGAGAAAAGTAGAAGCCAATGAAATAAAATTGAAAGTGAAGAGTTGTACTTTACAATGTTTGCTTTGATTTTTCTTCTTTTCTTGTTGTCTCTAAAATGGCAGTGCTGGGGACTGAGGAACGGGCTACTGTGATAGAAATGTGAGTGTGACTAACACATAGGAGTTGTAAGGGCTAATCAGGGCATCAAAGAATAGAGGCATAACCAGCATCATCCAAAATCTCATGAAAACTATGAACTACTTCAAGTCTTATTCAAATACACACAGCGAGTTGAAGAAGTCTCCCTCTTATCCATGAACAGTTGATATAGTGGTGGTGGTAGTGGGGAATTGAATATCCCTCCTCTCTTTCCTTTTTGGAAGTTTGATTGGGAGTTTTCTGCTCCCAGGAAAGGTTGGGGAAGGTGCAAACATTGCAGAGGGATGATGTATATATTTTGCATTTGATTTCATTTTATTAAAAAAAACTATTTGGTCATCAGATACAGAGGGTCTGAACTGGTGAATACCAGGGAAAGCAACCTGGAAGAGTGAAATATTCCTTTTTAAAAAAAAATTAATTAAATTTTTTGTTTCATTTTAAGTTTTAAACTATCTCCCTCCTTTCCTCCCCACCCCTCACTAGAGGCCATTATTACACACACACACACACACACACACACACACACAGTGATTTCATTGATAGAAGTTCCTTGAAGGCAGGGTCTATTTCACTTTTGCCTTTTTCTACTTATCACATAGTAAGCACTTAATAAATGCTTGTTAATTGATTTGAGATTCATACCTTTAAATAATGACATGGAAATTTTAAAATTATTCCAGAAAAGAATCCAAAAATTAAGAATTGCATAGAATGCTATAGTTGGACATTTTCTTCTCACAAATATTTCCCATAACTATTTTCTTTGAGTCACATTTCCCATATTTTGAAGCTCATTTTGTCCTTCTGGTTAATATATCATCCTGAATAAATAACAACACTACAAACTGAATCCATTAAAATAACCCATCCTTTTTGTTTTAGATTGTATTCATTTTTTGAGCTTTTAACTAGGATGATTATAAATCTGTGGCACTTAGGGGATAGACCTTGAGAAATAGGAAGAAATTCTCATCACAAGCTGAAATGCATTGTTAAAAAAATATCCCCTGAGAGGGAAATCAGATGAATAAAAATGAAATAATATCTCTGGTAGGCCCATTAACCCAAGTATTTATGAATTCATAGCAAAACCCCTTAACTGCATGCAAAGAAAAATAAAAGAAATTGTGTGCCAATCCTTTAATGAATTTATGTAGCACAGAGTCCAAATTACAATTGTTACTCCTACTTTAAGACTTGAATTTTAGAAGGAAAAAAACAAACAAATGTCTGTGGAGATGTTTGCTATCCAGATGAGAATCAATTTATATGCAGAATCTATTTCTTTATTTATTTTGTGAGAGGGAGCAGAGGTTCGAGAATGCTTTCTATCAAGTAATTTGTCTTTTGTGAATGGCTGAACTTGGATTACTTTCAGAGACACATTGCTGTTTATACAACATATAATTTCTCCAGAGAATTTTGTATGGTCAAATTGGTGACCTCTTCTAAGCATGCACAGCTTATTAACATTTATCTCTCTGCACTAGAATTCAGCTCAACATTCTATCCAGTTGAGTTCCTTTTGGAGCCTTATTTTATCATCAAATTTGTAAACTAAACTTCAGATCTTTGTATCATCTGCAAATTTGATGAGCAGGCTGTCTATTATATCCAAGTCGTTGAAGACATAGTTTCAGAGACATACTTTCTATTTTCTCATGAAGGACATTCTCCAAATAGTTTAGAATTCTCTTAAAGAAGAGCAGACTGGGCGGAGTAGAAACAGTTCATCCAAGCCACTCTGCCCCCAGATTCCCCCCAAACTATGTAAAAGGGGACTCTGAACAACTTCTGAAGCCCCAGCACCCACAGAACGACACAGAGAAGCTAACCTCCTGCTGAGGACAGCCCAGCAGCCCTGCAGGAAGGACCAGCACAGCGGTCTGGGAGCCGGCAGCAGGCAGAGCGCAGAGCCCAGGTCCGCGTGAGCCGAGGTTTTAGCCCCAGGGCAGCAGGGCCAGCAGCAGACTGGAAGAACCCCAGAACACCAGCAGCTGTGGCGACTCCAGAATTATCAACATAGACATGCCTAGGACAGAGTAAGAGGTTAGTGTCCTATGGACTTTGGGACCAGTATTTGGGGAATGTGTCAGCTCCCTCCCCTGGGGGCTAGAAGCCTCTGAGGAGACATGCCATTTTGTAGTTTTCAGAGGCAGCTCCAGCTCCTGGCCTACAAATCGTAGGGAGATCCAGCAATCAGTCTTGGGGGGTAATCGCTCTTGCTTTAACCTCCCTGGATCTGGATTGTGATCTAGGGTGGAAGTCATGGGTGGGTTTACAGTTTGCCAGAAATGGAAGTTGCCCCCCACACATTTGGGATGAAAATTCCTCTATCTGGCCTTAAAGCCATAGTGTGGCAACAAGCCCAAAAGTCAAGTAATTAAGTGGCAACATGCCAAGGCAAAGGAAACAGAAAAATGCAACCCTAGACTCCTATTTTGGGGGCATAGAGCGGGAAAAGGACTGTGACGTCAGAAGTCCTGCTCCAAAAGCCCCAGGGGAAAACATGAGCGGGTTGCAGGCCATAGAGGACCTTAAGAAGGACTTTAAAAATCAAACAAGAGAAGTGGAGGAAAAATTGGAAAGAGAAATGAGAAGGGTGCAGGAAAAGTATGAAATGAGGGTCAACAGCCTGACTGAGGAAAACAACACCTTAAAAAATAGACTAACTCAAATGGCAAAGGAGGCCCAAAAGGGCAATGAGGAGAAGAATGCCTTAAAAAGTCGAATTTGCCAGATGGAAAAAGAATCTCAAAAGTTCACTGAGGAGATTCATTCCTTCAGAGTTAGACTGGAGCAAATGGAAGCTAGTGACTTTATGAGAAATCAAGATGCTGTTAAGCAGATCCAAACAAACGAAAGATTAGAAGGCAATGTGAAATATCTCATGGGAAAAACCACTGACCTGGAGAATAGATCCAGGAGAGACAATTTAAAAATTATTGGACTACCTGAAAGCCATGATCAAAGAAAGAACCTAGAAATCACCCTTCAAGAAACTCTCAAGGAAAATTGCCCTGATGTTTTAGATCCAGAGGGCAAAATAGAGGTTGAAAGAATCCACAAATCACCTCCTGAAAAATATCCCAAAAACAAAACTCCCAGGAATATTATAGCCAGCTTCCAGAATCCCCAGATCAAGGAGAAAATACTACAAGCAGCCAGGAAGAAACAATTTCAATATTGTGGAAACACAATCAGAATAGCACAGGACCTGGCAGCTTCTACACTGAGGGATTGAAGGGCATGGAATAAGATATTCCAGAGGGCAAAAGAGCTAGGAATGAACCCAAGGGTCACCTACCCAGCAAAACTGAGTATTTTGTTTCAGGGGAAAATATGGTCATTCAGTGGAATAGAGGACTTTCAAGCATTCTTGAGGAAAAAAACAGAATTGAATAGAAAATTTGACATCCAGACACAAGAAGGAAGAGATGCCTGAGAAGGTAATCAGGGAAAAGAAATCAAAGGGAATTTATCAAAGTTGAACTATTTACATTCCTATATGGAAAGGCAATAACAGTGACTGATGATATCTTTCTCACTATGAAAATAATGGAAGAAGGGTGTGTGGTCATATAAATACATATGTGAATGTATGCATATATGTTTACAGTTATATATGGATAGAGGGCATAGGTTGAATTTGTTGGGAAGGGAGAATACTCCAGGGATGAAATTATGAGGTGAGAGAGGAAAGTGGCAAAAGGAGATGGGGAGAGACAGGGTAGGGTAAACTATCTCATGTAGAAGAAGCAAGGGGAAGTGGTTGCAAGGGAGAGGGAGAATAGGAAGGAAAAAAAAGGCAAAACCACATTCTCATTGAATTTGGTTCAGGGAGAGAATGACATACATACTAAATGGGATATCTCAACCTGCAGCAGAATAGGGGGAAGGGGGATGAGAGGAGGGATGATGGATGGGAGGGCATCCTTGGGGGGAGGGGAGGTTGGAAGTACCCACTATAGAAGAGGGACAGGATCAGGTAGGGAATGGAGCAGGTGGGGGGGTGGAATGAGTGGGAGGGAATTATAAGCATCCTTGTACAATATATCTACTATGGTAATGTTTTGCATAGCTAGACATGTACAACAGATACTGAATTACTTATCTCCCCAGAGGGAATGGGTGGCAAGGGAGGAAGGGAATGGATCTGAAATTCGGGGTCTTAACATTAAATGTTTCAAATACATATAAATACTATTATTAATACTCTTTTGCTTATAATTGGGAGATAAGATGTGCAGGCATTGGGACACAAAGATTCACCTTCTTCCAATGGAAAAGTCGAAGGGGGTATGGGAGAAGCTATGGGAGAGAGAGATTAGAGGAAGCGATATCTTATGGGACTGCTATTCTGGGAGGCTGGATAGAGGAATAAAGGGGGGGAAATGATTGTAACTCAAAATCTGGAGGAAATGAATGATGTAAAACAGAAGTTAATAAAGCATTTGTTAAAAAAAAAAGAAGAACAGACTGCTTTTGGAAGGGAAATTTCATGTTCAGATATCATCCTGATGATTCTCTCCTTTCCCAGGTCTTCATCACCTAACCCTAAACATTTTCTAGTCTACTCATCCCATTTCCACAAGATCTCAATTGATTCCAGTCATCTTGGGGCAGTTAGGTTGACACAGAAGAGTGCTGGACTTGGAGTCAGGAAAATCTGAGTTTGAATTCTTTCTAAGGGGCGGCTAGGTGGCGCAGTGAGTAGAGCATCGGCCCTGGACTCAGAAGGACCTGAGTTTGGATCCGGCCTCAGACACTTAACACACACAAACAAAAACCTAGCTGTGTGACCTTGGGCAAGTTACTTAACCCCAATTGCCCTCCAAAAAGCAAAAATAAATAAATAAATAAAAAGAATTCTTTCTAAAACATTTATTAGCTGAGTGAGTAAATTATTTAATGTTTCTAAGCTTCAATGAAGCTAATAATAGCACTTGCCTCAAGGAGTTATTGTGAGGATCAAATGTCAAGTAGAATTACACACACACACACATACATACACACATAACATATATGAAAATAAATATATATGTAATATTTTGCAAAACTTAAAGTACTATTTAAATGTTAGAAATTATTATTGTCAGTTTAGAAGAGGTTCATTAGCTACAAAGCTCTAGTGTTAAAGGTTCAAGTGACTAAAAAAATAGCAAAGGATTCTAACTACCAAAATAGGGGAGTTAGTAATGATTGTTAAGTCAACCACATCATTTTAGAGATAAGGAATCTGAAGCCTAAATTTAGAGGCCAATTGACCTTACTTAATTCACACAGTTATTAAGTGGTAGCTTAGGTTTGAACCTAGGAACTCTTATTCAACTTCTTCCCATTTGTATCTTTCTGTTGTTTCATAATCTCTTTACAATATTAGCTCTAAAACACATACAGACAAGTGCCCAGGAGTCAAAAATGAAACTACTTGGAATACTCAGGTGAATGGCTTTTTAAAATAGAAAGTGCTTTGAACTAATTTTCAATGCATGAAATAATTATTGAAATAACTCCGTTCCCTTTTCTCTCCCCTTACCGTGCTCCATTTTCTCTGATTTTTGCCTGTGAAATTCAAAGAGATGTCAGAAAGTTGGACTGGACAGTCTCTTATGGTCCATACCAGCTGTAAAATGTTTGTGATTCTATTATTTTCTACCACCTGTCAGTGATTTGGGATATGAAAATAAAAATGGTGATTTTTAAAAAATGTCAAAAATCTATATAAATTCTTCACAATCCATGTCTCCAACTCAAACTCTAGTGTAGCCTGGCTGGTTTCCAAGGTACCCCAGGAGGATTCCCCTCTCTCAGTCTTTTAATTTAAGGTTTTTGTCCCAACTTGAAATATCTAATACTGTCCTTATCTTCTCCACTCCAATTCTATGAATTTGATTTCAACCAAGGCACTGTGGTGAAATGGAGAGAAAGTTTCCTCCTGAGTAGGCTGACCTTGATTTAAAGACTGTCTTTTGCTTTTATTATGATGTTTGTTCAGTCATTTTTCAATCCTGTCCAACTTTTCGTGATCCCATTTGGAGTTTTGTTGGCAAAGAGACTGTAGCGGTTTGCCATTTCCTTCTCCAGCTCACTTTACAGATGAGGAGATTGAGACAAACAAAGTTAAGTGACTTGCCCAGGGTCACATGTTTAGTAAGTGTCTTAGGCCATATTGGAACTCAGGAAGATTAATTTTCCTGACTTCCTGCCCAGTACCTGTATTCACTGTACCACTTACCTGTCCCATATTACTGATGTGACCTCATGTAAATCATATGATCTCTATGGGCCTTGGTTTGTCATCCATAACTATAAGGGAATGGTCCAGAAGAACTTTAAGGACACTTCTAGCCCTAAAGCTTTGTTCCTTCATGAAGGCTATATTAATTATTTGTTTCACATTGATGTTTTTCTCTTTTAAGTCTATTATTTTGGTACTATCTTCTATTCTGTAGAACACATACAATATATTCTAATTATTTTATATATGTAAATCTTTATTCCGATGATATTTGATGTGAATCTTAAGTTTTGATTTCAAAGTAAGTCTTCCTGGCGTTGTTCGTTGTTTCAGTTGTGTCCAACTCTTTGTGACCAGATATGGGGTTTTCTTGGCAAAGATGCTGGAGTGGTTTACCATTTCCTTCTCTAAACCATTTTACAAATGAGGAAACTGAGGCAAAAAAGGTTAAGTGACTTGCCCAGGGTCAAACAGCTAGTAAATGTCTGAGCCCTCAGGTTTTCCTGACTCTAAGCCCAGTGCTTTATCCACTGTACCACCTAACTACCCTTGAAAGGGTTAGTTAATTCTTTTTAGTTGCTATATCTATATTTCAGATGGCTGTCATGGCATTGTGCCTTGGGTTATGACAGGCTAATCTTTGCTCAGGAATGGCTACATGAGTTTCAGAAAGCAAACTTTCTCAATTAAGCCTTTTTATTTTACATAACAAAAGAACTTTTGATCAAGTTAACAACATATAATTAAGGGCTCATTAGTAACCTTTGCATAATAAATATGTCAAAATGCAATATATAAACCCTTTTCTAAATATGTACAACAAATAAAATTTCAAGGACCTTCTTTCATTAGAATTCAAGTTATCAATCATTGCTTTTTATAACTTTGGTATTTTTTAAATCAAGGAAAAACTTTTAATTTATTGTGACTTTTGTTTGTCCATAACCTGCTAATAGTCACTTGTAGCTTGCTAACTCCAGGTTTGTAGCCACTTTGACAGTCAAGAAGAAATGAAAAGACTTTAGGGGCATAGTGATACTTCTTAGAGAGCTTAAGTTAATTACCCTCCTTTGGTCCAAGATGATGAATATGGCAAAAGAATAAAGTTGTGAGACTTGAGTTCAAATACCACTTTTCTAACCACTTTTATGATTTTGGGGTAATCTCTATGAACCTCAGTTTCTTCATTTGTAAAATGAGGTAATTGGACTTGATTTCATCTAAAGTCTCTTCCAGCCTTAAATATCTGGTCCTTTGATCCTACTACACGTAAACTTCAATTCAAAGTCCAGTATATAGGTGTCAAGGACTCCTCTGACCCCAATGTATATTTACCTCAATCACAAGGAATATCCAACATTTATGACATGTATATCTCTGGTAATTACTTATGCCTTTTCTCCAGAGCATAATAAGCCACATACATAATTATATCCTCATTGCTTACTTTTTTGGGAAAAGCACTGTCAAAGGCCACCTAGATTTTTTTCCTGCCAATTATAGGTTGCTGTCAAATGTTCCCCTGTTATTACTAATCAAAGGCATGGTAAGTGAGGTTCCGAGCTGCTACTTTTCACCAAGTGTCATTCATTTGTAGAACTTTGGAAAGCAAGATCAGAGAGAAATGTTTTTATTTCTTCTTCTTAGGATCTTCTAGTGCCAACACAATATTCACAGTGTCAATGGCAACTGTAAATATGTCTGCATAGGTGTCAATCACAAAATATAACAGATTCTCCATATAGAAGACAGAAGCAAAATATTTATTCAGATACCAGAAAACCAAATCCCAACACCAGGAAACTGAATTCATCATAACAGCATAGAGATTAATACAGCACAACACAGTAGAGAACCACACCATCCTTTAGTCTTCCCACAAACCAACACTCAAAAGCCTAGCTATCTCCCTGAGTGCATCCTCTCCTCCCTCTAGCTCTAACTACTCTGATTCCCAGCTTCCTGTGAGCTCTGCTCCATCTTTCAGCAAACTCCTCCTTCCACAGGCTCCATGTGATTATATTCAGCCTATTAGAGGGCAGGGAAAATCTTAGAAGCGTGGAAGGTCTTCAAATTCCCTTAGGCTTATTAAGGGGCAGGAAAGATCTTCAAATTTTCGGTACCATTACAGATCTCTTAAGTTGGTTCAAGGCCAAATGTATCATCACCTTTTTCTGATCTTAGTTTTAGCTTTATCTCTCTCTTACTTCAAAATATCTTATACTTACTTATCTGTTGTTATATTGTATATGACATTACCAAGCCAGAAGCATGTAAGCTTGTTTGTCATTATTCAGCAGCTTTAAAGATTATTTTGTGAATTGAATTTAATGCTTCATTTTGCCATTCTTTGCTGAGAGAAAGATTCCTTATTTTTCTTCTTTTCCTGTGCCTCTTTATAAAAGAAAAACTTCCTTTTTCCTCCCCATAGTTGTCTGTGTCAAGACCTTGCATGTTGCCCTCAGGTAGAGTTGAAAACAAACAGTAAAATACCCCAAAGAATGAATTAGGCATTACATTTCCACATGCCCTTTTTTCCCATAACATTTTTTTAAGCATTGGGAGAATGTTCCCTTGGCAACCATGTCACTCATTTCCTCATCTAGCTTTTAAGCTCACACTTGCTTTAAAAGTCCATTGACATAAAATTCAAAGATTACTTACTCATAAACACCACAGCAAGTTACCTGAGGGTTTTTAAAATCTTATTCAATTCCGATTCTTTTAAAAATGGGTCAAACTCATTTCTTTAGGCATTTTAAGACAGTTAAAAACAGAAGTTTTTAGACAGTTTGGAGAATTTTACTCAATTCTTCTGCTTTGGTTTCCCAATCACCTGCAGGGCATGTTTAGTCCATATGTGGAATAGCCGATACACTTTAGACCCATCCTAGCTCTGGAAACCAATTTCCTTTTATTTCTTATCTGTAGCTGGGATTCTTCATTATCACCTTTTCCCAAAGTTCTTCATTGCAAACCTTCTCTTCCTCAGGTCAGTTTGTCTTAGTCCCACAAAAACTATAATCAGTTCCTTTTGGGGGAAGGAATGGAAGACTGATCTTCAGGGATTCTTTGAAGCCCCAAGGTATGTCATCAGGCTTTGAATCCTTGTCTTTGAACCACCTTACCTCATATTATATTTTAAGCTTTTGGTCACTGTGACATAAATCACCATAAGGATTACTTAAATCACAAGTTGTATATTTTCAATATTCAAGGTAATGCCTTCCAGAGATAAAAGTTGGATTTATGGATCATTTGGTTGCCATAAGAGAGAATATAGATCTAGGTAAGGGGATACTACTCCCTCTACATCTGCAAAAGAATGGTGTTCCATACCCAAATAAAAAGAGAAACAAACCATTTGTCTTATCATCATTTCAGTGGCACAATACACCACTAATATTTACTGATTAGTTTTCAAAACTCTTATGTAGACTAAAGTTAAATGGTTTTTGAATGAATGAGTACACAAATGAGTGAATATAGAAATTAAGGGACAAATGCAGCCACACCAGTAAACATTACATTAGCTCTGGTTGTTAGATTTGCCACCATGTAACCTGGATCAACTCAATAATTCATTTAAACACTTACAATGTTCAAGGTACTGTATTAGGAGCAGCATGAAATACTCCTTTCTAAACCATTGACAGAAAAAAAGAGTTGTCCATATAGCATTATGAGGATGTTTTCTACATGTGTATATGATCATAATGAGCCACTCTGCCTATACTTAAATAATCAAGCAAGGCAATGAGGAAAGATGAAAAAGGCACTAGAATTCAAATCAGAGAACCTGGATTTGAATCCTATTTCTGTAATTTATTCCCTGTTAAGTAAATTGATAAATCACATAACCTCCCTTGGCTTCAGTTTCTTAATATGTACAATGAGAGGATTGGACAAGACAGTCTCTACTAAATCAACAAATGTTTATTAAGTACCTACTATATGCTAGTTGCTATTCTAGGCACTTGGCATATGGAAATAAAATAGTCCCTTCAAGGAGTTTACATCCTACTGTAGAAGTGGAGAAAATACATCCTTTCCAATACTAAATTGGTGATTCTATGATGTATAATTTCATGAATGTGTTTGTTCTCTCCAACAATTCATATTGCAATCTATCAATTGGCTTGAAAATTTTGTCCATGTCCTTCTTTGAGTCCCCTGATGGAGACTCACCTAACATGCCAGGGATCTTCCTTATTTTCTCTTGATGTCACAGCGATCTTGCCACCTCATCTTTTTCAATTGCTTCATATAGATTTACAATATTGAAATGATCCTTTCATTTTTCTTTGGGGTTTCTTTTTATTATTATTATATCTTTCATTTATTCACACTTGCTTTGGACCTCTGCATTAACCTCTGAATATAGCCATTTTTAATTCTTCAGAGAATTGTTTTATGACTCATACCTATACAACAATATCAATAGAACATTCATATTAAAAAGATGAACTTATGTTTCTGAGAAAAATTTGGGATGATTCAAGGAGTTTTGTAATTTCCCAAAGAAAATTCAGCTAACATATCCATTAGTACTGCATACTTGTATATATGTACACTCACATGTGTTTGTGTGTATATGTGCATATATATATATATATACACACATACATATTTGTTTACACATACATAAATATACATAAGTATATACTTTTGCTGTCAACTGGACCAAACCAGCCTCTAACCTGTGCGGGGACTGGAGCTGAACAGAGCAGGTCAGAGACAGGAAAGTCAGAAATCAAACAGAAGTTTAATTTCAAAGTGAGGAAATGGCTTGCAAACAAGGACACATGTGCTGGAGCCCTGTCCCTGCTTGGGAAGGTGGGGAGCCCACTTTAGTATAGGCAGATCTCAATACTTATGCCTATGGCTACGAAGTGAACTGTAGCCCCAATAATGAGGAGTAACAGCAACAAGTTTGATTCATAGTAGGTCTTCATGACCGGAACATGGATATAGCAGGGGCTTGTCTGAGCTCAGAGAACACCTGTTGCTGGACAAAGCAATACAATAATTAATATGATGTGATTTTGCCAGAGGGTAAGATCATCCAGGGGATAAGCACAAAGTATTGTTGTTATGCCAAGCTCAGGGCACTGCTTAACTACTGGGACTTGTTAGGTCTTATCTCTGGAAAACAGGGTGTCTCCTAATATTTTGACAATATAGATCCTCTCCCTCCCCTCCCTTCCCCTCTCCTCTCCTTCCCCTTCCCCTTTCTCTTCTGTTCTCTTCTGTTCTCTTCTCTTCTCTCTCCTTCCCTCCCTCTCCTTCTTCTCCTTCTTCCCCTTTCTCCTCTCTTTCCCTTCTCCTCCTGGTGGACAATTTTTCCACCTAACTTCACGTCATAATGTAGGCAATAGACTTATAGTCATCCTTCATCCAGTTTCTTTATGTGTGGATGGTTAAGGCAAACTCTTTTGTGTGGATATAGATTTATTCCAGGAAGTTCAACAGTGTTCTGAGGCTTAATCCATCTGGAATGGGTCAACTGAAAACAAAAGAATCCTCATCACCCACAGGGCATCCCTCTTCAACTTGGACACTTCACAAAATCTCCTCTGTGACTGTATCCAACACCTTTTAGTATAGATCTTACCATTTTATGTCTTTCTTGATATTTAAAGGCAAAAAGTTATTATGTAAGAATGCCTTTGACATTAGATCTTTCAGGGAATCTTTAATGATTTTGATATATGAAATGGAGAAAACTTATTGGGATGGAGCATTTAAATTGATATTTTGCACTACTGATACAAATTTGGTTATTTGGGTTAATCAATAAACAACTGATCCAGTGATCAATTTAAATGGTCCAATGATCATTTAAAGTTTTTTTTGTTTGTTTTTTGGGTTTTTTTTTTTTTTTTGCTTTTTGGAGGGCAATTGGGGTTAACTAACTTGCCCAAGGTCACATGGCTAGGTTTTTGTTTGTGTGTACATTAAGTGTCTGAGGTCGGATCTGAACTCAGGTCTTTCTGACTCCAGGGCTGACACTCTACTCACTGTGCCACCTAGCTGCCCCCATTTAAAGGTTTTTAGGCAATTGCATAATGGTTTAGATATTATCTACTATAAAATACTGCTTGTAAAAATCTTCCTATTTTGGGGGCGGAGCCAAGATGGCAGAGTAGAAACAGCACTTCCAAGGTTCTCTGCCCCACACAACTTCCAAACTATGTAAAAGGGGACTCAGAACAACTTTTGGAGCCCCAGCACCCACAGAACTACACAGAGAAACTAACCTCCCTCTGAGGAGAACCCAGCAGCTCTGCAGGGAGCAGTGAGTGCAGCACTCTGAGAGCAGGCAGCACAGCGCGCTGGGAACCCACAGCGCAGCACTCTGGGAGCCTAACCCAGGCCCGCCTGAGTCTCGGCTTTAGCCCTAGGGCGGCTGTGCCAGCAGCAGGCTGGAGGGACTCCAGAACACCAGCAGCTGTGGCAATTCCAGAATTATCAGCACAGATATGCCTAGGACAAAGTGAGATGTTAGTGCCCTATGGACTTTGGGACCAGTATTTGGGAAATGTGTTGGCTTCCTCCCCTGGGGGTGAAAAGCTGCTGAAGAAATGCAGCACAGAAGCCACTTTGCAGTATCAGTGGCAGCTCTAGCTCCTGGTCTGCGAACTGTAGGGAGATCCAGCAATCAGTCTGGGGGTTAATCGCTCTTGCTTTAAACTGCCTGGATCTGGATTGTGGTCTTGGGGGAGGTCTGGGGTAGGTATCCAATTTGCCAGAGCGGGTGGAGGCTTTACAGAGGCCACCCAACCTGCCCAAGTTGTGTGGGGATCAAAGTAGGGAGTGGACCAGGTGGGAGGTGAGATGGGTGGGAGGGAAATATAAGCAGTCTGTTACAATATATCTACTATGGTAATGTTTTGCATAGCTATACATGTACAACACATAATGAATTGCTTATCTTCTCAGAGGGAGTGGGTGACAAGGGAGGAAGGGAATAGATCTGAAAATCGAAGTTTTAAAATTAAATGTTTCATAAGATGTCCAGGCATTGGGGCTCGGAGATTCACCTTGCCCTAATGGCAAAGTCGAAGGAGGTATGGGAGAAGATATGGGAGAGAGCAGATTGGATGAGTGGATATCTAATGGGACTGCAATTTTGGGGTGGTGGGTAGGGAAAAATGGGGGAAAAATTGTAACTCAAAATTTGGTGGAAATGAATTATGTAAACCAGAAGTTAATAAAGCATTTGTTTAATAAGAAAAAAAAAGAAGGAAGGACAAAAAGAACTTCCTATTTCCTAATAACATTACCATTGAGGATGTCCAAGATGAATATTAGATTATTATAAAGCTTGTGTGTATGTATGTGTATGTATATAATAGTAAAGTAAATATTCTTTAGTTTCAGAGTTGTTGATGTTCTTTACCACTTCCCCTCCTCCCCATTATTAAGATTTAAGAAATTTCCCCATATCTTTTGTACCTCCCCTTCCTTCAGATACCTTATGAATTGATTTCTTAGTATCCTCATAATTATGTCACCTCTATAACAGATCTCTTCTATGTACTCTTGTTCTAATCCAACTGTTTTTTTCTCTTTGTTTTCTTTAGTGCTTTTTGCACCTCTTTTATAAGCATATCTGGAATTGAGATATTAGAATCCAAGTGTAGCAATCTGCAGTTATGAATGGTAAATAAAAAAGTTAATTTTTTTCAGATTTTTCACCTTTTTTCTGTTTGTTGTCCTATTTTCATTCATTAATGCTCCCAGAAAAAAACTGCTTAGATGGGCATTTTATCAAGCTTTCTTCTAATTGGTTTTGTCTTTCACTTCTCTCTCTTATATGAGGTGAAATGGTTTATATTCCATTATTTTCTCTGTAACATTTTATAAAAAAGTTAATATTCTTTTTTTTTTATTCTGGAAAACTTTCTATTGTAGGTGGAACAGAACACAGCTGAACACAAGAAGTTAGATGATTCCAATTTTGTTGGCAACATCTAAAGCATCGTAGTCTGGAGCAAGACGGACATAGGCCTTCTTCTCTCCATCAGGCCGGATCAGTGTGTTGACCTTGGCCACGTCGATGTCATACAGCTTCTTTACAGCCTGTTTGATCTGATGCTTATTGGCCTTGATGTCCACAATGAAGAGTAGGGTGGTGTTGTCTTCAATCTTCTTCATAGCAGACTTGGTGGTCAAAGGAAACTTAATGATGGCATAGTGATCGAGCTTGTTCCGGCGAGGGGCGCTCTTCCGAGGGTATTTGGGCTGCCTTTGGAGCCTCAGGGTCTTGAGTCTCCTGAAGGTGGGGGATGTTATGATATTCTTCTTTTTGTGGCTGTGGACACCCTTCAACACAGCCTTCTTGGCCTTCAAAGCCTTGGATGTGGCTTCTGTCTTGGGGGAGACAACGGCTTCCTTCTTCGCCTTCGGCGCCATCTTGGGGGAAAGGAAAAAGTTAATATTCTTTTTTTTTTTTTAATTTTTTTTTTTTTTTTTAAGCAATTGGGGTTAAGTAACTTGCCCAAGGTTACACGGCTAGGTTTTTGTTTGTGCGGATTAGGTGTCGGAGGCCGGCTCCGAACTCAGGTCCTTCTGATTCCAGGGCCGGCGCTCTATTCACTGCGCCACCTAGCCGCCCCAAAAAGTTAATATTCTTAATCAGTGTTTTCTTTTTTCCTGGCTGCTGTATCTGTCTCCTGGGAAGTAAATCATATCTGATAACAAGAGCCTTTTTTATGCTCTTTGGTTCTCCTAATGATGATTGATTTACATTTAAACTTCTGTTTAAAATTATTTTAGTATATGTTTATATGCTTTCTTCCACCCATTTTCATTATTTCACCATTAAAATAACTTGTTTCAGAGGTCAGAATGAAATTATTTAAATTGGCATATCTTTTTCTCTTTTTATCCTTTCTTCTAGTTTTAATGTAATTTTGATCTTTGCTCTAAAAAGTTGGTAGTCTGACTATACATAGATGATTATACGTAATGATTCCTACATCATTAACAAGTCATTTCCTTTCCATTCAAATATACTGTTTTACTTTTTTTTGGGGGGGTGGGTCTTTTTGGAGGGAGGAAGGCAGGAAAGTTGGGGTTAAGTGACTTGCCCAATGTCACATAGCTAGTAAGTATTAAGTGTCTAAGGCCAGATTTGAACTCAGGTCCTCCTGATTCCAGGGCCAGTGCTTTATTCACTGGGTCACCTAAACTGCCCCTGAATTTTACTTTTTATGGTGTTATTCTATGCTTGAGATGTTTGCCACCTCCTTATTCTTTTCTCAAAGAAAATATTCATAGTATATTGGCATGAAATTTCTATGTAACCTATATTCCTTTGTCCTGTTTCATTCCTTATTCTTGAGATTGTGCATATATGTACATATGCAGGCATATGTATATAAATATACATTTGCATATAAGTATATGCATATACATATGTATAAGCAAAATTAAGCTAACACTAATGTACTACATTATGTTTACATATATAAATATGTATATATGATTGTGTGTGTATATATGTTTATATCTATATCTATATATCTTGTCTCTACACACACATATATTTACATGTATAAAATTTGCCATGCTAATTTTCCAGCAGAGTAGAAACTAAGATAGCTTGCTTTATACTGGTAAAACCTTTGAGTATATAGGACTATCTCCACATTACTAAAAGACATCAGAGTGGGTCTTCATAGAACTCCACTTGTAATTTGCTTAAAGTTTTATGCAAATTTCAAGTGCTATACATTTTGAGTATTCTATGCTGGTGAATGCCATGTAATTTACATTTATGTATCCATAGGCTTAGACATCCACAGGTATTGCTAGACCATGATTTCCTTTAAAAAGCTTATAAATATACACATTGTAAAAGAAGTAACTTCTAAGGAAAAGAGAAACTATAACTTTTTGTTATGTACTAATGGGGGAATTTAGTTGGGAGACATCATTATCATTTAAATATTTCTTTTTCCTTCTACAAACCTAATCTCCAATGGTAGTAATATATCTGCCTTCTCTTCTACATAGGGTTGTTATGGATACTATAGGAGATAATGCTTGCAATGTATGCTCTTTGAAAAGGTAAAAAAAAGGCTTCTGGTATTAACAGATTTAGAAATTATATTTTTTCTTGGGCAGCTAGTTACTAGTTCATTCCTATTATACGACTGTCCTATTGAATTATTGTGAGGGATATGATAATATCATATTTTGGATAATAAGACTAGAAGATGAATAAAGCCTAAAGTCTGCTATTTCCATGCATGCCGAGACACATACAAGCTTTTTCTATTGCCATGAGCCAAATATAAGGAACTCAAAGTCTCCTAGGGGATTCAATTTTATTCAGAGAATCTTAGGAACATAAAATCTTAGAGTTGGAAGGAACCTCGGATGTCATCTGTTCAAATAATCTACCCAATGCATGAATCACCTCTACAGTATCCTTGTCTGAACACATTCTTGGGAGCCAACCTACTTCATTTTTCAATAGCTGTAATTTATTAAGGAGTTTTTCCTTAGGCTTAGTCAATGTCTATATTAATGTAACTTCCAAATCTAGAATTCTAAAAAATGTTGTGGTTTCTTTAACATCATAATCTGGAAGGAAGTCAATTATTGAGGAAGAGGCAAAGTAGGCTTGGGGTAAAAATAATTAATTCTGAGAGAACATGTGATAGTAATTATGTATATATAGCATAACAATATTATTAAAGGTTTGATAGACAGTATCATCAAACTTTACATGGAAATAAGGCAAAACAAAACAAAAAAATTCCCTTTATTTTGTATCTGATCAAATTGCTGTTTTAGGATTGAGAAGGGGTAATGAATTTCCTCTGGTCCTACTCAATATAAACAAATAAATCCCATTACACCCCATGGCTTGCCTTTTGAAAGAATTTTTTAAAATCTACTTTATTTTTACATATGTTGTAAGACTGAAGAGACACCAGGCTGCTATTTGTTTCTGTAGGGAAATAAGACTTATGTGAGTAGCCTATTCAATCTTCTTCAATAAGTCAGCTCTTGTGAATTGTATAGAATGCAGGAACATTGTAGTGGTTACTGCAGTTTTACTCACTTGCTTTTCTGTTTGAGCAAGTAAAACCTATCAGGGCTTTCTGAGATTTGAAGTGGAGTGATAGGAGACAGGCGAGGAAAAACTGCTTCAAAGAGCAGATCTGATCTTAGCCTGGACATCTGCTGCTTTCTGATGCAGCAGTAGAAGTTCATAGTTGTTGAAAATAACTATAGTCCTCTCCTGCCAGGGAGAGGCTTAATAACTATAGCACCCCACAGCTGATGGTAGAAGAGACTAAAAGAGCTGATTGATATATCTGTGTCATATTCCTATCAGGAAAGAAACTAAGGCAAACAAAGCATCTACAATGTTACCCTGAAGGTGACTGTGAAGGTGGTGAGAGCAGTAGAAAAATGATGCCCAATGGGGAGAAGGTTCAGCAGAGAGTAAATGTGATTAGCTCAGCAATTCTGCAGCAACAAGAATGTGCTGCCATTGTACATATGTACTCTGACCATGTGTCCTGTGTTTCTACAAAGTACTTAACCTGGTGTAGTTTTCTAGGGGCTAATAAATAAAGCCAGCCTTGGGTGCTACAAACAAGGTTTTTAAAAATTTTTATCTTTCACCTTTCCCTCCTTACCTGGCTGTACTCTCCAAAGAAACAAGGAGAAAGGGGAAAAGTGAATTTAAGAGTTGAATTTTTCCTCCATAGCTGGTTTAACTTGCTTTTAAAAGGCTCTCAAAGGCAAGACTGATATTCAACCAATCACCTTCATCCAATGGACAATACCTTAAAATGTTATCAGGTTATTTAGGTAACTTAAAAAAAAAGTTTTATTTCTGTGTTTTGCTTTCACATGACATATAGAGATTTTTCCTACTTTGGAAGAGTTCTCTTGTAACAAACTAAAATGGTTAAGAAAAATGAATAATAAAATTACCTCATCTTAAGGTGCATGTAATATTTCACATCTGTAGCACACTCCTCACTCTATTTTAAAATATTTTTTAATTAACAGAAATATATATTTCTCTTCCTCCTATGTCCCACTCCATTGGGGAAAAAAAAGAGAAAACAAAAACCATTTTTTTGTAACAAAAATGGATAGTCAAGCAAAATAAGTCATATTGACTATATACAAAAAATGTTTATTCTGAAACCTAAATCTTTTAGGAAGTGGGTAGAATGCTTTACCATCAATTGTATAGAAATCATGGATCATCATTGTATTGCCCATAGTTCTTACAGCTTTCAAAGTTGATTGCCTTTACAGTATTTATTGTGTAATTTATTGTATAAATTGTTTTCCTTGTAAAGGTAGCTATCTTATTCTCTGTTATCTGTTTAGGAAAACTACTTAATTTGATTCAATTTTATATGTGATATAATTATCAGTTTTTACTGTTATTACTCCTTTAAAGTCTTACTGCATTGTATCTTGCATTGTAGCAATCATATATTTATTGTAAAATTATTGCATATTTATATATGTATCCTACTACCCTCTATCTGCATTAGGATGTAAGCTTCTTAATTCTATACACTATCCTTAATTATTTCTACATCTCCCTGAGCATAGAGCAGAGTGCTTTGCATAATCTAAGAGCTGGATTGTTATTTGTTGAATTAATGAAAGTGATGGAGATGGAGTCTGAACTCCTAAAAGAAAAAGACCATGTCTTTGCAATCTAGACCCTGCAAAGGAAAAGTTCTGGACTTTCCCATGTGGCCTAGGTCCCTGGTGTTCTTCTGGAGCATTTGGCCCTTCTGGGTCCTTCCCTGTTACATCCCAGTCACCCCAGGCTACTTGGCCACTCTTAGATCCTTATATAAGGTCCATCTTACCCCCTATTAAGTTGCTCAGATTCAATCTGGCTGACTTATCAATACAAGTATCATAATTGCTCAGTCTGGTTGAGAGTCTGACCAAAGCACAGATTCCTTAAGAATCTGGCCAATATCCCAGATTTTTAGAATCACGCCCACCCTGACTGGTGTTTTAATAAGCCTTTTCTTTGACTGAAAGAAGGCTTGGGTCGAATTCATTTGAGGCAGGACCCATGTGGATTGCTATTTTGGGGTCCCAGCACCCCTATACCTCAACAAAAGTATGTCATTGATATGCTTATTTAATGCTAGTTCGGCTATTAAACTGTCCTTTCCCTTTGTCTCTGAGCCATTTTAGATTTTATACTACCACAGAATAGGGGTCCTATTGGTTGTTAATAATTTGGAAATTAATATTTTCAAAAATATGGTATCTACTATCCTGCAACTAGCAAAATCAATGAAAAAGACCCCCGAATTGCTAATGAAAACAGCCTAGAGATAAGAATCAGAAAACCTGGATTTTAGTCCTATGTGATCACAAACAAATTATTTAACCTCTTTGTGCCTTGGTATTCTCACATGCAAAATGGAGGTGGAAGTGAAAATAAAATGATAGTAGAGTTTCCTGTGAAGTGCTGTTAGAAGTTGAGTCAGAGACATACAAGAGATAACTGTTTTATTAATATTTTGCTACCATTCCCTGGAGGTCAAGGAGCAGATATAGGTAAAGAAAACTGTTTGTGTCTATACCTGCTCCTTTCATGAAGTTGCTAATGTGCCAAAAAGCTGTTGAACTGCTCAGAGAAATAGGAAAGGCAGGTTCATCACTTTCTTAAATTACAGTGTTGCCAGGGCTGTTTCCTATTTCCAGTCAAGCATTAGCTGCCTAGCAAGAGAGGGCTAATTTGCCACCACAGTTTTGACATCTGAATTAAGGTACCCAGCAACACTAGCAGAAATTTGAGGGGAAAGTAAATCATTAAAGGAAGCCTTAATGAAATCCAGTTTTGTTTTGTTTTTTAATGGAAAACTTTAGCTTAGCTGTTATTATCATAGAAGTAAGAGAAGTAATCTCCAGGGACAGATCTGTAGAATCTCAGAGTTGAAAAGGGTCTCAGAGGTCATCTCATTCAACAGACAACTGAACAGCAATCCCTTCCATAATATCCCTGACAATTATCAAGTCAAATTAACAAACTTTTATTAAGTACCTACTGTGTGCTAGGCACTATGTTAAGGACAGTTGGTATTCTAGTCAAACTGTCACAATAGGTTATGAAATCAGAATGTTAAGCTGTAGGGGACTATGGAAGAAGCACACAAAGATCTTCCTTTCCCATAGAACCAGGCACAACAACACAGGCTGTGTTGTTGTAAGTGAGCTGATAGACAATGTATTTACAACTGGGTCTTTCACTATCTCATTCTCAGTTCTTATGAGAACCAAAAGACTACTGAAGCTGCAGGGAAAAGTTATATTCCCTGTCTGGTCCAAAATAGATTTCTTTAAGTGAGGGCAGCTATATTCAGATGATAAACCCCTTATTGATTGCCTGTTGCTAAGAATGCACATTTTCCTGCAAGTTTACCATTCTTTTTGAATAGCCACCTGTGTTTTATGACTAGCCATATTTATTTTCTTTGTTTCACACAATGTTACTTTGAATAATACTTAACTTATGAACGCTGCCCTAAAAACCTGTATAAGGAGACTCGTGTCATGCTCAGAATAGATTGTTGTACATATTGCAGTCTGCCCCAACTGGCAGGAAAAAACCACTGTTTTCTTCACTCTTCATTGACTCCTTATTGATATTATGTGACCTTGATTTCAGAAATCCAGACTGCTGAGTGATGACCCTTCTGGGTGCCTAAAGAAGATTAGATTAATTAAAGATTTGCTTCCCTGTTAGGGTCTTTTCAAGTAGGGATTGCTTTAGTCACTATATTTGTATCCCTAGTGCCTAGCACAGTGCTTACTTGGTATGTAGGCTTAATAAATGCATGTTGGTTAGTTGATTATTCTAGCCCAACACCTTAATTTTTTAGATAAAATCTAGAGATAGGTAGCTCCCACAAAGTTATACAGGGATGGTTGCAGGTCATCTCACATGACTCCAAATCAGTGCTCTTTCCATGACATCATGATGCCTCCTCCTCTCGTCTTTTTTTCCCCACCTGTCATATAAACCTGTCTCCTAAAGGGACCTTCACATTCAAAATAATTCATTATCCCATTTCAAAGTCTAACACTCTCAATGTCTGGAAAGTCTTCCATATACCCAACCTAAGGCGTATTCTTTCTTGTTCTGTCCACAGTGAGTAGAGTAGGAACCACTACTTTTTTCAAAATAATGCTCCATTTACTTAATCAGCATGATAAATTGACCTTGAACTTCTCTTCCTTTTTGAAATAATCCTTTATTTTTGTTGTTGTCATGTTGTTTTCAAAGGTCATGAGTTTCTAGAGGCAAGTTCCTTCTTGAGATCAGGGATCGTTTCATTTTCCTCCTTAAATCCTCAGCACTAATTACAGTGCCTGGCATGTAGAAGGCACTCAACAAATGATTAATTAAGAGACTGTGTCTCAATCTTCTTTCTATATCCTGCAGCATCTAACACAGTGTCTTGCTCAGTGGATATTTAGGAAGTATTTGTTGCACTGAATTGAATTCCCCACAAGTGTTGCTCTCTAACCCAATTGTTCTCAAGCATTTTTTTCTTTCTCTTTTTAGGACCCCACTTGGCAGTCCGATACAGGCTTATTGACACTTCTCAGAATAATGTTTTTAAGTTCATAAATAAAATACATAAGATTGTAAAGGAAATGAATTATATTGAAATACAGTTACCAAAATGTTGGCTACTTTTTCTTTTTTTAGTTTGTGGGTCCCAGTTTAAGAACCTCTTTTCTCTTTCCATTTGAATGACTTTTGGGTACCATCCAGAAAGTTCTCTCTATATTCGACACAGTCCTTTTGTGGGTTGGAAATATTCTCATCATCTGTCAATTGCTGAGGAAATGAACAAAGAGAACCCTTCCTGAATGAAGCAGGGATTTGGAGGTACCTTTATGAAAAGAGGTTGTTTTTCCATTGAAATTCTATGGTCATCACAGGACTAGGGACAGATCTCAGAGATCATCATTTTACAAATGAGGAAATAGTGGTCATAGAAGTTAGGTGACTTGCCCATAGTCAATCAATTAATGGGTATCTAATCAGGATTGGAATCCTGATCTTCTTGTTTCCAAGTCCTGAACAATGAATAATTGTTATAATGATATAATTATATATAATAATGAATGCATTTATTGGAAATGCCAACTTCAACATCAAAAACATAATTGATACCAAAAATCTTATATCAAAAGAAATTTATTAAGGAGAAATTCAGAGTAATTGAACACCTTCTAACCAGAAGTAGACTCCATCCCTCTTGTGGAAGGAGGAGCCTTGGATGTAAAAGCCAAGCAAGTTTTATACATTAGTTTGGTGCAGACACTCCCTTCAGGGGCTTGATTGGTTAGTTCTCTTCAGGGTACAACTCTCCATTAGCATACATTATTATTAATGAGGCTCTAATTCTGTTATGTAATATACGTAATACATGAGGTTTATTAAGCAAGTGTAGAAACAATGCCAGAATACTGACTCCCCCTCCCCCCACCAGTCTAACCTAGATGTGTCCTTTTCTGGGCCTGAGTATCCCAAGGCCACTGTCTGCTTTCTAATTGGTCAAATTCACCTGCTGTTGCCAGCTTCTTTTTAATTACTTTTAGTATTTTCTAGTTCTGTGGGAACTGGGAAGCCAACTTCTTCCCAAGGCTACTGTCTCAACTCTTCCCAAGGCTATTGTTTGGTCTGCATCTCATTCCAGCAATTTTGCAGTCCTATGGAAACTTAAGCCTATGCTTTTGTTGCATATAATAAAATAAATAAAATTACAAAGGATATCAATTATACTAAAATGCAATTGTCAGAATATTTATTTTTTAAAAATAAGTTAAGAATATTTATTTTTTAAAAATAAGTTAATGGGCTCCAGGTTAAAAACTTCTGGTCTGGGGCAAGGGAGATTTAGTTCTGAAATTCATGAATAGAATATTAACTAGAAAGACTATAGGAAAGAGGAGCCTGTCCCAAGATGCTACAGTTGGGTTTGTTATAACTCTGTTGCAAATAGATTCCAGAAGGCTGAGACATCAATAGCCTTGCCAAAACCAATCAACAGCTAAAAAGAACTAAAGTACAACCAGAGAAAAGTACAACCAGAGAGAAAAGTACATTTGAAAGAAGGGTAGAAGATCTGGAATCAGATGTTCAAATTTTGCTTCCACCAGTTACTTGGAAAATGTATGAGTCTCTTGTTTCTATAACAATGCAGAAGCTGCACAGAGTTCACTTCAATAGGGCATCTTAAGGTCTGGACTAGAACATCAGTTGTTCTAGAAAAAAATAGTAGGAGAGACTTTGGGGGAGGAAAAGCTGGCAGGGTGTAGTGGCTAGAAATTAAGGTAAAGGAATTAGATGAGGCAGAGGTAATTACAAGGTTGTGAGCTGGAGGATCTAGATGATGGTATTGTCTGATGATAATGGGGAACTTGGGAAAGGATAGAAGGTTTCTTTTTTTCTGACTCATTTTGCATGGAGATAAATCCAATCTTTAATGTGTCTCTAGGGTTAGCAGCACATCCATTTGGAGCTGGCCATTTTTTCATCACTAAAATGAGGGCACTGGAAGTTAATGTTCTTTGCTGGTCTTGTATGGGTCTCTGAGAATTGTAGAAGCCTCCTGTGTCCTTTGTCATGACAGAAAATCCCCAGGTCATTCCATGTTCTTAATCCAAATGCTCTGATTGTCTCTTTTAGCTCCCAGGCCCTGCTCTAATTACATTAACAGCAGATGGTTGTGATGTTGTTGTTGTTTTAAGCTCCATTTTCAAGGCTTAACTTTCCTCTTTGGTTAATTTTGTTCCCAAAATTCTCTTCTACAGGAAGAGACTTTCTTGCATCTGCTCATTTCATGACCTTAATTCCAAACTGGTCTCATAAATGGCACAAAATCTCTCATTCCATTTGGCCAGCAGATGGTTCTAATGTTCAAAAAGTCATCTTTCTCCTGTTTATCTTGCCTTAGCTATCATTTTCAAATTTTCAAAATCTTTCCTTTTCCTATTTAGACCTTATGTATTGCTTAGATAATCTAGAGATCTGTGTTGGTATCTTATAAGAGAGATATAGGAAACATTATATGAGATATATGGTTTTATGCAGGGCAACTAGGTGGCACAATGGATAGATCACTGGCTTGGAATCAGGAAGACTCATCTTCCCGAGTTCAAATTTGGCCTCAGGCACTTACTAGCTGTGAGGGATAACTTGCAGTGAAGTTTCCCCACTCTGAAAAATCAAATCGAGAGTGGCTTCAGCATCCACTAGGCCTAAGTTTAGAAGTCACCTGACCTTACAGGTATCTGGGACTTAGAGCAGTGGAGACTCTCCCCAGTGCCACCTCAGCCAAATAAGGACAAAACTGCCTTCCTGGTCTTGCATTGAACACCCACATGTTTCCATGTCCTTTGTCTCCAAGACAGATTCCCGAGCTTAGGTTGTAGGCATGCCTCCCTACCAATGAGAGTGAAGGCCAGTTGGGGGGTTGGGTTTCTGCATTAGAAGGTTATATAACCATGGGCTTGCTTCTTCCTGTTGCTTTCTCCCTGGCAGATGCCATTTGAGCGACAGGGGCAGAGGGCCCTTTCTCATGAGAAAGAATAAAAACCTTTTCTGATCTCAGATTCAGACTCTTTCATCTCATACACTAGCTATGTGACCCTGGGCAAGTCATTTAACCTTGTTTACTTCAGTTCCTCATCTATAAAATGAGCTAGAGAAGGAAATGGCAAACCACTGTAGTATCTTTGACGAGAAAACCCCAAATGGGGTCACGAATAGTCAGATATTGAAAAATGACTTTCAAGTGGTTTCATCTGTGTATGGAAACTCCCTGCTCAAATTGAGATCAGCAACTAGTCTGTAACATTGTCTTGAAGAGTTGTTTGGGGGCACTAAGTGGTTAAATGAATCAGACAGGGTCACATAGGTCAATACGTGTCAGAAATAAACTTGAACACTGGTCTTTCTGGCTGCCTGGATGGCTCTCTATCCATCTTATCACAATGACTTTCAAGGATGGACATGCTGTTGCTCATTAAGTCCCTAACACAACAACAACAACAAATAGGATTTATATAGGATGTGAGACTGACAAAGCATATATACTAACTTATTTGATCCCTAGAGCAGCCTTGTGAAGTAGGTGCTATTTTTATCTCTACTCTACAGATGTGGAAGTTAAGACACTTGCTCAAGAACATATATCTAGTATGTGTCTGAGACAGGATTTGAATTTAGGTCTTCCTCCCTCCAAATCCAATGCTATATCTACCATTTTCTGGCTATAAATTTGTTGTTCTTGTTCCTTGATTTCAATCATGTCTGACTCTTTGTGACCATGCTTGGGGTTTTCTTGGCAAAGATACTGGAATGGTTTGTCATTTCCTTCTCCAGCTCATTTTACAGATGAGGAAACTGAGGCAAACAGGGTTAAGTGACTTGTCCTGGGTCACATAGCTGATAAGTGTCTGAGGATAGATGTGAACTCAGGTCTTCTTGAGAAGAGGCCCAGTCCTTTATCCATTGTGCCACATAACTGTTCCTCTATAAATTTGTTTCTTCCATTAATTAGTACTCATGAAATGTTTTTCATCAATTCTCTCTTCACTCAGCTGTCAAAATGATTTTCCTAAAATATTCCATGTCAACCATCTATTCAATAAACTCTGATCATTCCTTAGTTCCTCCAGGATTAAACATAAAGTCATCTTTTTGACATTTAAAGCCCTTTACTACCTAGCCCCTTCCTACCTTTCCCTTCTGTTTACATTCTATGATCCAGTTAGACTGGTCCATTTGTTGTTTCCTATGCAACACTTTATTCCCTAACTTCATTCTTTTATATCAGCTGTCCTCCAAGCTTGGAATGCCTCCAAGACTACCTCTGCCTCTTAGCTTGACCGATTTTCTTCAAGACTCAATTCAAATCTCATCTTCTGCAGGAGAACCTTCCTGTCCTTCCATAATTCCTCCCCTCTGAAATTATTTTCCATCAACTCTGTGTGTGTTTGGTGTCTACATAGTTATTTATATGTTCTTTACCCCATTAGAATGTAAACTCCTTGAGGACAAGAAATTTTGTTTTTGCTTTTATTTTTTTGTATCCCTAGCACTTAGCACAGTGTCTAGTACATAGTAAGCACTTCAGAAATGTTTCGTGACTGCCTGACATCAAACGGTTTGTAGCCCGTCTTGGGAATAACATCTTTTGTCTTGATGCTTTGTGTGGTGCAAGTATTCCTAATGGACCATTGACATTGAAGCCTATAGTTCAGAGGTGTGTTTTTCTCCAACCATAGGCTTCCCACCTGGAAGTCTATATTCAGCCAATCAGGAACTACTATCCAAAGCTTTCTTGTCATCTGACTGCTTCTGCTCTATATTTTTTCAAATGCCTTCAACCCAGTTTTTTTCTTTCACCTGTTGTCTTTCTCTCATGCCTTTTCTTGGGCCTTTTAGCCTCTGTTTGAGCCTCTTATCTTTTTCAGCCAGGAGAAGATCAGTAGGTCTAGGGGACGGGAAGGAGGAAAGGAAGTCTATCTCCAGAGAGCTAAGTAATATTGCCAAACCTCTTACATTCAATCCAAAATTAATTTATAAGACCCTACTTGTTTCTTCACGGGAGCCAAACTTTTAGAAGATTTATTTTTAATTTTAAAAAATGCACATTGTTGTTTAATATGAGAAATATACAAGCTTCTTGCCTGTGCAGAAAAATCATTAAACTACCATAAAGGGCAATGACAAGGAGGTAATTTACTATGATATCCATAGTGTAGAAGAACAACAGGTTCAGGGGAAGAGAAATTTAATATTCACATACTGACCAGCATCTCAAGCCTATTAAGACTTTCTTCCTTTCCCCTTCATGTCTTCCTCATATGTCTTCATTTTTTTTTCCCTCTCTTACAGGCTACCTCCCCATCTTTGTCTCTCTTTGTCCCCCTTGTCTTTTCCTTGCTTCTTTTTTCACAGACCAAACCCAGTTCAGTCAAGCTCAGGATTAAGCTGTTATCATCACTTTGGAAGCTCTAATTCCAGAAATGCCATGAACCAGTAGCTTGCCCAAAGCGGGAAGTAAAGATGCACCCAGGAGACCAGGTACATCCTAGATTCACTCTTTGTTGTTGTTATTTTAATAGTATGTTATTTTTCCCAATTACATGTCAAGACAATTTTTAGCATCCATTTTTATAATATTTTGAATTCCAAATTTTTCTCCCTCCTTCCTTTCCCCTCTTCTGAATATGGTAAGCAGTTTAATATAGCTTATACATATGCTATCATGTAAAACATTTTTCTATATTAGTCATAGTTGTGAAAGAAGAAAGAGATTAAGAGGGTAAAAACATGAAAAAGAATAAAGCAAGTGAAAAAAGTATGCTTCAATCTGCATTTAGAGCTCATCACTTCTTTATCTGAATGTGGGCAGAATTTTCCTTCAATGAGTCCTTTGTACTTGCCTTCTATCATTGTGTTTCTGAGAAGAGCTGAGTCAGTCATAGTTGATCATAGCATAATGTTGTTGATACTGTTTCACTTTGTATCAGTTTGTACAAGACTTTCTAGGTTTTTCTGAAATCCTCCTGTTCATCATTTCTTATTATACAAGAGTATTCTATTTCATTAATACACCACAGCTTGTTCAGCCAATCCCCCTTGAAGAGAATCCTCTCAATTTCCAATATTTTGCTACCATGAAAAGGACTGAAATATAAGTTGCCCAGATTAACTGAAGAGGAAGTAAATTACTTAACCCCATCTCAGAAAAAGAAATTGAACAAGTCGTCAGTGAACTCCCTAGGAAAAAATCTCTAGGTCAAGATGGATTTACTAGTGAATTCTTCAAATATTTAAAGAACAATTGATTCCACTACTCTACAAACTATTTGGGAAAATCAGTGAATAAGGAGTCCTACCAAATTCTTTCTATGGCACAAATATGGTACTGATACCTAGATCAGGAAGAGATAAAACAGAGAAAGAAAATTATGGACCAATTTCCCTCATGAATATAGATGCAAAATTTTAAAATAAAATATTAGCAAAAAGACTACAGCAACTTATCACAAGAATAATACACTTTGGTCAGGTAGGATTTATTCCAGGAATGCAAGAATGGTTTAATATTAGGAAAACCATCAGTATAATTGATCATATTAACAATAAAACTAGCAAAAACCACATGATCATCTCAATAGATGCAGAAAAGGCTTTTTGACAAAAGGCAACATCCATTCCTATTAAAAACACTAGAAAGTATAGGAATAAATGTAGCCGTTCTTAAAATAATAGGCAGCATCTATTTAAAGGCATCAGCAAGTATTACATGTAATGGGGAGAAGCTAGAAGCATTTCCAATAGGATCAGGGGTGAAACAAGGATGTCCACAATCACCCCTCTTATTCAATTTGGTACTAGAAATGTTAGCACTAGCAATTAGAGAAGAAAAAGAAGTTGAAGGAATCAAATTAGGCAAAGAAGAGATTATCACCCATTGCAGATAATATGATGATATACTTAGAGAATCCTAGAGAATCAAGTAAAAAACTACCTGAGACAATAAACAAATTTGGCAAAGTTGCAGGATATAAAATAAACCCACATAAATCTTCGGCATTCCTGTATATTTCTAATGAAATTCAACAGCAAGAGATAGAAAGAGAAATCCCATTTAAAGTTACTGAAGACATTATAAAATATTTGGGGATCTACCTGCCAAAACAAACCCAGGACCTATATGAACACAACTACAAAACACTTTTCACACAAATAAAGTCAGATCTAACTAATTGGAAAGACATCAATTGCTTGTGACTAGATTGAGCTAATATAATAAAAATGACAATTTTACCTAAATTAAATTATATATTTAGTGCCATACCAATCAATTTCCCAAAAAAACTACTTTACAGAGCTAGAAAAAATAGTAACAAAATTCATTTGGAACAACAAAAGATCCAGAATATCAAGGGAATTAATGAAAAGAAATGCTAGGAATGGTGGACTAGCTATACCAGATTTCAATCTGTATTATAAAGCAGCAGTCCTCAAAATTACTTGGTACTGGCTGAGGAATAGAGTAGTGGATCAATGGAATAGATTGGGTACATGAGACGCAGCAGTTGACTATAGCAATCTACTGTTTGATAAACCCCAAACCCCAGCTTTTGGGATAAGAATACAATATTTGACAAAAACTGCTGGGAAAACTGGAATATAGTATGTCAGAAACTGGGCATAGAGCATTATCTAAAACCATATGCCAAAATCAAGTCTAAACGGGTGCATGATCTAGGTATAAAGGCTGATACTGTAAGCAATCTGGGAAAGCAAGGAATAGTTTACCTGTCAGATTTGTGGAGAGGGGAAGACTTTAACCAAACAAGAATTAGAGAGCATTATAAAATGCAAAATGGATAATTTTGATTACATTAAATTGAAAAGCTTCTGTACAAACAAAGCCAATGTAACCAGGATTAGGAGGGAAGTGGAAAATTGGGAAAGAATTTTCACAACCTGTGTCTCTGATAAAGGACTTGTTTCTAAAACATACAGAGAATTGAGTCAAATCTATAAGAATACAAGTCATTCCCCAATTGATAAACGGTCAAAGGATATGAACAGGCAGTTTTCAGAGAAAGAAATTAAAGATATCTATATGAAAAGCATATGAAAATATGCTCTGAAATGCAAATCAAAACAACTCTGAGGTACCACATCTTACCAGTCAAATTGGCTAAGATGACAAAACAGGAAAATGACAAATGCTGGAGAGGATATGGGAAAATTGGAACACTAATGCATTCCTGGTGGAGTTGTGAACTGATCCAACCATTCTGGAGAGCAATCTGGAATTATGCCCAAAGGACTATAAATAATTTCATACCTTTTGACCCAGCAATACCACTTCTAGTATTGTATCCCAAAGAGATCATAGAAGGAGGAAGACCCATATGTGCAAAAATGTTTATAGCAGCTCTTTTTGTGGTGGCAAAGAATTTGAAATTAAAGGGGTATCCATCAATTGGGGAATGGCTGAACAAGTTGTGGTGTATGCATGTAATGGAATACTATTGTGCTATAAGAAACGAGAAGCTTCATGTTTACCTGGAGAGGATTATACAAACTGATGCTGAGTGAGAAGAGTAGAGCCAGGAGAAATTTGTACACAATTACAGACACAACTTATGTGTGATGACCAACTTTGATAGACTGGACTCTTCTCAGCTATTCAGGGTTATAAGTCAACCCCAAAAGTTTCATGATGGAGAGAGATGTCTACATCCAGAGAAAGAACTGAGTTTGAATCCAGATTGAAGCAAACTACCTGCTCTTTTTCTTTTTCTTGTTTGGTTTGGTTTCCTCTCTCCCATTGTTCATTCCATCTGATACAATCCTTCTTTAAAACCTGACTAATGCCTAATGTGAAAGTATTTGCAGACACTATACTTGATTGTATGCCGCCATGGTGGGGGGAGAAAGAGAAAATTTGAAACTCAAGTAATTGTGGAAATGAATCTTGTAAACTAAAAGTAAACAAATTAATAAAGACCAAAAAGTTAAAAAAAAGAAAAGGACTGCAATAAATATTTTTCTGCAGATAGGTGCTTTTGCCTTTTTTTTTTAAACAAATGCTTTATTAACTTCTGTTTTACATCATTCATTTCTGCCATATTTTGAGTTACAATCATTTTCCCCCCATTATTCCCCTACCCAGCCTCCCAGAATAGCAGTCCCACAAGATATCGCTTCCTCCAATCTGCTCTCTCCCATACCTTCTCCCATACCCCCATCGACTTTTCCATTAGAGGAAGGTGAGTCTTTGCATCCCAATGCCTGCACATCTTATCTCCCTATTACAAGCAAGAGTATTAATAATAGTATTTATATATATTTGAAACATTTAATGTTACGACCTCAAATTTCAGATCCATTTCCTTCCTCCCTTGTCACCCATTCCCTCTTGGGAGATAAGTAATTCAGTATATGTTGTACATGTCTAGCTATGCAAAACATTATCATAGTAGATATATTGTACAAGGCTGCTTATAATTCCCTCCCACTCATCCCACCCCCCACCTGGTCCATTCCCTACATGATCCTGTCCCTCTTCTATAGTGGGTACTTCCAACCTCCCCTCCCCCCAAGGATGCCCTCCCATCCATCATCCCTCCTCTCATCCCCCTTCCCCCTATCCTGCTGCAGGTTGAGATATCCCATTTAGTATGTATGTCATTCTCTCCCTGAACCAAATTCAATGTGAATGTGGTTTTGCCTTTTTAGCCTTCCTTATTCTCCCCCTCCTTTGCAACCACTTCCCCTTGCTTCTTCTACATGGGATAGTTTACCCTACCCTGTCTCTCCCCATCTCCTCTTGCCACTTTCCTCTCTCACCTCATAATTTCATCCCTTGAGTATTCTCCCTTCCCAACAAATTCAACCTATGCCCTCTATCCATATATAACTGTAACCATATACACCCACATTCACATATGTATTCATATGACCACACCCCCTTCTTCCATTATTTTCATAGTGAGAAAGATATCATCAGTCACTGTTATTGCTTTTCCATATAGGAATGTAAATAGTTCAACTTTGATAAGTTCCTTTTGATTTCTTTTCCCTGATTACCTTCTCAGGCATCTCTTCCTTCTTGTGTCTGGATGTCAAATTTTCTATTCAATTCTGGTTTTTTCCTCAAGAATGCTTGAAAGTCCTCTATTCCACTGAATGACCATATTTTCCCCTGAAACAAAATACTCAGTTTTGCTGGGTAGGTGAACCTTGGGTTCATTCCCAGTTCTTTTGCCCTCTGGAATATCATATTCCATGCCCTTCGATCCCTCAGTGTAGAAGCTGCCAGGTCCTGGGCTATTCTGATTGTGTTTCCACAATATTGAAATTGTTTCTTCCTGGCTGCTTATAGTATTTTCTCCTTGATCTGGGGATTCTGGAACCTGGCTATAATATTCCTGGGAGTTTTCTTTTTGGGATCTTTTTCAGGAGGTGATCTGTGGATTCTTTCAACCTCTATTTTGCCCTCTGGATCTAAAACATCAGGGCAATTTTCCTTGAGAATTTCTTGAAGGGTGATTTCTAGGTTCTTTCTTTGATCATGGCTTTCAGGTAGTCCGATAATTTTTAAATTGTCTCTCCTGGATCTATTTTCCAGGTCAGTGGTTTTTCCCATGAGATATTTCACATTGCCTTCTAATCTTTCATTTGTTTGGATCTGCTTAACAGCATCTTGATTTCTCATAAAGTCATTAGCTTCCATTTGCTCCAGTCTAACCCTGAAGGAATGAATCTCCTCAGTGAACTTTTGAGATTCTTTTTCCATCTTGCAAATTCGACTTTTTAAGGCATTCTTCTCCTCATTGCCCTTTTGGGCCTCCTTTGCCATTTGAGCTAGTCTATTTTTTAAGGTGTTGTTTTCCTCAGTCAGGCTGTTGACCC
>WOXC01002921.1:0-109362 GCA_011680675.1 Gymnobelideus leadbeateri | reverse complement strand
AAAACTTCGAATTCCAGATCCATTCCCTTCATCCCTTGTCACCCATTCCTGCTGGGAAGATAAGCAATTCAGTATATGTTCTACATGTATAGCTATGCAAAACATTACCATAGTAGATATATTGTAAAAGACTGACTATATTTCCCTCCCACCCATCCCACCCCCCACCTGATCCATTCCCTACTTTGATCCTGTCCCTCTTGAAAAGTGGGTGCCTCCAACCTCCCCTCCCCGTAGCATGCCCTTTCCTCCATCATTCCCCATCTAATCCTCCTCCCCACTACAGTCCTGCAGGGTGAGATATCCCATTTAGCATGTATGTCACTTTCTCCCTGAGCCAAATTCCATGAGAATATGGTTTTTCCTTTTTGCCTTCCTGTTCTTCCCCTCCCCTGCAGACACTTCCCCTTGCTTCTTCTACATGAGATAGTTTACCCCACCACTGTCTCTCCCCATCTAGTCACCACATTCCTCCCAAAAGGGCAATGAGGAGAAGAATGCCTTAAAAAGTCGAATTTGCCAGATGGAAAAAGAATCTCAAAAGCTCACTGAGGAGATTCATTCCTTCAGAGTTATATTGGAACAAATGGAAGCTAATGACTTTATGAGAAATGAAGATGCTGTTAAACAGATCCAAACAAATGAAAGAATAGAAGGCAATGTGAAATATCTCATGAGAAAAATCACTGACCTGGAAAATAGATCCAGGAGAGATAATTTAAAAATTATTGGACTACCTGAAAGCCATGATCAAAGAAAGAACCTAGAAATCACCCTTCAAGAAATTCTCAAGGAAAATTGCCCTGATGTTTTAGATCCAGAGGGCAAAATAGAGGTTGAAAGAATCCACCGATCACCTCCTGAAAAAGATCCCAAAAAGAAAACTCCCAGGAATATTATAGCCAGGTTCCAGAATCCCCAGATCAAGGAGAAAATACTACAAGCAGCCAGGAAGAAACAATTTCAATATTGTGGAAACACAATCAGAATAGCCCAGGACCTGGCAGCTTCTACACTGAGGGATTGAAGGGCAAGGAATATGATATTCCAGAGGGCAAAAGAGCTGGGAATGAACCCAAGGGTCACCTACCCAGCAAAACTGAGTATCTTGTTTCAGGGGAAAATATGGTCATTCAGTGGAATAGAGGACTTTCAAGCATTCTTGATGAAAAAAACATAGTTGAATAGAAAATTTGACATTCAGACACAAGAAGCAAGATATGCTTGAGAAGGCAATCAAGGAAAAGAAATCAAAAGGAACTTATCAAAGTTGGACTATTTACAGTCCTACGTAGAAAAACAATAACTGTGTTTGATGAAACCTTTCTCATTATGAAAATAATTGAAGAAGGGTACATGGCATATTTTCACAGGTATACATGGATAGAGGGCACAGGTTGAATTTGATGGGAAAGGATGATTATTATTATTATTTTTTTGGAGGGCAATTGAGGTTGGGTGACTTGCCCAGGTTCACGTGGCTGGGTTTTTGTTTGTGTGTTGGGTGTCTGGGGCCAGATCCAAGCTCGGGTCCTTCTGGCTCCAGGGCTGACTCTCTGCTCGCTGTGCCACCTAGCCCCCCCAAGGAAGGGATCATTCTTAAGGGGTGAAGTCAAGAGGTGAGAGAGGAAAGTGGCAAGAGGAGATGGAGAGAGACAGGGTAGGGCAAACTATCTCATGTAGAAGAGGCAAGGGAAGTAGTTGCAGGGGAGGGGAAGAACAGGAAGGCAAAAAGGCAAAAGCATATTCTCATTGAAGTTGGCTCAAGGAGAGAATCACATACATACTAAATGGAATATCTTACCCTCACTCACTCTCCTGAGTAGGGGAAAGGGGGATGAGAGGGGGGATGATGGAGGGGAGGGCATTCTGGGGAGAGGGGAGGTTAGAAGTACCCACTATCAAAGAGGGACAGGATCTAAGTAGGGAATGGACCAGGTGGGAGGTGAGACAGGTGGGAGGGAAATATAAGCAGTCTTTTACAATATATCTACTATGGTAATGTTTTGCATAGATATACATGTACAACACATACTGAATTGGTTATCTTCTCAGAGGGAATGGGTGACAAAGGAGAAGGGGAATGGATCTGAAAATCAAAGTTTTAAAATTAAATGTTTCATAAGATGTCCAGGCAGTGGGGCTCAGAGATTCACCTTGCCCTAATGGCAAAGTCGAAGGGGGTATGGGAGAAGATAAGGGAGAGAGCAGATTTGATGAGGGGATATCTAGTGGGACTGCTATTCTGGGGTGGTGGGTAGAGAAAAAATGGGGGAAAAATGTAACTCATAATCTGGTGGAAATGAATGATGTAAACCAGAAGTTAATAAAGCATTTGTTTAATCAAAAAAAAAAATAAAATAAAATAGAAAAAAAAAGAAATGAATGATGTAAAACAGAAGTTAATAAAGCATTTATTTAAAAAAAAAAAAGATTCTTTTTCCCTCTGGCAAATTCAGCTTTTTACGGCATTCTTCTCTTCATTGGCTTTTTGGGCCTCTTTTGCCATTTGACTTAGTCTATTTTTTTTAAGGTATTTTCCTCAGTCAAGCTGTTGACTGTCATTTCATACTTTTCTTGCATCTTTCTCATTTCTGTTCCCAATTCCCCCCCCCGCCCTTCTCTTATCTGCTTCTTAAGGTCCTCTTTGCCTGTAGCCAGCTTGTATTTTCATTTGCGCCTTTTGGTGCATCTTTTCTGTTCTCACAGTCCTCCTCCTGTTCCATGCTTCGATCCTCTTTGCCCCTAAAATAGGAGTCTAATTTTGAATTTTTCTGTTTATTTTGTTTCCTTTGCCTAGGCATGTTGCCACTCAATTACTTGACTTTTGGGCTTGTTGCCACAGTAGGACTCTGCCACCAGCCAGGGGAGCTTCTGTCCCAAACGCTGGAGTTTTCCACACTGCCAGAGGTATTAGTTGGGTGTCCTCTCTGAATACTCCACACACTCTAGCAAGGTTGTCACACACCCCAAGATCTGTACCCCAGACCGTAATCCAGATCCAAGAACTGTAAAGTAAGAGTCATTAGTACCCAGACTGATTGCCGGATACCCCTACAGTCTGTAGGCCAGGAGCTAAAGCTGCAACGTGGCAACATGGCACAAGCTTCACCAGCTCCTCAGTGGCTTCTTTCCTCCACAGGAAGAAGCTGACTGTGTTCTCCCAACCAGTCCCAAAGTCTATAGGGCACTGACCTCTCACTTTTTCCTAGGTATCTATGTGTTGGTAATTCTGGAAAAGCCACAGCTGCTGGTGTTCTGGGGTCCCTCCAGCTGGCTGTTAGTAGGGCTGCCCTGGGGCTAAAACCTCCAACTCACAAGGGCCTGGTCTCAGCTCCCAGAGCGCTCTGCTGGCTACTCTCTATTGGGCTGCCTGGCTGTTCTTAGTGGGAGGTTAGCTTCTCTTTGTCATTTTGTGGGTTCTGGAGCTCCAAAGGTCATTCAGAGCCCCCTTTCACATAATTTTTAAGTGGTGTGGGCTGGAGCTCAGAGGAAGTGCTGTTTCTACTCAACCATCTTGACTCTACCCCCAAAATACTCTATCTTAAAAGAAAAGATGGCAATGATATTAAAATTCAACTGTTCTTGATGTCACTAAGCCATAGTCAACTGTATCCCAGAATAATTAAAAATTTGCTTCTTGCCTTGTCAAATGTGATTATGCAGCACTTAGGAATTTTTTAAAATCTTAGCTGCCCCCCAACATACTTTTCTGGATTAAATTTCACTACTGCCCTCCCATGTCCAACATTCTGGGATCTAAGAGATTACTCACATCCCACAGTTTCTCAAGGTTTTTTTGTTTCATTTTGTCCCTTATTCTAAAACAGTTCTCTTAAAACACCCTCACTCTTACATGCAACTGATTACATCTATCAAGCATCAGGACAAACTTTTTCTCTCTACATACAATCATTTGCTACATCCAGTGGATTCAAGCTCTAGGCACCCTTTAACATTCAGCCTCTCATTTGTATTCCTTAAAAGTCAGAGTTATTTCAGAAATGGAGAAAGTAAAGTGACACATCAATATTCAAAAAAGGTAAGAGTATTACATTCAGTGAGTTTGACGTTGGTAACTTCTCAAGTTCTAGAAAATACAATTAAAGTGATAGAGAACATCTTAAAAATCATACACGTACACACACACACTCTCTATAAAAAAAGCAACACACAAAAAATAACTCAGCAATATGGCTTCCTCCAGGGTTATGCCAAACTTACCTCATTTTCCTTTTCGGTAGGGTTACTAGCCCAGTGAGAGACAATCTGGTATTGATAATAGAGTTGTGGACCAGGAACCAAAAGGATGTGTTTGAGTGAAGCCTATAAGGCTTTCTGACTATGAAATAAATAGGCATGTCATATAATCTCCTTGAGTCTCACAGAACCTTTAAGATGTATCTACCATGTTATATATATTATGATCTGCTTTAGGGGAGGTTGTTGTATGTGCCAAATTAGTGGTTTAGGATTAAGTATTCAGAAGAGGGAGAAATCATGGTGGGCTGCAAAGGCTATCAAAAGGGTAGGATTTGAATTGATCCTTGAAGAATAAGCAGTGATAGCAAAAAAGACATTGCAAGAGTGAGAAATTATGGGGGAAAAGAAATAGAAAATTGGGCATCTAGGTGGCACAGTGAATAGAATTCTCACTGGCCTTGGAGTCAGAAGGACCTGAGTTCAAATCTGGCCTCAGACACTTCTAGCTGTGTGACCTTAGGCAAGTCACCTTAGGCACTTAATACAAAAACTAGCTATGTGACCTTAGGCAAGTCACTTAACCCCAATTGCCCTCCAAAAAGCAAACACAAAAAGGAACTAGAAAACGTGCAAGGTTTGTTAAGTAAGCAATAGATTGTTTACCTGGATTTTAGAGTTTACATAGAGGAATAGTGGAAGATTAGTTTGGAAAGGAAAGTCTTGAATAGGCCTAAGAGTATAGTGCTAAGATACTTGGCAGTGGAGAAAGCTTTTTATCACTAAAGTCATTTATCATTTATCTACCTTTCAGTCTCATTAGAGAAACTGAACTGTCAGCAAATATGATAAAGGATATTTCAAATTATAGTTTATGATAGGTGTTCTTGCTGCTCAGTAATTTTTTATTCATGTCCAACTCTTCATGACTCTATCTGGGTTTTTTTTGGCAAAGATATTGGCATAGTTTGCCATTTCCTTCTCCAGATCATTTTACAGGTGAGGAAACTGAGGCAAAAAGGGTTAAGTGACTTGCTCAGGGCCACACAACTAGTAAATGTCTGAGACCAGATTTAAACTCATGAAAATGAGTCTGCTTGATTCCAGGCCCTGTGCCCTATCAACTCTGCTGCCTAGCTGTGTGGTGGCTACAATTCCAGAGGAGTGTTAGGAGGCTGGCTTGATTACCACAGTCCAAGCAAATAGCTAGCTAAGTTTCATCTCCAATTAGCTTTCATCTCAAAATCCACTGAACTTGTGTCTCTGTCTTCTACTTTTCCTCCTCCTCCTCCTCTTTCTCCTCTTTCCTCTCTCTTCCCCTCTCTTCTTCGCTCTTCTTCTATTTTTCCTCTTCTCTGTCTTCTCCTCCTCCTTACCTTCCCTGGTGCCCCCTGTTTATCCATATCACTTTGCTATATACCTATGGTTTCCTTGTTTTTTTCCCCTTACCTCACCAGTTACTTCTTTCCTTTTGCTCCCTCTCCTCTCACTTCTCCTTATAACAGGGAACCAAAATATATTTCTAGTATTTAATATTTATTTAATAAAATTTGATGCATGAGACCTGTTTTAAATTTCCAGAGCAAGTTAGTTGAACTGGTTAGAGCTCTGTCTTTAATTGTATGGATAGCTAGATGAAAATATATGTAAAACATGTATTAAGTGCTTATTTATGTGACAGGCAAAACAATCTTAAACAAGTTGATTATTGCATATAGCTCTCAAATTAAAATTTTTCTATATGTTAATACATTCCTGGATAGAATAAAACTGCTTCCCCACTCTTGACAGACAGGATAAGAATTCTCCCTATGGCAAATGTGCCCATGCTCTCTTGATTGTGTGATACCCGGTACATTTTGTACTCCTCTTTCCTGAGGAGCGAATAGCAATGGCCCAGTGCCTCTAGGGGAACCCTGCCCAATGCCTTACCATCATGGAAATTGACATGCTTGGTAGAGATATTCCATTCTTTATGATATAATTAGGTTATAGTTTTATCTTTGTAGGATATTATTTCAACATTACTGTCCCAAAGTCCTAGAAGCAGAGTTCAATAGGTAAATTCTTTAATCAGAAACATCTCCTTGTTTATCTCTCTCCTTTAAAAGATCTCTGACTTTTTATAGAAAAAATTAATTTAGAGCAAAAGTTTGGGCAACTTGGCAAATTTCACAGAGTGCTAACTGGGTTGAATCTGCCTGTGCTAGCCACTGGGAATCTCTCAGTTTAATCCAGTTCACCAGGCTCTTCCTTCATTTTCACATTTTCCCCCATTTTCTTTCCCAAAATCTAAAATTGCTTAACTTGGTTAGAAAATTAAAAATTATAAAAACAACTTTTCTGTTTTTATGAATGGCAGATCTTCTCTGCCAGACAATAGGGTTTTATTGGCAGCCAAGATGAGCATGGTGCATAATGCACTTCAGTGTGACTGTCATTCTGGAGCCTCCAGCCCCTTTTCAGAGATATGTAATGATTTCAGTATTGGCTTTCCTTATGAGTTGGACCAGTCACTAGTGGGGACTGCTTAAACTTTCACTTTTCCATGTACCTGGATTACCATTTTCATTATTTCATTATGACTTCTGGCCTGTTGGGGTTCATGATGGAAGTTAGTGAGTAGTTTTAACGGAAAATACTTAGCGGGTCAGGGAAAATAGCTACTTCACCCTGAAGGAAGCCACAGAACAAGCTGCATGTGACGTTGGATGGTTGGAGATGTATGGGGATGCTCTGCTTTAGACAGAAAGTGATAAATCTATTTTATGAGTCAGCCAAATTACTTTGTCAGGAATGTATTATCTTCTCAGTGACAAATGGATCTGAAATTAATTAAGATGAAGAACTGCCCATTATGTATCTTGGAAATAATAACAATGAAGTATGCTATCCAAAGATGGAGAGATGAGGTGGTGGAGAGCAAAATGTAGAACAAAGAGATACTAGCTTTGACACATACCAAAAATGAAGAAATTGAGTGAGTTCAATTGGTCTGACATAGAATGGCAAGAGGCCTGAACAAGCAAACAAAGACAGTGGGAATTCTTGAATTCTTGAAATGCTATATTATATGACTTGTTGCCAGCTGGAATAATGTAGTATGAGCAGATTTTATAAGCACCCAACTGAAGCAGTTTTAATGGAAGTGTTAGGTGACCTCAAATCTGATCTGTTATTTTAACAAGGAAATATTTAAACTGCTGACAGAATCATAACTCGAATATAGTAGGCTGACTCAAAAGACAAAGCTGACAGGCAATGGTTTCCACTCAGATTCCAGTTTTAGATTTTTCCCAGTTTATTAGTTGCTGATTGCTAAGCTTGTCATTGTTGGTGATTCTCCTGATTAAATTCTGTGGTTGTAGGATCACTTTGGTCCTATGAGGATAGATGGAGAAAAAAATCTTATCTATATGAATCTGGTTACATGTGACATTAAACAATGTTATCATATTACTTCAGAATGAGATTAAAAATGAGACAGCCAATCATATCTCTTGCTAATATGTTTCATAGAAGAATCATTAAGATCACACAGTAAACTTCAACAATCTTAGAGTTGGAAGACAACCCAGAAGCCACATAAAGCAAAAATTACTTCTAAAATATAGCTAGGGACTTCTGGAAGCCAGGATGGTAGAGTAAACAGCAAATTGCTGTCACTCTCCCTTATTGATCTCTAAAAAACAAAAACAAAAATAATGCCACAGGAAAAATCTTGTAACAGTGGAACCAGTGGAAAGAGAGGGTGGAACAATCTTTTAGTCTGGGAAACTTGGAAGATCACCAAGAAAGGTCCATCTCATGCAAGTAAAAGGGAAGCACATTCCAGGAAAGGAAGCATCCTAGCAAGCCAGCAGCAAGCCCTGACACAGCAAACCAGCAGGAAATCCTGAGCCCTAGTGTGGTGGAGCCAGGAAATGCCAGCACCATGTGCCTTAGCATAGGCAGCGGAACTGGCAAGGGGACCTTCATGGACCTCCATGTGCTTCAGCACAGCCCTGGATGGGCAGGCATCACCTAGCATCTGGACCTCCCCATGTTCTTCCAGTGCAACCGTGGTAGGGGAAGTGTCCTCCAACAGACAGACCTCCATATACTTTAGTATAGCCCCAGGCAAAGGCAGAAAAACCCCACCTGGCCTAAGCACATGACAAGATAACCCCACAACGACCCCAGCTCATCACCAAGTAAGCTGCTAGACCTCTACAGCCTTCAGCAGCCAGCACCTGAGACCACAGCAGACAAAGCCAATGACCAGGGCCTTGGCTCCCAGTACAAGAAACTTGGAACAGTGTCCCCTGTGCTCCAGGAGGAGGGCTCAACTTGAAAAGCCAGGAAATAGGCAAACAAGATGAACAAGAACCAAAAGCAAATATTGATCATAGACAACTACTACGATGTCAGGGAAGATCAAAACACAAATTCAGAAGATGACAACATTGTCAGTGTACCTACTCCAAAATCTCAAAAGGGAATATAAATTGGTCTCAAACCCTAAAAGCCTTCTTGGAAGAGCTCAATAAGGATTTTAAAAGTCAAATGAGAGCCATAGAAGAAAAATTGGGAAAAGAAATGTGATGTATGCAAGAGAGAGTCAATAACTTGGAAAAGGAAGGACAAAAATTAACTGAAGAAAACAATTCCTTAAAAATATAGTTGATCAAATTGGAAAAAAAAAGTGTGCTGAAGAAAACAACTCCTTATAAAGTAGAATTGGCCAAATGGAAAGAGACACAAAAATTAACTTAATAGAAAAATTCCTTAAAAAGTAGATCTGGTCAAATGAAAAAGGAGGTACAAAATTTAACTGAAGAAAATAATTCCTTAAAAATTAGAATTGGCCAAGTGGAAGCTTGATCCTATCAGACATCAAGAATCAGTCAAACAAAATCAAAAGAATGGAAAAAATAGAAGAAAACATAAAATATCTCAGTGGAAAAATAACTGACTAGGAACATAGATCCAGGAGATAAAATTTAAGAATTGTTGGTCTACCTGAAAGCCATGATAAGAAAAAAAGAGTGTGTACAGCATCTTTCAAGAAATTATCATGGAAACTACACCTGAGGTCTTAGACCCAGAGGGTAAAATCATCATTGAAGGAATCCACTAACAAGCTCCTGAAACAGATCCCAAGATGAAAACTCCAAGGAATATTGTAGCCAAATTCCAGTATTAGCAAGTCAAGGAGAAAGTACAGCAAGCATCCAGAAAGAAACAATTTAAATGTTATAGAGCCATGGTCAGGATTATGCAGAACCTAGCAGCTTCTACATTAAAAGATCAGAGAGCTTGGAATATGATATTCTGGAAGGCAAAAGAACTTGGCTTGCAGTTAAAAATCAGCTACCTAGCAAAATTTATGATAGTCTTTCAAGGGAGGAGATGGACATTCAATAAAATAGGAGACTTCCAAATTTTCTTGATGAAAACACCAGAGCTGGACAGAGAATCTGATCTCCAAATATAAGACTCAAGAGAAGTATAAAAAGGTAAACAGGAAATAAAAATATTTTCATTCAATAAGGGTAAACTGTTTGCAACCTTACATGGGAAGATGATACTTGTAACTATGGAGAACTGTATAGTTATTATGACATTTAGAAGGTGTAAAAACAGGCAGGTGATGTAGGTATAAGTTGACTCTGATGTGATGATAAAAATTAATTAATGAAAGAGTGAAAAAAAAAAGATTGTATTGGGTGAAGAGGAAAGGAGGAGGCAGAAAAGAGTATACATGAAGAAGAGCAAAGCCTTATTATAGTAGTGGGAAAGAATGGAGGGAGGTGAACATTGTTTGAACCTTGCTCTCATCAGATTTGCCTCAAAGAGGTAATAACATACACACTCAATTGGATAGAATTCTATCTAACTATATCGGAAGTAGGAGAGGAAAGGGGATGAAAAAGGGAGGAGTAGATAGAATCTAGGGCAGAAGGGAGGGAAGATGTAGTAGGGGAAAGGGGAAAGAAAAGGGAGGGATTTGATAGGAGGGCAGACTGAAGGAGGTTGTGGTCAGAAGCAAAAGCCTAGTGAGGAGGGAGAGAGAAAAAGATAAACAGGTGGGGAAATAGAATAGAGAGAGAGATGGCTAATAATCATAACTGTGAATGTGAATGGGATGAACTCTCCCATAAAATGGAAGTGGATATCAGAGTGGATTAAAGACCATAGTCCTACAATTTGTTGTTTACAAGAAACATATCTGAAGCAGAGAGATACAGAAAGAATAAAGGTAAAAGGCTAGAGTAGAATATATTATGCTTGATCTGAAGAAAAAAAAAAAGCATGGGTAGCAATCCTGGTCTCAGACAAAGCAAAAACAAAAATAGATCTAATTAAAAGGAGATAAGGAAGGAAACTGCATCCTGCTAAAGAGTACCAATGACAATGAAATAATATTAATATTAAATATACATGCACAAAGTGGTATTGCATCCAAATTCTTAGAGGAGAAGTTAACAAGAAGAAATGAACAGCAAACCCAAGCTAGTGGGGGAACTCAACTTCCCCCTCTCAGAGCTAGATAAATCTAACCACAAAATAAGCAAGAAAGAAGTAAATCAAACTGAGTAGACTCGGGGGTGGCTAGGTGGCGCATTGAGTAGAGCATTGGCCCTGGAGTCAGAAGTACCTGAGTTCAGTTCCGGCCTCAGACACTTTAACGCACACACAAGCAAAAAAAAAAAAAAAACCTAGCCGTGTGGCCTTGGGCAAGTTACTTAACCCCAATTGCCCTCCAAAAAGCAAAAACAAAAAACAAAAAACAAAACTGAGTTGACTTTATTTTTTAAGCCAATAAAATAAAAAAAAACTTTTATTTAATTTGATTTAAAAAAAGAAAGAAGAAAACCAAATTACCAGTATTAAAAATGAAAAGTGTGAATTCACCAACAATGAAGAAGAAATTAAAATAATTAGGAGCTCTTTTGTCCAAATGTATGTCAATAAACTGACAATCTAAGTGAAATGGATGAATATTAAAAAAAATTTTTCTCAGATTAAAAGAAGAGGAAATAAAATACTGAACCCCATTTCAGAAAAAGAATCAAACAAGCCATGAATGAACTCTGTAAGAAAAAATCTCCATGGCCAGATGAATTTACAAGTGAATTCTACCAAATATTTAAAGAACAAATTAATCCTGATACTATGTAAACTATGTGATAAAATAGGCAAAGAAGGAGTCCTGCCCAATTGTTTTAATGATACAAATATGGCACTGGTACCTAAACCAGGAAGAGCTAAAACAGAGAAAGAAAATTATAGACCAATTTTTCTCATGAATATAGATGCAAAATTTTTAAATAAAAATTTAGCAAAGAGATTGTAAGAACTTGTCATGATGATAATACACTATGCCTATGCGGGATTTATACTAGAAATTCAGGATTGGTTCAGTATTAGGAAAACTATCAGCATAATTGACCATATAAACAAATAAATTAATAGATACTGAAAAAGCTTTTGACAAAACACAGCACCCATTCTTATTAAAAATGCTAGAGAGCATAGGAATAAATGCAGTCTTCCTTAAAATCATAAGTAGCATCTATCTAAAACCACCAGCAAGTGTTATATACAATGGTAATAAGCTAGAAGCAATTCCAATAAGATTAGAAATAAAACAAGGATATCAGTTACCACTCCTGTTATTCAATATATTGGTTTAAGCTGCAGTGTAAGCTTTAACTCCAGAGCCATAAAGGCAGCTCTTGAAAAAAACTAAATTATTAGTATATCAATTACATATATCATATTGATTAATATAAAAATTACAATTCTCTTTTCATTCCTTCCTTTCAGCCAAAAAAGTTTGGAATGACCCTTTAGGGCCAATGAGGAATATTTATTTGAAATATTAGTTTGAAAATTCATTATAGAAATTTGCTATTAAAGGAAAAAAAAGACATAGTTATCATATAACAGGGGGGGAAAAAACTCCCTTAATTCTGTTTGATTCCCAGCATGAGTCATATCTGAGAGTCAATCATGTAGTTACAGAGTTTTAAAGTGATGCTCAGTATTAACCAGGTGGGAATTTTAAGTACAATTACAGAGACCCAGCAGGGAAACCCAGCAGTGAGGAAAGCTCAGGTGCTCAGAGTGACACAATTCTGGACTACAGACTTTAATGGTATTGGTCCATTTGGGAACATCTATATCATATAACACCATTTCTCTGCTAATTAAATTCCTTCTGATCCTCATCACTCTTTAACTGGGCAAATCTTTAATTTTTGAAACGACAAAACATTTACAAGCTCTTTCAACCTAAAGTTGCCCTTAAAGTAATACTGGAGGTATTTAACCATTGGAATTGCTAGCCATTATCTTTTAAGTTAGAGAACTCCAAAAGTTATTAGATTGGCTTTCCCTGGGCAATGCACATACGCCCATATAACCAGCATTCACCAGAATGCTTAGCTGTACAGCTGGGTGCCAGCTTCTCTTCCTATGCAACAAAATATCTATAAAGCCTGTATTCCCATGTTGCTATTTCCTCTGGAAACAGAAGGGAGCAGAAAGCAATACATATTTCTCAGAGGCTTTACCCCCTTCAAACTCTGATCAGGTTGAAGAGCAATAGCTGGAATCGAAGCTCCTTTTCAATGTACTCTGGCCTTTTTTTAAGTCAATCAGGAAGTAGCAGCTGAAGTCTTCTTGTCAGCTGACTGTTCCTATTTCTGGTTTCTTCATTCACCTAAGAGACAGCTGTTTTTTCAACCTCTGCTGGTTCTTTTTTTTCCTGCCCATTCTTGATAACTCCTGCCACACACTTCTTTAACCTTTTCATTATAACACTTTTTTTTAAAAAGCAAAGACATTCATTTATCTAAGGTGATAGCAAACCAGAAATCAGAGAAAATTTACATATTAGACAATGTACCAGACAGTATAGATTGAAGGAGTTTTTCCATTGGGAATGAGGTAACATAGCTTAGGAGAGAGAGATACAGATTTAACCCAAAAAGGAAATTTCCCTAAAGCCTTACTGTAGCAAGCTGGGAACAGGGACATGATGGAGGTTGCTAGCATATTGGCTTCTTCCCAGGGTCTTTTTTTATCTCTTCAGCAACTTGAGTTGCAGTTAGTATTGTTCATCCTCTCTTTTAAGTTGGAAGTCAAAAGACCAGAAGAGACTGAATAGACACCATCTCTATCTTCTATTCTCTTCACTTTGCTGTGCCCCTCATGCAGGGATAGAGCATTAATATCCACCAATAAGGAGAATGTCCCATGACAGGAGGCTTTGGAACTTAGGCCCCTAGCAAAGATCAACTGATCAATCCCAAACATGTATCTATGTGGCATAAACACAAATATCGATGTTTTAAAACAATGAAGCACTTTGAATGGCTTAAATCAGAGCATCTTAGTACTCAGTGACTCACCTTTCACTAATGCAATAAAAACTCACAAAATCTCCCAAATGAAATCAACAGTACTTATTAAATCATCCCTTAGTCTCCAAACATTTATGTGCTATTGATTTTTTTTGAGTTTTACCTTTATTCTTAAAAGTTACCTGCATATGAGCTAAGGGACCACAATAATCTACACTGCACTTAGCCATCAGTTCATCCTTCATTTTTAAAGTGGACCAAGTGACATCTCAGGTGATATCTTGAATTCTAAGTGAATTAGATTTAAATGAGGCAGAGTTGCTCAAAGTTGTCAACTTCACCTCCTCTTTCAGTCATAAAAGTCCAGTGGCAAGGTAAAAGTCAAGACAATTGCTTATCTTTATAGAATTAAAACATCACAATTTATATTGTAAATCTCATTTACAATAACCCTCCCAGTGGCCTTCTCTACTAATTTTAGTTTCCTTTGACAAAGAGTTAACTAAATTTAAAATTATTCTATTCTGAGTTCTACATAGGCATACTTATTCAGTAGATTTTCCTCATATGAAGCTGAATTGACTCTTCCTTTTCTTCTTTCCATTGGTTCTCAGCTTATCTTCTAAGTCTGAGCAGAACAAAAACAATCCAATTTTCTTTATCTTTTTCTTTTTTAGTGATCGATGGACGAGTGTATTCATCTCCACAAGGCAGAACACATTGACAGCAGGTAGGGACCAGCAGGAGTCCCTGGCAGGTTTGAGGCCAGCTATAGAGTTTGAGAATACATCTCTCCCTAGTTAGCTGTCTTACAGGGAGGGAAAGGAAACTTGATCTTACCGCCTAGAAAACAGCTAATTAGTTACAAAGCAGGCCCTCAGAAGAGTTATGGGGCCAGTGAGGAGACAAAGGAGGCAAGTTCATCTATTTTCTTCAATCATCCTAGAGCTGCTCCCACAGTGCAGTGCTAACTGTGAGAAGATTGGCCTGGTAGAGCCTGAGGAAGGACATGGGTAGGAAATATAAAGGGTAGCCATCAAAGTCTTCCTCCTTAGGATGCCATGCCAAGAAGAAAGCCTCCAAAGAAGCCTCCAGTCACAAGAACATTCTTCTTCACAAATGAAACGACCTCCTCGGCTTTGCTCTTCACCTCATTAGGAAGCTGGTTGCTCCTTCGGATTTTCAGCTGTTCCCTAGCTTTCTTCATATCTTTCTCAACTCGCTGCCAGTCTACCTTGATGTAACCAGTGTGGTTTGCGAGCTGTAACAGGAAAAATCCACCACCCACTGCTGTTGCTGCCAGTTTTCCAACTTTCTGGAAGATGAAACCTGTGCACCAGCCAGTGACCCCGCCTATTAGGAGCTGCGTGGCCACACTGTACTTCTCTGCAGAGGGTCCCGAGTCCTGGCCAAACAGCTTCCGCCACCATGGCTGCTTCTTAGCAAATTCAGCAAGGTCAAGGGTGTCAAAGTTCCCATCAAATTTTGCTTGGTTCGAGGCGGCCAGGTCGTCGAGCTCATCTCGCAAGGAAGAGCGCTGGGGTTCCGATCGGTGGGAGGTGGAACGCCGCGAGCTTGGATGCTTGGTTGCTGTTACGTGGTACAAATGTTTCCATTCCCACTGTGGCTGGCAAAGAGGCCGCGGTGGGGGCAGGGACTGGGACACCAGCTGCAGCCAGCCTACGTCACAGAGGCCTGGTGGGGATTAGCCCGGCTGTGGTCCTAGGGACCTCTGTGAGTGAGATGGAGGGGCCGGGGGTCTGGGAAGAACACGCACCCCAGGCGGCCCTCTGACCCTCTGCTCCCCCTCTCCAAAACCTCCCTCCCCGCTGGCCCTCTGTACCCAACTAACAATCCAATTTTCAAATAAAGTCTAATCTCACTTTTTTTTTTTTGCTTTTTGGAGGGCAATTGGTGTTAAGTGACTTGCCCAAGGTCACACAGCTAGTTTTTGTGTTAAATGTCTGAGGTCGGATTTGAACTCATGTCCTCATGACTCCTGGGCCGGTACTTTATTCACTGCAACACCTAGCCCTCCCTTCTAATCTCACTTTCAAACATTACAAAGCCAGAATTAAAACATATGAAAAACCACAAAAATGAGCCTAAACAAGCTTCAAAATTAAAGGCATCTAATATGAGAAGTTTTCATCAACATGTTAGTTTGTGGAGTGTGTCTGTTTATGTTTGTGCAAGAGGGAAATAAGGAGGTAAGACTGATATGGAAGAATGGTAGAAAGAAGCAAGGCTATACTATTTGTCATTTTTGAAAACTACCTATCTATCCGTCAAAGTCCAGCTTTAATGCCACAAACTTAAGGAAGTCTATCCTGAGCTGTAATGGCAATGGAATTTAAACCCCATAATGGGATGGACTTGTTGAAGTGATAAGAGGGGGCTGAACTGGGAGGAGCTGGTGCCATGGAGATAGAGAGAGGCCCAAGAAGAGAGAAGACAGAAGAACTTCTGGGAGCCAGCATCTGGAGGCTGTTGCTACTGCTGGAGAGAGAGAAATGAGAACTGAGGACTGAACTGGGAGGAAGCATGATTGTGGTGCCAGTATTTAGTTTGTCTGTTTTGATGTTACTTTGTCAGATTCATCTGCTGATGGAGGACGTTGCTGTTGGTTCAGAAGTCCTGGAACCTTGCTGTTGGTTCAGAAGCCCTGAAAAAGGATTTTCTTGTTGTATGTTTACAGAAATCCTGGACAAACACCTTGTTGATGTTTTCAGGGGTGCTGTGACCATACTGGTGATTTGTGCTAATTCCTCAGACCTTGTTGTTGGGTTTAGGTTGCTTTCACAGTCAAAGAGTGAATTGATGAGGACCCTAGCAATGTGTATCTATGTTGTGTCTTTGTTAAGGCTTGTCTCCCCAGGAACAGAAACTATTGAGAATTTGCCTGTCAAGATGAAGAAAAGACCTCTCCTTGGGTATTGAATGCTGTGATGATATTGTAACCTAGTTGTGACCTAGGCATGGATAGTCTTTCACTGCCTCTTGAGAGGGTGCTTGGTGGTGATGGATGGTATTGTAATCCAGTTGTGAGCCAGGGGGTGGAAAACTTTGGCCTTTGTACTTTGTGACTGACCAAATGGATGTACTTTTTTATGATTGAAAACTAATCTCCACTTGAGAAGAGAGACTTTGTGATTGACTAAATGAATGAACTACCCAGGGGTGGAATACTTTGACTTTATACTTTGTATTTGAATTGAGGACTTACTAAATGATTGAGTTACCCTGTATTTTGATTTTCTCTTTTCTGTGAATGTTTTGCCTTAATTTGTTACTGAATAAATGGGGAGTTACTATGCCCATAGTTAACCGAACCTGGAAGTTGCTTGTGCTTGGCATTACATGAGCTTATGTAATTTTTAGTGAAAGTTAAATAAATTGAAATTTTTAATGAAAATGAAAAATATTTTGCATGAAAAAATCAATTCTGCTAGAGTAAACAGGAAAATTGCTCACTGGGAAATTACATCAAATATCTGATAGAAGTTTGATATTGAAGACATATTGGGTAGGAATAAACATATAAGACCCAGAGTCATTCACAGATGACTAATGAAACATGATGAACGATTTTCAAAAGATTAAGTACTAGCAATAAATACATGACAGTTATCTTCAGATCACTAATAATTAGAGAATAACAAACTAAAACAAATCTGAGTCTTCATCTCACATCTGGTATGTTGGGGGAAATGGCCAAAGGTGAAGATAGTGTGTGAGAGGCAATGAGAATACAGGAAATGGAATTATGAATTAATCTAAAAATCCTGGAAAACAAGTTGAGATAAGGGAAAAAAGTTCCCTTGACTTCATAATCTTTGACTTAAAAATGCCTGTAGTGGGAATATCACCCAAGAACTCAAAAAATGGTAGAAAGGCTCCATAAACAAACATTTTTGTGTATTTGTGGCAGCAAACAAAATGGTAACAAAATGTGTGATCATCAGTTAATAAACAGCTGACCAAACTGTGGTGTGTCAATTATCGTGTTGTATGAAATGATGAGTATGAGTGATTCAGAAAAACCTGAGATGTATGAAATAATTCTGATTAAAACAAGTCGAATGTGGAGAACTCTGTCCACAATGTGTGTAAAAATACAATTGAAAAGAATACTAAAATGCAACTCAACATTGAGTAACCAAATAATCTCAGCCAAGGAAAATATTTACGTTTTTAGAAGAGAGATGGCAGAACGTTAAGTGTGGAATTTTGAATATACACTCAGCTGTGATCACTGTGTGGGTTGGTTTTGCTTAGCTGTTTTTCTTTTATATGATGAAGTTCTTGTGTGTGGAATAGGATTGGATGGGGTGGGGTGGGAGGAAATACTTCGGTGATTATATCCCCAAATGATTGTTATGTAAAAGTAAAAGGTATTGCTATTTTTTAGTAATAAAAAAGGGCGTTACTATTTTTTTTAAAAAAGTACACATACACAACATTGTACAGTATATGATATTACATAGCCTGAAGAAAGTGTGAAAGAAACTAATCACTTTGGAAAAAGACAGACATAAAGGGTGGATTGATGAGGAAAAGGAAGTTGTGGAATATTAGAAAGTAAATTGAAAAAAACCTTTTTAAAACAACATGCCATTAAAGTATTCTATAAGGAAAATACTGCATAATTTTTTTAAAAAATTAATTTATTAGTTTAGTTTCAGTTAACAAGTTTCAATTCCATAGTTCCTTGATTTTCAAATTTCTTTTACTTCCCTCCCCCCTCCCCACATGACAGCATATAGTCCAGTATATGATCTGCAAATGCATTCATATTAGACATTATTCCAATTACAAAGGCGTATTGTACTAGGTGGGATGAAAGATGGTAAGGAAGAAATAAAACCAAACAATGAAAAGAACAAGATCATTTAGTTTGCTTCCATCAGGATTCAGGCTCAGTTCTTTCTAGTTATATCTCTGGATGGCGCATTTCTCACTTTCTTGAGTCTTTCGGGATTAACTTATATCACTGCATTGCTGAAAAGAGTCCAATCTGTCATAGTTGGTCATCACAGATATGGTATGTCTGTGATTGTATACAGATTTCTTCTGATTCTACTCTTCTCGCTCAGCATCAGTTTGTATAAATCTCTCCAGGTAATTATGAAATCCGTCACCTCTTCATTTCTTATAGCACAATAATATTCCATTACATTCATATACCACAACTTGTTTAGCCATTCCCCAATTGGTGGGCACCCCTTCAGTTTCCAATTCTTTGCAACCACAAAAAGGGCTGCTAAAAATGTTTTTGTACATATGGGTCTTCCTCCCACTTCTATGATCTCTTTGGGATATAACCCTAGAAGTGGTATTGTTGGGTCAAAGGGTATGAAATTATTTATAATCCTTTGGGCATAATTCCAGATTGCTCTCCAGAATGGTTGGATAAGTTCACAACTCCACCAGCAATGTATTAGTGTTCCAATTTGTCCACATCCTCTCCAGCATTTGTCACTTTCTTGTTTTGTCATCTTAGCCAATCTGACTGGAGAGATGTGATATCTCAGAGTTGTTTTGATTTGCATTTCTCTAATTAATAGTGATTTAGAGCATTTCTTCATATGCTTATAGATATCTTTAATTTCTTTCTCTGAAAATTTCCTGTTCATATCCTTTGACCACTTATCAATTGGGGAATGACTTGTATTCATATAGATTTGGCTCAATTCTCTATAAATTTTAGAGATGTGTCCTTTATCAGAGACACAAGTTGTAAAAATTCTTTGCCAATTTCCCACCTCCCTCTTGATCTTGGTTACATTGGCTTTGTTTGTACAGAAGCTTTACAATTTAATGTAATCAAAATTATCCATTTTGCATTTTATAATGCTCTCTAATTCTTGTTTGGTCCTAAAGTCTTCCCCTCTCCACAGATCTGTCAGGTAAACTATTCCTTGCTTTCCCAAATTGCTTACAGTATCATCCTTTACACCTAGATCATGCACCCATTTGGACTTGATTTTGGTATATGGTGTTAGATAATGGTCTACGCCCAGTTTCTGCCATACTGTATTCCAGTTTTCCCAGCAGTTTTTGTCAAATAGTGCATTTTTATCCCCAAAACTGGGGTCTTTGGGTTTATCGAACAATAGATTGCTATATTCATTAACTGCTGGGTCTCCTGCACCTAATCTATTCCATTGATCCACTACTCTACACCTCTGCCAGTACCAAGCAGTTTTGATGACTGCTGCTGTATAATACAGATTAAGATCTGGCATAGCTAGTCCACCTTCCCTAGTGTTTCTTTTCATTAATTCCCTTGATATTCTAGACTGTTTGTTTTTCCAAATAAATTTTATTATTATTTTGTCTAACTCTAGAAAGTAGTTTTTTGGTAAATTGATTGGTATGGCACTAAATATATAGTTTAGTTTGGGTAAAATTGTCATTTTTATTATATTAGCTCGACCCAGCCATGAGCAATTGATATTTTTCCAACTATTTAGATGTGCTTTTATTTGTGTGAGAAGTGTTTTGTAGTTGTGATCATATAGATTCTGGGTTTGTTTTGGCAAGTAGATTCCCAAATATTGTATAATGTCCACAGTGACTTTAAATGGGATTTCTCTTTCTATCTCTTGCTGTTGAGTTTCATTAGAGATGTACAGGAATGCTGAGGATTTATGTGGGTTTATTTTATATCCTGCAACTTTGCCAAATTTATTTATTGTCTCTAGTAGTTTTTTACTTGATTCTCTAGGATTCTCTAAGTATATCATCATATCATCTGCGAAGAGTGATAGCTTGGTCACTTCTTTACCTAATTTGATTCCTTTGATTTCCTTTTCTTTTCTAATTGCTACTGATAGTGTTTCTAGTACCAGATTGAATAAGAGGGGTGATAGTGGACACCCTTGTTTCACTCCTGATCTTATTGGAAAGGCTTCTAGTTTATCCCCATTGCATATAATACTTGCTGATGGTTTTAAATAGATGCTATCAACTATTTTGAGGAAGGCTCCATTTATTCCTATACTTTCTAGTGTTTTTAATAGGAATGGGTGTTGTACTTTGTCAAAAGCCTTTTCTGCATCTATTGAGATGATCATGTGGTTTCTGCTAGTTTTATTGTTGATGTGCTCAATTATACTGATGGTTTTCCTAATATTAAACCACCCTTGCATTCCTGGAATGAATCCTACCTGATAAGAGTATTATTTTTGTGATAAGTTGTTGGAGTCTTTTGGCTAATATTTTATTTAGAATTTTTGCATCTAAATTCATGAGGGAAATTGGTCTCTAATTTTCTTTCTCTGTTTTATCTCTTCCTGATTTAGGAATCAGTACCGTATTTGTGTCATAGAAAGAGTTTGGTAGGACTCCTTCTTCACTAATTTTCCCAAATATTTTGTAGAGTATTGGAATCAATTGTTCTTTAAATGTTTGATAGAATTCACTAGTAAACCCATCTGGCCCTGGAGATTTTTTCCTAGGGAGTTCTTTGATGGCTTGTTTGATTTCTTTTTCTGAGATGGGGTTATTTGGGTAATTCACTTCCTCTTCAGTTAATCTGGGCAACTTGTGATTTTGTAAATATTCATCCATTTCACCAAGATTGTCATATTTATGTGCATACAATTGGGAAAAACAATTCCTCGTTATTTTTTTGATTTCCTCTTCATTGGAGGTAGATTCACCCTTTTTATTTTTGATACTCATAATTTGGTTTTCTTCTTTCTCTTTTTTTTATCATATTGACTAAGGGTCTGTCAATTTTGTTGATTTTTTCATAAAACCAGCTCTTAGTTTTATTTATTAATTCAATGGTTTTCTTAATTTCAATTTTATTAATCTCACCTTTGATTTTCAATATTTCTAATTTAGTACTTAATTGGGGATTTTCAATTTGTTCTTTTTCTAGCTTTTTCAATTGCATGTCCAATTCATTGACCTCCCTTCTCTCTGCTTTAATTAAGTATGCACTCAGGGATAGAAAACTTCCCCTGAGAACTGCCTTTAGTGCATCCCACAAATTTTGGTATGTTGTTTCATTATTATCATTCTCTTGAATGAAATTATTGATTCTATAATTTCTTCTTTGACCCACCAATTTTTTAGGATTAAATTGTTTACTTTCCAATTAGTTTTTAGTCTATCTTTCCATGGCCCTTTATTGCATATAATTTTTATTGCATCATGATCTGAGAATGATGCACTTAATATTTCTGCCTTTCTGCACTGGATTGTGAGGTTTTTATGCCCTAGTACATGGTCTATTTTTGAGTATGTACCATGCACTGCTGAGAAGAAAGTAAATTCCTTTTTATCCCCATTCAGTTTTCTCCAGAGATCCATCATATCTAGTCTCTCTAAGATTCTATTCACCTCCTTAACTTCTTTCTTGTTTATTTTGAGGTTATATTTATCGAGTTCAGAGAGGGGAAGATTAAGGTCCCCCACTAGTATAGTTTTGCTATCTATTTCTTCCTCTAATTCCTTTAACTTCTCCTCTAGGAATTTAGATGCTATACCACTTGGTGCATATATATTAAGTAGTGATATTGCTTCATTCTCGATGGTGCCTTTTAGTAGGATATAGTTTCCTTCCTTATCTCTTTTAATTAGATCTATTTTTGCTTTTGCTTTATCTGAGATAAGTATTGCTACCCCTGCTTTTTTTACTTTAGCTGAGGCATAATAAATTTTACTCCATCCTCTTACCTTTAACCTGTGGGTATTTCTTTACTTCAGATGTGTTTCTTGTAGACAGCATATTGTAGGATTCTGGTTTTTAAATCCATTCTACTATCTGCCTCTGTTTTATGGGAGAGTTCATCCCATTCACATTTACAGTAATAATGACTATCTGTCTCTTCCCCTCCATCCTATTCCCTCCCCTGTTTATGTTTTTGTTTCTTCCTTCTCCCTTCCCCTCCTTGAAGTTTTCCCTTTTGACCACCCCCTCCCTCAGTGTTCCCACCCAGTGATCCCTCTTCTTAACCTACCCTCTCCCCTTATTACTGTTTCCCTCCCTTCTAATCCCCCCTTTAGTCTCCTCTTTTTCACCCCCCCTTACCCTTCTGCTTACTATAGGACGAAGTAAGTTTTTATACTTATCAGAGTGAATTACTCCCCGTTTGATTCCAAACCAATGAGAGTAAATTTCAAACATTGCTCCTCTCCCTCCCTCCTTTTCCTCTATTTAATGAATTTATGTGTCTATTCACATTAAAATCTTAAACTTCACTGATTTAAGTTGATCCCTCTTTGAACCAGAACCAGTGAGAATAGTGTTTGAATGATGTTCCTCTCCCTCTTTCTTTCCCCTCTTCTATAGTGTGTTTTAATGTCCCTTCAGATGGCATATTTTACCTTTTCCTATCTAATCCTTTCCTTTTTGCCATTACAGTCTCTTTGATCCCCTTAATAGTTTTGTTTTGTTTTGTTTTGTTTTTTTAGACATCAGGTTAGTGCATTCATACCCACACCCTCTATCTGAGTATAACCCTTTTGAAGGTCATGATAATCATAAAGATTTTGAATATTGACAGTTATCAGCTCCACATATAGGGATGTGAACATTTTGCTCTTGTTGCATCCCAAGTAATGAGCATGTGTTTGTGGGTGTGGGTGTGTGCACTTATGCATGTGTGAGTCTGTGTTTCTCTTGTTTACCTTTTTATGTCTTTCTTGAGTCTTGTAATTGGAGATCAAATTTTCCATTGAGCTCTGGCTTTTTCATCAGGAACATCTGGAAGTCCCTTATTTCATTAAACAGCCATCTCCTTGCCTGGAAGATTATGCTCAGTTTTGCCAGGTAGTTAATCCTTGGTTGTAGTCCTAGCTCTCTTGCCCTACGAAATATCAAATTCCAGTCCCTCCGCTCTTTTAATGTAGAAGCTGCTAGGTCCTGTGTGATCCTAACTGTAGTTCCTCGATATTTGAATTGTTTCTTTTTGGCTGCTTGTAGAATTTTTTCTTTAATCTTGTAATTCTGGAATTTGGCTACTATATTTCTTGGAGTTTTCAGTTTGGGATCTCTCTCAGGCGGAGTCCGGTGAATTCTGTCGATAGTTATTTTATCTTCTGATTCCAGGACCTCAGGACAGTTTTCTTTGACAATCTCTTGGAGGATGTTGTCTAGGCTGCTTTTTTCATCATGGCTTTCTGGTAGACCAATAATTCTTAGGTTGTCTCTCCTGGATCTGTTCTCTAGGTCAGTTATTTTTCCAGTGAGATATTTTACATTTTCTTGCAATTTTTCGATTGTCTTGTTTTGTTTGATTGACTCTTGCTGCATCATAGAGTTCTGAGCTTCAATTTGATTGTTTCTAATTTTTATTGAATTACGGTCTTCAGTTATTTTTTGAAGTTCCTTTTTTAGGGAGGTATTTTCTCCAATTACTTCACTGAGACGTTTTTCCAAGTTGGTCACTGCCTCCCTGATTTGGTCTTTAAAATTTTTCTTAAGCTCCTCCAGGAATGCTATTTGGGCTTGAGACCAGATCATGTTTCCTTCTGTGGTCTCAGGTGTGGGTAGAAAGTCTATATTGTTCTGTGTGTTTTGTTGTTCTTACCCTGCATAGTATGCTCGAATAGAATTTTTTGCCTTCCCCTTCTCCTTCTCACCTTCTTTTTTTTCCCATTGTGACTTCCTGTTTCTTAGTGTCTCAGGCTATGAGTTTAGGGCCTGATCCTTGACTTTGAATACCTCTGGGTGGCTAGTTTATGGCTAAGTCAGGGAAGTCAATGAGGGATGTAGATGAGTAGGTATGGGTGCCTCTGATCACTTCAGATTTCTGCCTCTATACCCCTGGGCTATAAGTAGGCTTTTGTTGGTAAGGAGAGGTGGGGCTTGTTGGGACCCCACCCTTTCTTCTCTTCAGACTCCTGGCTATCTCAGTTACACCCCTTCTTGGAGACTCTCAAGCCTGGGGCTATTTCCATTAACTTGGGATTTCAATCTGGGTGGGAGACTTATCTTTGGGTTTTCTGTTTCATGAAGGAGAGATGGGAGGACCTGAGCAGCTAGAATATACTTTGCCATTCCAGCCCCTGTATTATACAGGCAGGCAGTTTCTAAACTTCCAGGCTGGGGGCCAAATGCAGCCAGAGAAGCAGCTCTTTCCACTGAGGGCCCAACTCTCCTACCTGACTCCAATGATCCTATCCTTCAGATAGATGACTGTGATTCGTCCTTGGTAAGTCTGCAGGCTGGGGCTTTTGCTCTCTCTGCTGTAGTCTGCTTGTCTGCTCTTAAGTCTGGGCTGTGCAGACATCACGCACTCTGTGCTCGACCAGTCTGGACACACTGGGCAACCTCCTGGGCTGGACTCTGCAACACTTCGTCTTCCAGTGGGCTCCATCACTCCGGTTTCCACTCAGATTCACCAATACTGCATAGTTTGATTACTCAGCCACTTGGATACCATATTTAGAATCCTACCAGAAATCTGGCACCATTTTAAATAAAATTCATTTACTTGCCCTTTGGGTGTATGTGTATAATGAAAACCATTTCACCAGATTTTGTATTAATGTGTTTCCCCAAAGTTTTAGGGTTTAACAGTATCTCTATATGGGCTTAATTGGAGTGGCCAAGGCTAGGAGGTTTGGGGAGAAAATTGTGGATCATATAACAAAAGAACCAGAATTTAACATCTACTGATCTTTACCTTCCTTGAAACATGAAAAAACTTCAATGATCTGAAAATGCTGTTCAGTTAAGGAACAAAAGGAAACAAGTGTAACTGATAGTCTTCATTATTGTTTTTATAAGATAAAAATAAGTTTGGGAAGAAATTTTATTACAAGGAAAGTAAATCATCAAACAGTGGTTAAACATTTAAATGTTTTAATTCTAGGGAGAAACAGTGAGAAATTATAGATGTACTACTAAAATTATTACTTTGAGATTAAAAATAAAATTTCATATTTAAGTACATTTTAATAATTTCATTACCTATGCACTAAATTAAAAAATAATTATTTTTCCACTCACATGAATTTGAGGAAAATGTGTTCTAGTCTTTGAATATGTTTCACTTTCATTAATGCAGAAGCTTGATATAGAATGTGAACATTTTAGTCCATCTGCATCTTAAATTTATGCTAATGCCTCCTCATGATTCAGATTTAGTGATAACATTTTGCTGGAAAAAAATTAAACTTTTTATTCACCTTATGTTATTAACTAAGTTTCAATCAAGAATATATCATCAAATTATTTAGAAATTCACCCTTTAAGGAATCCAGGCAATTGAAGTTTGCCATAATGTTTTGTGTCTTTTTAAAAATTCATTCTAATTAATACAAATATATAACTATTGAATCTTAAATTTGAGGGGAAACTAGTATTTACTAATGCCCCACAGGGGTGCATGACACTGGACAAAACAGAAAATAAACTATCTTCCTCTCACACATTTATCTTTTAAATCAAGCTGAGCTGGCAAAACAGAGCCTTGATTTCAAATGATGATTCCTTGCCGAATATGAAAAGTACTAAAGGACAAATCTTACAAATCATTGTGGTTTTCTCATGCAGTCAATATTAAAAGAGATGCAGACTAAGTTTTTTACTCCTTCAAAGAATGATCAAGGAATAAAAGAAAAACAAAAAAGGAAACATACATTGGAAGATGTTTGATTTTAGTCATCTAAAAGTGCTCACAAATAATTGAATATGAGATTTAAAAATGTTATTGCCTCAAGCCAATTGGAGTATTTGTTTGTTTGTTTTCTGTTTTAACAAATGCTTCATTAACTTCTTGTTTACATCATTCATTTCTGCCAGATTTTGAGTCACAATTTCCCCCATTTTTCCCCTACCCAGCACCCCAGAATAGCAGTCCCACAAGATATCCCCTCATCCAACCTGTTCTCTCCCATATCTTCTCCCATACACCCTTCAATTTTACATTAGGGCAAGGTGAATCTCTGTGCCCCAATGCCTGCACATTTTATCTCCAAATTACATGTAAAATAGTATTAATAGTAGTATTTATATATATTTGAAACATTTAATTTTAAAACTTCAAATTTCAGATACATTCCCTTCCTCCCTTGTCACCCACTCCCTCTGGGAAGATAGGCAATTCAGTATGTGTTGTACATGTATAGCTATGCAAAACATTACCACAGTAGATATATTGTAAAAGACTGCTTATATTTCCCTCCCACCCATCCCACCCCCAACCTGGTCCATTCCCTACTTTGATCCTGTCCCTCTTTGAAAGTGGGTACTTCCAACCTCCCCTCCCCCTAAAATGCCCTCCCCTCCATCATCACCACTCTCATCCTCCTTCCCCCTATTCTGCTGCAGGTTGAGATATCCCATTTAGCATGTATGTCAGTCTCTCCCTGAGCCAAATTCAGTGAGAATATGGTTTTGCCTTTTTGCCTTCCTGTTGTTCCCCTCCCCTGTAACCACTTGTCCTTGCTTCTTCTACATGAGATAGTTTACCCTACCCTGTCTCTCCCCATCTCCTCTTGCCACTTTCCTCTCTCACCTCTTAACTTCACCCCTTAAGTATCATCCCTTCCCACCAAATTCAACCTGTGCCTTCTATCCATGTATACTTGTAAACATATAAACACACATTCACATATGTATTCACATGCCCATATACCCTTCTTCAATTATTTTCATAATGAGAAAAGTTTCATCAGTCACAGTTACTGTTTTTCCATGTAGGAATGTAAATAGTTCAACTTTGATAAATTCCTTTTGATTTCTTTTCCCTGATTACCTTCACAAGCATCTCTTGCTTCTTGTGTCTGGATCTCAAATTTTCTATTAAACTTGGTTTTTTTCCTCAAGAATGCTTGGAAGTCCTCTATTCCACTGAATGACCATATTTTCCCCTGAAACAAAATACTCAGTTTTGCTGGGTAGGTGATTCTTGGTTTTAATCCCAGATCCTTTGCCCTATGGAATATCATATTCCATGCCCTTCAATCCCTCAGTGTAGAAGCTGCCAGGTCCTGTGCTATTCTGATTGTGTTTCCACAATATTGAAATTGTTTCTTCCTGGCTGCTTGTAATATTTTCTCCTTGATCTGGGAATTCTGGAACCTGGCTATAGCATTCCTAGAAGTTTTCTTTTTGGGATCTTTTTCAGGAGGTGATTGGTGGATTCTTTCAACCTCTATTTCCCCCTCTGGGTCTAAAACAACAGGGCAATTTTCCTTGAGAATTTCTTGAAGGGTGATTTCTAGGTTCTTTCTTTGATCATGGCTTTCAGGTAGTCCAATAATTTCATCATTCTCATTTCTCTTCCCAATTTTTCCTCCACTTCTCTTATTTGATTTTCAAAATCCTTCTTGAGTTCCTCCATGGCCTGTAACCAATTCATATTTTTCTTGGAGGCTTTTGATGCAGGTGTTCTGACTTTGCTATCTTCCTCCCCCTCCATGCCTTGATCCTTTTTGTCCTCAAAGAAGGATTCTATGGTCTTTTCTTGCTTCCTGTGTTTGTTCATATTGCCAGCCAATTACTCGATCCTTGAGCTCTTTTTCATGGCAGAACTCTGATTCCAGAATGGAGAGAACTTTGTCCCAAATTGCTGGGGTTTTCACAGCTGCGGGAGCTATTAGTCGGGCTCCCTCTCTCCAGCCCCCAAAAGCTCTGGCTCACTGGTCACGTACCCCAGCACCACCACCTGAGACCATGATCCAGATTCAAGCAGGTCAAAGCAAGACCAATTACCCTCTGAATGGCCCCTTGTTCCCCCTACCATATGCAGTCCAGGAGCTCTGGAAGCAGCCATGCTGCAGCAGTTTCAGCAGCCATGCCTCTCTTGCTTCTCACCCCAGGAGAAGGGACTGGACCATGATCTTCTGTCCTCCCCATTCCAACAGAGTTCCACACTGGGACTTTTACTTTGTCTTTGACATTTTGGGTTGAGAAGTCTGGAAACCATCACAGCTGCTGGTGATTCACTCTCCTGAAGTCTTATCTGGCTGCTGGTTGGGGCTGCCTGGGAGCTGGGAATGTGAGGCTCCTACAGGGCTGTGCAAGTCTACCAGCCTGCTGTGATAGACCTTTCTTGCTGGCCCGCTGGCTGTCTTCAGTGGGGTATTTGTTTCTCTCTGTCACTTTGTGGGTTCTATAGCTTTAAAATTTGTTTGGAGTCATTTTTTACAGGTTTTGGAATTGTTTGGAGCTGGAGCCTGTGCAAGTTCGTGCTTCTACTCTGCCATTTGGGCTCCATCTCTCCTTTTCTTTATTTAGAAGTGGTCCTCCCCAGGACCAGTCCTGGGCAAAAACACAAATCCAGAACTCTGTGTGACACTGGTTCAGTATGGTAGTAAGTGCCCAATGATCCCTCATTTGTAACAACTGCCTATGTGACCTATCATGCCTCTATATTTGCCTCAAACCAATCTAAATAAAAATGATTGCCCCACTGGGATCTCTGGAGTCTCCATACATATTGAGACAGTGATACAAATAAGTTTCAATGGTAGCTTTTATCAGGAATTCTCTCTATTTTTAGAAGTGTGAACTACCCTATTTAGCCTCCCTCTCCCACTATTATCTTTAATAAATGCTCTTTTTGAACAACTATGGCGTGTTTCTTACTCTGTACTCTTGTAATTTGAATCCAGGACCTCATTGGTTAGGTTTCTTCTCCACCCAATTTATATTTTATGAAGAAATTTTAAAAACTTACTCTCTAACATTCAAATTTTATATGAGATATAGATGTTTTGAGAGCCTTCTTTCCGTCCCTCAAATCATACCCCATAAAGAATAGCTGCCTTTGCTTTGATTCCTTGTATTATTGGACATATATGTATGCATATAATATGGTATACCTTACTGTAGTTATTTTTAGAGAATTTTCCAATGCTAATTAATTCTACAATCCTATGAGTACCTAGAGATTCTCTTGGTATGCCATGAAATGTTGGATTCAGTGTAATTGTAGTTTAAATATAATTGATAAGTGTGGGAGAGTTAATACTTGCAATAGTGCTCATGTATAAGAATAGTGGTTTTGGGTGTAATTATAATAAGTATACACATATAGCCTCATTTTCATGTGATTGGATGATCTCTGCACTTGGTCTTGAGAGCTCCCAAATTGGTTCTGGCTATGGTATTACCAAAGTCAAATAACTGTAGAGTTACCTGGATATTATAATGAACCCATTCATAGACCTCTGCCTTTCAGAGTTATCTTCTTGGTTTGTTTTCCTTTTTTTTTTTTTTACTATGGGTTCAAATTGATGATTATATATACATTTTTTCTTGTCATGTAAGGATTCCGGGAGCCTTTTCTCTTTCCCCTAAACTACCACTGAAGGGGAACTGTGTTTTCAATCTCCGTAAAAGCAAAACAATTTTCTCTTCTCTAGTATCATCCCATGCCAGAAATTAAACCATATTAATCTAGGTGTAATTTGGTGGACACCATTTTTTAATGTCAGACAATTGAAAAGGGATATGAATTCAAAGGGTGTGTGTGTAATAATTAACTGACAAAGTATAGATATTGACAGCTTAGAGTTAGTAGTCCAGGAGGGCAAATTACTTGAGTCTTTCCCTTTCTTTTCCTCTTTCCTCATTGGACAGAAAGGAATCAGGAAATAATTGCCCTATGAGCCAGCTGGATATAAGGTCATTGAGTTAGCTCCCCTTAATGGAGAAGGGAAAAGAAACAAAATATCCAAGCTACCCTAGTTAAGTAAAATTTTATCCAACATGCCCATCAGTTTTCATCAGTTTGAGTCTTGTATTCTTAACTCTTGCTCTCTATTGTCCACAATAATAACCTGAAGTGTGTATGTGTGTAATGGGATGTGGGTGTGTGTGTGGGCAATGAGGGGAATAGAGGGTATGTGTGGAAAGGTTGGAGCAATACTTCATTCCATCTCACTGCTTCTCTGTGGATTGACCTTGATTCTTTATGCCCTTCTTCCAAGAGTTCTCAGTGTCAAAGTCAATCATCACAGGTCCTCATGAATTCTGAGCAAAAGTCTGCTAGCTTACATAGAAAATTATGACACTCTAAAATTTCACTTAAAACTCAGAGTTTATGAAATTCACACATGAAAGGAATCCTTACTATAACATAATTGTCAAGTCATCATTCAGTCTCTGTTGATGACCCAGACTGATGAATTAGGGGCTAGATAAACAATTTGTTCACTATGTATTTTATTTACTTAGAATGTCTAGTATGGTAAATATAATATAAGTGAAATAAGGAAAATATTCCTATTCCATATACACACTAATATCCAAACACTTCAGACTTTGAACTTTCAAAGAACTCAGAAAAAAATGGCTACTATTATCTAAGAGAAACTACAAAGGGATGTCTCCCAGTTCTCCCATAGAGTTTCCAACTTATCTGTTCTATATTCTGTAATTCCTCATGGCAAAAGTACTGTATTAGAATAAAAAATGGCTTTGTAACCACTTTCTAAATGCAATACCAACTTCGGACATATGGAGCAAACCTCTAACTTCCATTCCAATGGCATGTTTCCATAGTGCAACTGTGAATCATTCTTAGAATTTCTTTTTGCATTTAATGTTATCATATCACAAATATGAACATTCATTACATATATTCTATAAGCAAAGTAAGATAAATATACTAAAATAAATCTCCAAATAATTTCACTTCATCTTTCTCCCTCTTCTTGTTACTTGTATGGGTGTAGGGATAAGAAGAATGGAGAAGATGAATGACATAAATTTTAAGCTGGTTACGGTAAACTTTTTTGTATGTCCTCCCTTGATGCTAGCCTTCTATTAATTTTATGAAATTCATTAATATCTTGTTGTTACTTATAGTTATGATTAGGAGCCTTTGCTTATGACTTTGTTGCCCTCTGGATATTCACTACTACTCTCCAGCCCAGTGCATCACTCTTCTTGTACTTCCTTTGGTGCTCCTGTAGGGTCTGAGATGTCTCAGATACCCTGGGTCTTTCAAGAAAGGTATTGGATCTCTTCTTTAAATAAAATGTTTTATTGATGCATTTCATTTTATGTTACAATCATATCTTCTTTTTTTTTCTTCACCCAGCACCTTGGAACTCTTACTTATAGCTTAGAAAAGCATATAGATAAATACCAACAGACATAGCCACCTATCTCATAGTGTGTTCAATATTCAATATCCATATCTCCCACTTTAATCTTAAGAGGAAGTAGGATGTGATGCATCGAACACTTATTATATGTCAGTCCCTCTGCTAAGCAGCTGGGGATATAGATAAATACAAATTGATTTTAATTGCACTACTTATTAGTGTTGCTTTCTTTCTTATTGTTATTGAGTATGTTCTCTTGGCTGTACTTTATTTTACTTTGCATTGGATTATTGCAATCTTCCCCTGTTTCCAAGAATTACTCATATTCATTTTTGTTTTGAAGAGGTGAAGGCATGGCAGTTGGGGTTAAGTGACTTGCCGTAGATCACACAGCTAGTAAGTGTCAAGTGTCTGAGGCTGGATTTGAACTCAGGTCCTCCTGACTCCAGAGCTGGTACTCTATTCACTGTGTCACTTAGTTGGGTGGCATATTTTTTCTCATGGTACAATAATGCTCCATCATTTTCATGAACTCCAATTTGTTAACCTGTTTCCCAATTGATGGATGGGCCAGATATAGAAAAGCAGTGTAACATACTAGTTATCGTGTCTGACTCTTTGTAACCCCATTTGGGCATTTCTTGGCAAAGATATTGGAGAGATTTACCATTTTCTTCTCCAGCTCATTTTGTAGATGAGGGAACTGAGGCAAATAGGGTGAAGGGACTTGCCCAGGGTCACACAGCTAGTAAATTGTCTGAGGCCAGATTTGAAATCAGGAAGATGAGTCTTCCAGACTACAGACCCAACACTTTGTCCACTGTTCCACCTAGCTTTTCCTAAGGGCTTAAATCCCATTTCAGAGACTTGCTAAGCTATGTGACATTTGGAAAGTCACTTTTATTATTGACTGGCACAGTACAACAGAGACAAAAGGGTTGTAGTGTCTGATAGAATGACACACTCCTCATTAACTTCCACCAGTTCTGCTGTTTCTGCACTTGGACTTAATTGGCATAACATACAACTGACCCCTTGTCCTATTGTCACCCTCTCTTTTTGCTTAAGGTGGAGCTTTCTTGCTTAATGCCCACCTAGCTTTCCAGGGGCTGCCAGACTGTCTAAGTTGTTCCTTCTTTACATTCTTGAGGCATTGGAATATGTTATGCAAATTAATATACATAGACACATACACAAATCTTCAAAACAAAAAATGTCTTCAGGAGAACTGAGACTTTCATAAAAGAATCTCTAATAAGTTTATTTTTTAAAAAATCAGTATTTTTAAAATTACATTTAAAGACAATTTTCAACATTCATTTTTTATAAGATTTTGAGTTCCAACTTTTTCTCCTTCCCTGTTTCCACTTTCCCCTCTCCAAGATGGCAGGCAATATGATATAGATTATACATGTGCAGTCATGTAAACTATGTTTCCACATTAGTCATGTTGTGGGAAAAAAAACAGAATGAAAGGGAAAAATGAAATATGAAAGAGAAAACATTTTGCTTTGATATGCATTCAGACTTCATCAGTTCTTTCTCTGGATGTAAATAGCATTTTCCATCATGAGTTTTTTAGAACTGTCTTGCATCATTGTAATAGCTGAAGAGCTAAGTCAATCACAGTTGATAATTACACAATGTTGCTGTGTCTGTGTGAAATATTCTCCTGGTTCTGCTCACTTCACTTTGCATCAGTTCTTTTAAGTCCTTCCATGTTTCTGAAATCTACCTACTAATCATTTTTTATGCACAATCCACAATTTCTTTAGCCCTCCCCCAATTGATGGACATCATCTCAATTTCCAATGTTTTGCCACCATGAATAGAATTGCTTTAAATATTTTTATGTATGTAGGACCTTTCCCCCTTTATAACGATCTTTTTGGGATACAGATTTTATAGTGGTATTGCTGGATCAAGTGTTATGCATTGTTTAATTGTCCTTTGGGCATAGTTACAAATTTCTCTCCAGAATGGTTGAATCAGGTCACAATTCCACTAACAATGCATCATTGTCCTGATTTTCCCACATCTTCTCCAACATTTATCATTTTCCTTTTCTGTCAGATTAGCCATTCTGGTAGGTGTGAAGTGCTAACTCAGAGTTGTTTTAATTTGCATAGCTCTAATCAACAGTGATTTAGAGCAGTTTTTTTTTACATGACAATAGATGGTTTTGATTTCTTCATTTGAAAACTGCCTGTTCATAGCCTTTGACCATTTGTCAAATGGTGAATGACTTGTATTCTTATGAATTTTACTCAGTTTTCCACATATATTTGAGAAATGAATTCTTTATCAGAGACACTGGCTGTAAAGATTGTTTCCAGGTTTTCTCTAATAAATTTTAAAGAACAAGCCATTCGAAGCTGAAAATTCTATCCCTTACCAGTTTGGGTTGAATATTAAGATGGCAGGTATAACAATCAGACTAGTCTTTAGAAATGTATAGGAAGAGAATCGTGAAGATTTCAAATAGATTTGTCTTTGAACGTTTACACAGAAATCTCTGCCCCTTCTATTAAGGCATTCTTTGAATTAGTTTGGAGAAGCAGAGTCAATATCATTGATTAAGAAAGAGGACTGCTTTTGGAGTCAGAGGTCCTAAGTGTGAATCACTTCTCACTCATTTAGTACTTGGATAGCCTCGGAAAGGTCATTTAGGCTTCCTGATCTTTAGTTCTACAGCTTGGAAATGAAAGGATGGTGTTGATGAACTCTGAGGTTCCTACTAGAATAAAGACTATGATTTGTGTCATTTTTGTCTTCAAACAAGCTCCTCAGTGTTAAAATCACCTGCCCCTCTCTTTTCTATTTAATTTGCCTTCTCAAAAAGAAGAAAGTGGAATGATTTCCGCATTACAGTTAATTATAATTCTCCTATCTCAGCAAAAAAAAAAATCCTTCATGGCCCTGAACTCTAGTGGCTAGGTCTCTTGCTGCTGCCACGCATTACATAGTTTTGGAAGCAGAGACTTGAATCCCCTGACTACTGGCATAGAGCCCAGAGCTACAGGAAGTCTCTGATTTTTTTTTCTTTTGCATAGACAAAAATCTCTGACTGAAATGATTTCCAGGAATTACAGTTTGAGAGCTGTGTTTTATTTCCCTCTTCTCTTTTAAATCAAAACAGAAGAAATCAGATTATATAAATTACATGCTGTCACATTCCACATATTAAGACAAAACAAATATTTCCTTCTCCATTGGTTACTACAGATATAGATTATCAGCTTAATAGTTCTTCCTTTATGAAGAATAAAGCCACAAAGGGCAGTGCCAGGATAAGAAGGCCAGCAGCAACCTGGCCCCTTCCTGGAATTATTCATTCTTCTTTCAAGAGTAGAAAGACTTAAAGGCTTTGCAATCTCTCATTATTTGATCTTGATCTTCTTCTTTCTTTTTATCCATATGTGGAAAGCTTTGCATGAGGAATGCTATAGAACAAACTAATTGGAGGTTCTAAGGGAAAAGAGATTGGGAAGGATTCATTTATGTTGGCTAGAAATGCTTTATGGATGCAGATGGTGCAGGAAAGGGGGGCGTAGATAAGGAGGAGACAGGAAGGTCTTGGGAAAGATGTGGTCTTCAGAAACTTTTTTTTCTTTTTTTTTTTAAGCAATTGGGGTTAAGTAACTTGCTCAAGGTTACACGGCTAGTCTTTATTTATGTGTGGGTGCTCATTTTCTGAGGCCGGTTTCGATACCGGGTCATCCCAACTCCGAGGCCGGCGCTCTTACTCACTGCACCACCTAGCCTCCCCTGGTCTTCAGAAACTTAATCAAGATAATGAAGACCTCATTACTTTCTTTTCTGCCATGCTATGCATTTCACAACAGAAGTTATGGATCTAGGGTATATAGTTGTATTTCATTTTTTGTGTTTTGTATTTTTTGTATTCCATTTTGTAGCAAAAGATATAAGATCCAAATCTGGTAAATCTCTGAATGTTCTCTTTCAGAGGAAAGCTTCCAGGTTACCCGGTATTTAAAAAGCATTTTGCTGAGATGAATAAAAAGAGAGCATCTATATGTCTCCCTTATAAGCTGGTGGGAAAATATATACCTTATATGTAGCTAAATAGAGGAAAGAGTATAACTAGGCATTCCTATGCCTGTACCAAGGGGGAGGAGGTCTCAGGAAGAGACAAGATTATCTGGGATATAGCTGATGGGAGAAGGAAGTGCATCCTGGTATGTCATTCTTGACACCCTTGGGCAAAGCCCTCATTGCACTCCCTAGTTATGGTCTTGCATGGGGGAATAATACAAGAAATGACTTCAGTGAGTTCCTCACACATTCTGCTGCAACATCATCAAAGACTGTCAAAGATTTATTTAAACCCTTGGGTAAATACCGTATGGATTAAGTACTGAAACAAGAAGTACTTTTGGGAAGACTTTTGAACTCTTTATGGTTACCTAACTACCCTGGCTGTTAACTGTGTCATGGTTAGCTCATTTGGCTGGAATATAGGATTGAAGAAGTTGAGGACTTCACATGGGCCAGTTGGTTTGGGCTGATCCCAGGTACAGACTGCACCCTTGTCTTGTCCAGTAATTACACAAACTAATCCCAGGGGCCATAATGATGAATCAACAATACAGATTTAACACTAATTGAAAAGAAATTCCAGAAATAATGATTTCACAATGTTCTGGAGTTTTAAAGAGTCTTTATATACATTGCCTCATTGGAGCTTCACAAAAAACCTTGAAAGTAAAGAGAGGTGGATCTATAGGGAAGGATCTGGGTTTTGGTGCTGATCTAGAACTTACATTCTATTGGGTGGAGGAGGCAGTAAAGAGAAGTGAAATCTTGACTTTGCTACATATTGCTTATGTGACTTTGGGAAAGTCACTTAACCTCTCTGCTCCCCGGTTTTTTTTTTCATCAGTAAAATTAGGGGGTTAAACTATATGAAATGATCTCTGTGGTCATTTCCAACTCAAAGTCTATGGTTTTATGCTATTATGATCCAATCTGTCTTCAGTCTCTCCTTCCTAATGTACCCTTTGTACTGCTGCTAAAATAGTCTTTGAACACAGAACTGAGCGTGTCACAATTGTACTCAAATTATTATTCAGTGACTCTACTGTTTCTAGAAGAAGACCCAGAGGCAGCTAGGTAGCACAGTGAATAGAGCACTGGTCCTGGACTCAGGAGGATATGAGTTCAAATTTGGCCTCAGACACTTAACACTTATTATCCATTTGACTTTGGGCAAGTCACTTAACCTTAATTGCCCAGACTTCTCCCTCCAAAAAGCAAAAAACCCAACACCTGGCCTTCAAGGTCCTCTGCAGTCTGGTTCTAACCTCTCCTATGTTTCTAATCTTATATTACAATGCTCCCCCTTTTGCAATCTGTTTCAACTGAACAGAACTGCTAGCTTTTTTTTTTACCATATTGTATGTTACAAACCTTGCCTCCCTGCATTGGTACAAACCATTATGTGTGCCTGTAATATACTCTTCTTGTAACTAAATTTCTGAATCCTTATCTTTTTTCAAGACTCAGTTCAGGTGCTATTTTTCCATGAAGTCATTTTATATGCCCTAAGTTGCTAGATCTTTTACTGTGCAGGTTAAATTCTATTTATATTTACTTTGATCATATTTAATTCCTTCTGCAGAGTATGGTCCTGGCATAAAACTCCAATTCAAAAAGTAAAGCTAAGAAGATGAATAAACCAAAGAAAATAAATCAAAATTTTAAAAATAGAGCAAATCTATAACACCTACAAGCAGGGGTTCAAAAGAGAAAAAAATACGTGGATTTTCCATAAGAACTACATACATACTTAGGAAAAATAAAGTAAGAGATAAAAATGAAATAAGAGAACTTGAGGAAAGAATTTGAAAGGTATTTAAAAAATAGCTTAAAAGAAGTGACAAACCTTACTTGAGAAATACAAACCCTGAAAAGTAGACTCGATGAAATAGAAATCAATGTTTCATGAGATTGCAAAAAATGTAAAAAACGAACAAAAGATTGAAAAATTAGAAGAAAATGTATGGTATAGGATATGAGAAACAACAGACATGGAAGCTATGGCAAAGACAAACAATTCAAGAATCACTGGGCTCCATGAAATCCACAGTTTAAGAAAAAAGCCTGGATACTGAATTTTAAGAAATTACATTATTAGAACCAGAGGGCAAAATAAAGATAGAAAGACTCCACTAATTATCTCTCAAAAGGATACTCAATAGGAAAAGTCACAGGAATAGGAGTCAAAATCCAGAGCTCCCATATCAAAGGAAGAATGCTACAAGCATCCAGAAGGAAACAGTTCAAGTACCAAGGAACTGCCAAAAGGATCACACCAAGACCTTCTGCCAAAAATGAGAAATCTTGGAATACAATACTCTCAAAAGTCAAAGTCATAGACTTATAAACAAGAATACCGTGCAAAGTTGAGCATAAGCATATGGGAATTGGGTTTGAGAAATGGATCTTTAATGGAAAGAAAGGTCTTTCAACCATTTCTGATGACAAGACAAGAGCTGAAAATAAAAATTTAAATACAAACATGAGACCAGAGAACCTAGAGATGACAAAAAAAATCATGATTCCAGAGAATCTTGAATGGTATGAATTGACATAATGAACAGAATCAGAACAATTTATACAAGGAAAACAGCAACAAGGTAAAGATAAACAGCTTTAAAAGACAACTCTGATTAGTGTGACCACCAAATGCATCGCTGTAGGATCTATGATGAAACATGCAATCTACCTTATAACAAAGAGGTGATAGACAGTAGGTATGGAGCCATACATCTTTGAACATGGTAATTCTCTAGATCTGGTTTGCTTGACTATGCACATTTTATGGAATGATTTTTTTCCTCTTTTTCTAAGTTTATAGGTTAGGGGAATGAAAGGAAGGAGAGGCATGTTAGCAATAGTGATGTCAAAAAGAAGAGAACCATCGAGACATTTTTAATACAAAGAAGAGAATGAAAAGAGCTTTGGAAGGAAGTAGAGACAAGCTACACAGCTCTGAAAATAATGTATAGAATTTACTATTTATATATTTTAAAAGCAAGTGGTATGCAATGTATACTTCCTATATATACATATATATATATATATATATATATATATCTGTGTGTGTATGTGTGTGTGTATCTATGCATACTAGATAGAGAGATAGGTAGATAGATAGATAGATAGTCCTCTTCTGTATCTAGCACCCCATCATATTGCTGGTTACTTCCGGCCTTGGATCATTCCTATCATGTGTTGCCTTCTTTTCTCCACATGTGCTACTGAATAAAGGTGGAGCAAATCATGCAACCACTCTGACTGGGTCAACTAGAAATTTATGTTTTGCAATCTCTACTGGGATTTCACTGCAGCTAGATAATCATTCTATATCTTCTTTATCAAATCACTTTCCACAGCAGCTTTTCCAAACCTTTTCATCCCTCCTCAAACTTCCCATGGCTCTTCCTCTGTCCACTCTCTCAGCTGAGAATCTTGTCTCATTTTACAGAAAACAAGTTGAGGCCATTTTCTGTGAGCTCCCTCTTCTCTACTCTTCCTCTTTTCATATCACTCTGACATCTTCTGCAGTTATCTCTTCCTTAATCTCTATCTCACATGAAGAAGTGACCTTACTCCTCGTCAAGGCAAACCCCTCTACCTGCACAAAAGATTCAATTCCATCCCATCTCCCTTAACAAATTTCTCCCTTTGCAATCCTCACTCTATCACTTTTCTTCAGTCTCTCCCTATATACTATATCCTTACCTATTATCTACACACATGTCCCTATCTCCCTTACTCTCAAAAAATCTTCACTTAATTCTTCCATCCACACTAGTTCCTGTCCTCTATCTCTTCTGCATTTTGCAGCTAACCCAAAAAGACAAAGAAGGCTGTCTATAAAAGATACTTTCATTTTCTCTCCTTTCATTCTTTTCTTAACTTCTTCAATGCAACTTTTGATCTCACCAAAACTGATGTCTCTAAAGTTATCAATGATCTTTTAATTGCTAACTCCAATGGTCTTTTCTCAGTCTTCTTTCTCCTTGACCTCTCTGTAGCCATTGACACTGTTGATCACCCTCTACTACCTGATATTCTTTTTTTGGTAGATCTTCAGAAACTACACCCTCAGATTCTCCTACCTATCAGACCAATTTGTCTCAGGTGTCCTTGTTAGGTCTACATCTAGGTCATATTCTCTAAACATGGTAATAGGGCTCTGTCCTGGGCCCTCTTATCTCTCTATACTACTACTTCACTTATTTCCCTAAAGCATGTCATCCATTTATTCATTAAACTCTAGTTTAATGAATAAATTAGTGCCTCCCTATCATCTCCAGGATAAAATACAAAATCCTCTTTTTACCATTCAAAGTCTTTTATAATCTACTCTACCCTCTGCATCTTTCTCGTCTTTTTTTCACCTTACTCTACCATATGGTCTTCAGTCCAGTGACACTGACCTCCTTGCTGTTTATGTATAAGACACTCCATCTTTTGTCTTTGGGCATTTTCCCCCCATTCCTGGAATGCTTTCCACCACCTGTCTTTCTTCAAGTTCCAACTAAAATTTCATCCAAAGCAAGCCTTCCCCAATTTCTCTTCATTCTAGTGCCTCTGCTGTTAATTATTTCCTGTTTATCCTGTGTATAGCTTGTTCATTTGTATTTGTTCGCTTGTTGTCTTCTCCATTCAAACCTGAGAACCATGATGGTGGGGTTTGTCTTTTAAATAGAGATTTATAGTTTCATATAAAATTCTCTTCTCTGGTCTGCTTTATGTATGGGAATGCTCTTTTTGGTATTTAAGTTCAGAATAAAATTTTTTCAAAAAGAATGTAAGTTACTTGAGGGCAGTGACTATTTCATTTTAGTCTTTATATTTCAATACTTAGAAGAAGACCTCATATATTGTAGACATTGAATAAATGCTTATTGAATTGAAATGGATTATTCCTATTTTATGGATGAAGAAATTGAATCTCTAAATAGTGAAGTGTCTTCTTTAAGTTCACATGAGGTGCTAACTAAGCTGGAATTCAGTTCCTCTGACCCTTCATTCTCTTACCTAAATCACATTTCCTCTTCACTAATTTCACATTGTGTGATTTCACATTGTGTGATTTCCCCTAATACAGAACATACACAGAACATACAGAGAACATACAGAACATACACAAAGTCCTGGAGTGACTTTATTCCTATGATTTGAAACATCACCATAAACTCAGCGGACTCTTGGTTATTAACTTTACATGATACACACACACACACACACATATACATATACATATACACATATATATATATATGTATGTATTAGGGGGTTGGGGAAAACATGGGAATAGTTTTGCTAGCAGATCGTTAGTGCACAGCTTAACACCTTTGTGCTCACTTTGGAAATATTGTACTATAACATCCCTTTACATTAAAAACAATGGTTTGGGGAAAACTTAGTTTAATGCAGAAATGTTTCCAGGGTTCAGAAAACATGATCTCCCAATTAGAAAGGTTGGAAGTATGCCTTCCATTAGTAATGCAGATAGAATTGCCATGGGTTATTACATTAGGCAAACATCCAAACCGACAAAGCCTGTTTTCTTACAAAGCATCCCACAGAGGTGAAATTACCCCCCTGATCCAGAGAAAATGCAGCTATTTCAAAAATGGCTAAATTGCCATGATGGCATTGCCAATGTAACCTTGGCAACTTGTGCCATTATATAGGGCAGGAGAAAAATTTAGAGTAGATGATTTCATATGATTTTTTAAAGTAGAAAAACACACGAAACTTACAAGTTATAGAAAAAAAGTATTACTAGCCATTTTGGTAGAAAGGTATATTCCTATATATTTTTAGAAAAGCATGTCTTTATACAAACATATGCTTCAGTAGATCCATGATCTCATCAATGCCGGAAACTGCCTCCAACAATGTATGTTGCCACGTCTCCTCATATTTTTTCTTGTCTTTTCATGAATCCTTCAATGAGCATTAACTGAGTGCCTACTATGTGCCAGGAACTGGGCACAAAGAGAAAATAAAAACTTTCCTTTAAAGACAAAAAGGAGCTTATGGACTATATGAGGAAAATCATAGATAGATAGATAGATAGATAGATAGATAGATAGATAGATAGATAGATAGAGATTAAAGAGTCTGTACAAAGACACATAAATGGGAAATGAAATATTATTTGAGGGGAAGAGAAAGTAGACCAGATTGATTAGAATACATCTGGAAGATTTCCAGAAAAGATATATGAGAAAAAGGATGAAGTCTTGCTTGGAATCTTGGAGGACTGGTTAAGACGGTGATCCCATTGGATATTGTATTTTTTTGTTTTTCAGTCATTTCAGTCATGTCTGACTCTTCATGACCCCATTTGCGGTTTTCTTAGCAAAGATACTGGAATGATTTGCCATTTCCTTCTCCAGTTCATTTTACAGATGAGGAAACTGAGGCAAACAGGATGTAGTGAATTCCTCAGAGTCACATAGCTAGTAAGTTGTCTGAGGTCAGATTTGAACTCAGGGAAATGAATCTTCTCAACTCTAGACCTAACTCTCTATCTACCTGACTTGGAGATCTTATTAAGTAGGACAGTAGAGTTTTGTTGTTGTTTGTTCTGTTTTGTTTTTTTTTAAGAGAAAGATGTGCTACTCAGAAGCAGCATCAGCAGCAGCCAGTCACAAACTACAGCAAGACTTTAAGTATATTCCATGTAGAAAAGGCCCCTAGTGCAGTCTGTTTACTGTCAAGGATATTTTCATTCAGAGCAAAGGCTTCAAATAAAGATTTAGAATTTAAGCTGCTAGAGGGCAAGGGGCACAGCTTAATTATGGTTGTATCTCCCTCAGGGCTTAGCACAGTGTTTTGTGTACAGTAGAAAATTTTTAAATATTTGCTAAATTTGAACTTGACCCACCTACTTCCTTTCTCTAAGTCACAAATCCTTTGCTTTCTCAAAATCATGCCCACAGGAAAATAATTCAATGAATTTTACCATGAGCTGTACTGACTCCTCCCAAAAGGACACAAGGGTCTATTGTAACCATATGTATCTATGAAGAGGTCTATAGGAAATGAGAAAAGACAGTTTACTCTAGCAATGGAGAGTGATGTGTCTTTGTTATTTCATTTATGAAAGAGAAAAAACCTTCTGTTGGGTCTTTGACAAAATAGATGACCCTGGCGCTTCTAGGAGATGAAACAAACAACCCACTGGTTCTTTGCTTAAAATAAATAAATACATCCAAACTCTTGTTTACATATTAGTTTCCACTACAGACACTGAAGAAGTGATTTGTTTCTGGTGACAGCAGTGAGTGTATTTTAAAAACACATTGCATTCATTATATGTTTCGCATTTTGCCTTGAGTGAAAATCCACTGGATTTGTTATTGTGCCTGCTTTAGATATATCTAGAAATTTTTCAGAGCCATCATCTCCCACACATAAATGACTTCTAAACAATATAATACAACCCTTAATAATAGTCCTAAAATAGAGGGCACATTATAGATTCTTATAAAGAGGATGGAATTGTATCACCTCCCCTAGGTCCAATTGGGCGTTTTTGGGCTACATCTATTTGGCAGGGGTTGGGGAGAGGAAGAGAGAAAGGAATAGGAGAAAGATTAAGAGAAGAGGAGAGAGAGACAGAGAGAGAGAGAGACAGAGAGAGAGAGACAGAGACAGAGAGAGACAGAGACAGAGACAGAGATAGAGATAGACACAGAAAGAGAGAGAGAGAGAGAGAGAGAGAGAGAGAGAGAGAGAGAGAGAGAGAGAGATGTATCAAGACAGAGGTAGACAGAGAGATAGAGATAGAGGAGATCTCATATGAAAAGACTGAAGAAGTAGGCTTCTTGCATAATTTAGTAATAAGTCAGTGATTAAGACCAGAAAGGAGGATTAAAGCTCTCTTGGTTTACCAGGAGGAGAGTGGAGGAAAGTTAAGAGGAATGACACTTTCTCCCCACTCTCTTAGTAGCCTGTAGTCCACAAAGCAAATGTAGGAGAAGAACTAACAACTGCTTATTCCTTAAAAGTGCCCACACAATTGAGAAGATTGGCAGCCGAGCTACTGGTCCTTCATAGTTGCAAAGTAAGAGAGGGAAGGTAAAGAACCAAAGTTCCATAAGTCTTGACTAACTTCCAGTCAGATAACATCATATCCTTGTACACATGCCCTTCTCAGCTTCATCTCACTAGAGATGATGCAATGCTTTTTTTTCCATACTGAATGTAAGGCCTGTCTGCTTTGAAAGCCTTGAGAGTTGAAAGCAGTTTGGAAGAGAGCCTGGGCCCCATTAAGGTAGCAAAAATAGAACTCTCTACTTAGGCTCCACAGTTTGAATCAACAAGGTCTTGCCTTATGTCAATAATAAGAAGACAGCTCCTCAATCCTCAACCGTAGTGGGGAATATTCCAATAAAGGTAGGAACTTGGTGCTGGAGAGGTAGGCTCTTCTACTACATTAACCTTCAATCAAGTATTCAAAGCTTGTTAACAATAGTTGACAACTTGCCTAATAAGCCATAACTTTGCAAGGAATAGTGGCTAATAGAGCTAAGGAGACCCTGTAACAGTATGCTTTATGGTTGAAGTTGGATAATTATCAGTGATACGATATACTAAAAATGGAAGCAAAAATTACAGTAGGAATTTTTCTGGGGCAGTAGCCTGTCTGAAAATGAACTCTGGGGCTGAAAGAAGTAATCATTTTTACAGTGAGACTAAAATAAAATATATCTGACTTATTTCAAGACTGTAGCTTCTTTCCATATTGGCTGAAGTTTCTCAATTCCTTATTCAGAGCTCATAGTGTAAGAGAAATGGTGAAAAAGGTCTTAGAGAAGAATGTTCAAGTTATGAGTTGCTTTTAGCTTTGGAAGTTTTTTTTTTGAGTGTATGAAAAGTTTCTATCTGTAGTTCCAGAGAACTTGATTTCAATTTTATTTTATCTTTTTTTTCCCTTTTAGGATTAAAAATCATATTGAAGTATAAATGATAAAGGGAAAAGTCCAATTAGAAAATCAATCTACTCTGTCAGTGAAAGTTAAGTCCCTGACATAGTTTTCTTGCTTCTTTCTAAAGTACAATTTAAACTGAGGTGAAAAAGGGAGCATGAGGTCTTAAGAATCCCATGGTTTTTAGTCCATCTTTACTTTAACTTGTTTGTATTGTAAATGTCACATCTGTTATCTAATGAACAGTGGGCATATTAGTGCAGTTACTGAATTGTATTGATCTCTATGTTTTTCAAATAAATGAAAGCTGAAGATAGAAAATGGTGTTAGCAAAATGGAAGGATGACTTAGCTTGAGATTCTTCTTCTAGAGGCAGGTAAAGTATCTGTTGAAGTTGGTTTTACCATGCATCCAAAGGTAACAAGAAACACCATTTCATAAGGGTGCTTGTTCATGTTGAATTTCAGTTTTGCTAAGAAATATTTGCAAAAGGGCCACTATGAAATCATTGAAGCTTACTCATCAACATCTATTGCAGATGATGAGAGGTCAATGAATATAATGATATGTTATAGATAGTGCTGTCTATAATATATAATAAAGAAGTTACATACTTATATTATAGTTGTTTATGATACATGGTGATATAGACACTTAAACAAACACATATAATCTATCTACCTATCTAGATAGAAAGATAAATAGATAGATAGATAGGAAAAGTGATGTCCAATCTCACCTGTCCTTAAGTTTGCAATAAAGGCAATGATTCTCAAATGATATATTGATTTATTTTGGACAGACTTGTAAAGCTATTAATAAGATTTCTCTAATTTTTAATTCATATATATGCATATACATATATAGTGTGTATATAGATAGATAGATAAGTATATAGCTATATGTTTGTGAATATGTTATATATAAAAAGAGACAGAAGGAGAAATTGCAGCCAAAGACAATATAGGTGTACAAAAAGACACTTGTTTGCAAACAGGAACATAAACTTACTTATAAAATCTTACATGGAATAATGAAGAAAGATTAAGATGATTGTTATCTCCTCAAAGAAAAATAGTTGATAGTAAATAATAAAGAAAACTTTATGAAAGATTCAAATAAGCAAAGTTCTTCAAAGGGCAGTGGATGGAGGAAAACAAACAGGTAAAAGATACAAAATATATGCAAGGAGTATTATAAGAAATTCTTTTTACTATCAAGCATAGTGGAATCACAACACTTGGACTCTTATGAGAAAGTCCAAGATATGTATTATAGAGGATATAGAAATGGCACTTAAAAGAACAAAGATAGGACAACATTCGGACAAAGGGCATATAAAATAGATTATAACTGCAATATAATTGTGAAGATACAGAGAAAAAGAGTCATAAGGTATCTGAATGGAGGGAGAGATATTAAAAATTTGATAAAAATCTTTAATCTTATCAATCCTCCACCCTGACAAGAAAAGATAAAGGAAAAGAAAACATTAAGAGGTTTTCTATTCTATAGGAGGAATCCTATATGCCTACTTTCATATCTCTATAATTTTTATGAGAATAATCTCCTTATACATTGAAGGTATTATTGAAGAAACTCCTAGAAAGGAACAGATAAATATTACATGTATCATGTTATACATCATATATTTACCATCCTGCGATTCTTTGAAAAGTAAAGAATGCAATATCACATTCTGCTTCTGTTTTTATTCACTGTAAAAATCATTTACTGGACAGACCAAAAAAAAAAAAACCAAAAACTGCTATGAACCCTCATCTCCAAAAACAAGTTCCCATGACTAAATTAAAATTCTTTAACATTCTTTCAGTGAAATAGCAGCAGAGATAACCTTGTGAATCCCTGATCACTAAAAAGAGGTGAAGCATAGAAGAGACATATGCTTATTTACTTAGCAAAGATGTTTGCTACTGTCATGGAGGAGATATTGCAGAGTTCAAGATGTATTCTCTATGAATGTTCTCATAGTCTCAAGATGTCATTGTTCACTGATGACATTGAGGTAGTTGCACAAAGTCCTATAACACTGCAGAACCTTCTGGAGGAGATTCATAACTAATCAAAACAACTTGGATTGTCCACCAGCACAGGAAAAATCTAGACCTTTATTTGTCCATATTCTATGACATGCATGTAGATGGAAACCAAAAGCAACTTACTTCTATATGCACATTATATGTATTTATATATACATATATCCAAACATGTTATATGAAGCTTAGAGAGCTGAGGGATTCTTGACTCAGTAAAAACACAGATGTAATTCAGTTTTATGCTGATAGTATCTATCCAAAGAGCTTTTATGATGCCATGGAGGCTATTTATGGGCCAAAGACCTATGGTGCATGTCAACTACTCAGTGCTGATAAAGCTACTTAGATTAGTGATAAGGACATGATCTTGGAGAGATGGGCTGAACACTTCCATGACTGGCCAATGCTTAAGCCATTGACCATATATTTCAGGTTGAATTTAATCCCTCTCTAGCTGAACTTTCAGCTGAAGAATAGGTTTTGAATGCCATAAGGTTCTTCTCATCTGGCAAAGAACATGTTGCTGATTCTATTCCAGCTGAGATATAAAAGACAAGGAATCTACTGCCTATACTAAAGCTGAAAAAATTGTCTGGATCATATGGCAAGAGAAGATTATCCCCTAGGAGTTCAAGGAGGCCTACATTGTCCATATCTATGAAGAAAAGGGAAATGAATTGTCCTGTGGCAATCACTGATGTGTGTGTGTGTGTGTGTGTGTGTGTACATGTCTTGGTCATTGAAAAGTTCATCAGTATTGCATGACAGTTACATGAAAGCATGCTTGAACAGGTTCTAGATAACGAATGGTGCTCTCATGCTTTCCTAGTCACCAATGGAGTGAAGCACAGCTGTGTGCTTTCTCCCATGCTTTTAAACATGATGTTATTAGTAATGTTGTTGGATGCCTTCAATAAGTACAAAACAACATTAAGGTCAGCTACTTCACTGATGGTAAATCATTTAACTTGAAAAGGCTACAAGCCAAGACTAAAGTGGAGGGAGAGTTGGTGCACAACTTTTTGTTTTCAGATGATTATACAGTCAACATAGCCTCTGTGGTTGAAATGCAACAGAGTAGGTATTATCTTCCACTTGTGCTAATTTTGACCTGACAGTTAACAGTAAGAAAATAAAGGTTCTCCCAGTCAGCATCTAATCATTCATTTGTGGAACCATTTCTTACAGCAAATGGAGAAATTCTGAATTCTGTAGAGAAGTTCACTTATCTTGGTAGTGTATTTTCCAGGGATGTACATATAGATGATGAGGTTGACACACACATTGCCAGGGCTAGCTCAGTGTTTGGAGGCTCAAAAGGAAAGTGTGGGAGAAAAGAGGTATTAGACTGCCTACAAAACTGGTCTATGGTGCCATTGCACTCACTTCATTGTTGAATGCCTGTGAAACTTGGGCAGTATACCAGTGCCATGCCAGGAAAATGAAATGCCTTCATCCAAACTTTCTTAGGAAGATTCTGCCAGATTCGAAGCTTTGGGCAAGATTAGGTACTTGAAGTTAATACACTGGGTAAGATCTGTGAAAAACTTATTGGAAGAAATGAATAAAAGTCATAGAATGGTCGGGCATGGGTGGATGGTGACCTGAACAACTGGAAGGGAACATACATATTGAAAAGATCACAGATCTTTTGGAGTACTGAAGTTTCATCTCCTTAAGTGCTATCTATCTATCTATCTATCTATCTATCTATCTATCTATCTATCTATCTATCTATCTAATTTGTAGCTCTAAGTGACCCTGTGAGACTGATGCTAAAAATACTAATTTTATGAATTAGGTAACTGAGGGTCAAGGGAAGCTGTGATATGGTTCATGGGCACACAACTAGTAATGACTTGACCTCTGTTCTTCCTAACTTCAAGTCCAATTTTCAATTATGCTACCCTGATAACAATTTTAATAATTTTTATAATCATGTAAAGGTCCAAGAAAGGGAAGAATAATGACTCCCCCTAAAACAAAACAAAAAAACCCACAAGACTCCTGAGTTAACATTAGATGAGTAGGATGTATTTGGGTGGTCTGATATATATGCAGATAAATTCAGGAAGTTCTGTGGGTGGTCAGAAAAGAGAGAATCTCTGTGGAACAGAAACAATATGGATCTGATGTAGGTGGGATATAGGACTTAATAGTGTTTCAGAGGTAAAGTCGGACTGGCAAAGAAGGGAAAGGATAAAAATATTGATTTTTGATCATTTTGATCAGGCAGAAATAGGGACAGATTGTTTTTGCCATATGGATTTTCATTTCTGATTGAGTCGTATTTGTCTTCTCATTATCTATTCATTTTTTCTCCTTATTTCTTCTATTCTTTTGCGATAGGTTTTTGGTTCACACAAATTATTATGCCTTCTTATGACTGAATGTGACCCTGGTGTCCTATGACACTATAATGTCCTAGCATAAATCATTAATGAGGTCAACTGAAGGAGGTCCAGAAACCTTCAGAGAGGATGTTCTGCCTGTCATGAACAACTTGCATCTGTTTCAACCTTTCGGCAGTTGGACTGAGCTCCAATATAGAGCCTGTCCTGGCAGAGAGCTGAGCTGGATGACCTAATCAGCCTTTGACCATCTCCAATTTAAGAGACCATGACTCCAATTGTTCTTTCTTGGTGGAGTGTCATTGTGAATTACACAGAGGGCCTTCAGCAGTACTCCCCAGAGGCTAACACTAGTCAACATTCTCACTTAATACAAGTAAATTATGTACTGGTCAGCTGAAAAGCATTTGGGGTTACTTGGTAACTCTTTTGTGATCTGGGTGACATAAACAGCATTCTCTCAAGGAAAAAAATGCAGAACAATTTTAGGCAAATGCCATGAAAGTTGATAGAAGTATAATGTTTACTCAGAATTCATCTTTTAATAGTTCCTTTGGGAGGATGATTTAATGGGCAAGGGACTTTATCAGTTACTGCTTATTACCTGATATTGGCTTTGTAAACTTAATGTTGTTACTCAAATTTCAGTCCTGGAGAATAAGTGTAGGAAACTCCTCATTGAAGGAGAGAATGATGTTAATGCTATGTCTACATCAGGGACACAGCTGACTTTAGAACTCTGGAAAGGAAAAACATTCTTTGTCATATCTGCTGTAATAGAGGACATGTGATTCCCGACTATATTTGGTAAAATACTGAGTCAGAGGCAGAGAGAGAGAGAGAGAGAGAGAGAGAGAGAACTTTGAGAGGTATACATATAGAAAAAAGCTGCATCTTCAATATATCTTCCAGCTTGCTTCCCTAGAGAATTCAGGGAATTATTTCCCCTTGGGTGGGGACAAGGGCCTCTTTTAAAATTAAACCAAGAAATCTTGCTTCCACTAGAAGAGTTCATTCACTCTGTGTATTTCATGATATGTTCTAATCTGTAGAATTCTCATTTCTGTTTGCTATTTGTTTCCTCAAAAGGGTTTTACTATACTCATTGTTTATCATGGTTTTTTAAATGGCAAGTGATAGGAAAGAGACAAGTCTGTTAATATAAACTTGACATATCCCTTTCCCTTTCTGGGATAGTGACCAGAAAAACAACATAAATGTTTTTTCTTGCATTTATATTTTTTATTTTTTAGTTTACATCCACAAGATTTTGAGTTACAAATTTTCTCCCCATTTGCCCCCTACCTACAACCCCAAATCAGTGATCCCACTGAATATCCCCTCCCCCAATCTGCTCTTTCCCATATCTTCCCCCATCCCCCCTCCAACTTTCTAGTAGGGCATGGTGGATTTCTATGTCCCAGTTCCTGTACATCTCATTTCCCCTACAGTCTGCAGTCCAGGAGCTCTGAAACAGCCACATGCCAGCAGCTGCAAGTCTGCCACACCTCAGCCACTTCTCACCCCGGGGGCAAAGGCTGGATTGCACTCCTAGACTCCCAGGTCCCAAATTCCACACTGCACTGACCTCTCACTTTGTCTTTAGCCTCTATGGGTTGATAATTCTGGAAACTGCCACAGCTGCTCGTGATCTGAAGTCCCTCTAGCTGGTGGCTGGTTGTACCCACCCTGAGGGTAAAACCTCTGGCTCACTTGGGGCTCTCTCTCTCTCTCTAGTCTCCCAGAGAGCTGCACTGACCCCTTCTTGCTGGCCTGACAGGCTGTCTTCAGTGGGAATTTAGCTCCTCTCTGTCATTTTGTGGGTTCTGTAGCTCCAAAGTTTGTTTAGAGACATTTTTATAATGAATTGGAGGAGGTGGAAAGCAGGAGCCCCATGGAAATTCTGTTTCCACTCCACCATCTTTGAACAGAAATCTTAAACAGTCATTTCCCTAGACCAATACTCTTTGAGAGGAGCAGATTACCATAATTCTAGTATGGTAAGACTCTCTCTCAGAGGAAAGCAGTGTACCCAGCCTCATTGCTTCTTCCATTGACCCCTTATAGGCAGGAATCAAAGTTTCTCTTGGAGAAGAGAGGTGAAGTTTACAGAAATATCTATCCATGCCTCTCCACAAGTCATATTTAGACAACCAATTTAGACAATACATTTAGATAACCTCTCTGAGCACCAAACATATCCTACATAATGTATTAATCCATCTCATACTCTATATTCTAACTCAAGTGGTCTACTTCTTGTTCCCTTTATATGACTTATTTTAAAAACCTTAACATTTTATTTTCACCAATTATATGTAAAACAATTTTATCATTCTTTTTCTCCAAATTTTAAGTTTCAAATTCTCTCTTTTTTTCTCTTCCCCTGACTCCCCATTGAGAAAGTAAACAGTTTGACATAGGTTATACGTGTATAGTCAGGCAAACACATTTCCATGTAAGTCATTCTTCAAAAGAAAATACAGACCAAAAAAACCAAACAAACAAACAGGAAAAATAAAAATAAAGAAAGAATGTCTTTGATCTGCAGTCGGGTTCTACCAGTTTTTTCTCTGGAGATGGACAGCACCTTTTATTATAAGTCCTACAGAATTGTCTTGGATCATTCTATTACTGAGAATAGCTTACTTATTCATAGTAGATCATCATACGATATTGCTGTTACCATATACAGTGTTCTCTTGGTTCTGCTCATTCACTTTGCACCAGTTCATATAAGTCTTTCCATGTTTTTCTGAGAGTATCCTGCTCATCATTTCTTTTTTTCCCCTGAAGGAGATCAATTTTTAATTTTATTTTATTATAATTTCAATTATCAAGCATGTATTTTCTCTCCCTCTCAAATCCCACCCCCCCAAACAAACCTCTTATAACAAATATACATAGTCAAACAACAAATCCCCATGCTGACCATAAGGTAGCTCACATTCTAATAAGGGAGATAGAACACACATAATTAAGTATATACAAAATATATATCAAAGTAGTCAGGGAGTACAAAGAAATAAACCCTACTCTTAAGGAATTTGCATTCTATGAAAAAGTGTGTGTACACATACAGACACAGACACACACACACATACACACACACACATACACATAATGCCCAAGAAACAGTAAATAGTTTAGTGAGGGCAAAAGCAGTTGATTGGATAGAAAGGGGCTCATGTCAATGGTAGTGCTTGAATAAAGAAGATGAGAGTCTAACTATTACCCATCATTTCTTAGAGCACAATAGTATTCTATCACAATCATATACAACAATTTCAGTCATTTCTCAGTTGATGAATATCATTTCAATTTCCAATACTTTGCCATCACTAAAAGAGCTGCTATAAATATTTTTGTACATGTAGGTCCTTTTCTTTAAAAAAAAATCTCTTTGGGATACAGATCTACTAGTGGCATTGTGTGGTCAAAGGGTATGCATGGGTTTATGGCCCTTTGGGCATAGTTCCAAATTGCTCTCCAGAATCAGTATATAATGTCACCAATGGAACATTAGTGTTTTAATTTTCTCACACGCCCTCCAACATTTGCCATTTTCCATTTCTCTTATATTAACCAATATGATAGATCTGATGTAATAATTCAGAATTGTTTTAATTTGCATTTTTGTCATCACTAGTGATTTAGAGAATTTTTTCATATGATTATAGATAGCTTTGATTATTTTGTCTGAAAGCTACCAGTCCATATCTTTTGATCATTTATCAGTTGAGGAATGGGTCTTATTTCTATAAATATGACTCAGTTTTCTATATGTTTGGTATATGAAGTCTCTATCAGAGAAACTCAATGAATTTTTTTCACAGTAATTATTACCAACTATGTATTTTCTTCCATCCTATTTCCCCCTGCTTACCCTACTCTCTCCTTTTACCTCATCATTCTCAAAAGTGTTTTGCTTCTGACTTTTACCTCCCCAAACTGCCCTCCCTTCTATCAGCTCCTCCCCTTCCCCACCTTTATCCCCTTCTCTTGCTACTTTCTTGTATGGCGAGATAGATTACTATACCCATTTGAATGTGTTTATTATTCCCTCTTTAAGTCAACTCCAATGAGAATAAAGTTCAAGTGCCCCCCTACTCACTTTTCCCATTTCCCCCTCCACTGTAAAATCTCTTTCAGACTTCTTTTATGCCAGATAATTTATCCCACCATACCTCTCCCTTTCCTCTTCTCCAAGTCCATTCTTCTTTCTCATTATTTAATTTAATTTAATTTTATATTATTATATCATCACATCCAATTCATAGCTCTGCTTTCTTTCTATGTATATTCCTTCTAATTGCACTAATAATGAGAAAGTTTTCAAGAGTTATAAGTATCATTTTCCCATGCAGAAATATAAACAATTTAACCTATCAAATCCCTTATGATTTCCCTTTCATGTTTATATTTTTATGCTTCTTTTGAGTCTTGTATTTGAAAGCCACATTTTCTATTCAATTCTGATCTTTTCATCAAGAATGTTTGAAAGTCCTCTATTCCATTGAATGTTCATTTACCCCCCAAAGGATTATACTCTGTTTTTCTGGGTAGGTGATTTTTTTGGTTGTAATCCTAGCTCTTTTGCCCTTCAGAATATCATATTCCACACCTTCTGATCCTTTAATATAAAAGCTGCTAAATCTTGTGTTATCCTGAATGTGACTCCAGAATATTTGAATTGTTTCTCTTTGGCTGTTTGCAGTATTTTCTCCTTAATCTGAGAGGTCTGAAATTTAACTATAATATTTCTGGGAGTTTTCATTTTGAAATCTCTTTCAGGAGATGATTGGTGAATACTTTTAATTTCTATTTTATCCTGTGGTTCTACACTATCAGGGTAGTTTTTCTTGATAATTTCTTGAAAGATGATGTCTAGGCTCTTTTTTTTTATAATGGCTTTTAGGTTGTTCAATAATTTTTAAATTATCTCTCTGGATCTATTTTCTAAGTCAGTTGTTTTTCCAATGAGATATTTCACATTTTCTTTTATTTTTTCATTCTTTAGATTTTGTTTTATTGCTTCTTGATATCTCATAAAATCATTATCTTCCACTTACTCGGTTCTAAGTTTTAAGGAATTATTTTCTTCAGTGAGCTTTTGTACTTGTGTTTCCATTTGGCCAATTCTGCTTTTCAAGGCTTTCTTCTCTTCATTAAATTTTTGTGCCTCTTTTACCACCGGGCATATTCTGTGTTTTTTTTTTTTTAAGTGTTATTTTCTTGAGTATTTTTGGTTCCTCCTTTACCAGGCTGTTGGTAAAAAAAAAATCATTATTTTATTTCATCATTTTCATTTCTCTTCCCATTTTCCCCTCTACCTCTCTTATGTGATTTTTAAAATCCCTTTTGAGTTCTTTTATGACTGGAGAACAATCCGCATTTTCCTTGGAGGCTTTCGATGCAGGGATTTTGACTTTGTTGTCTTTTTCTGAGTGTGTATTTTGATCTTCCTTGTCACCATAGTAATGTTCTGTGTTTAGAATATTTTTCTGTTGTTTGCTCATTTTTCAACTCTATTTCTTGACTTTTAACTGTATGCCAAAGTGGGGTTCTTCTTCCCAAGTGGAGGGGGCACTGTCCTAAACTTTGGGTATTTGTGCAGCTTTTTCAGATGTAATTGTGGACACCTCTAAGTTGTTGGCTCCTCCAAAGTTGTATGAGAAGTATGTTTGCTATCCTCTTATACTGTGCATTGGTTTGGGAGGGACTACAAATACTGTTTTTAATCCTGGAACTGTGACCAGGGTCCCTGGTCCCCTGTAGCTGCAAGCTCTGTTCTGGTGTGCTAGTACTATTCCTTGCACTAGGATTAAGACTCAGGATTGCAACCCAGATCCAAGTATAATCAATGCTACAGAGTCCTGCCACTGTTGCCAGCAAAGAGACCCCTGTAAATGTCCTTCTGACCTGTTGTTTGATTCCCTTACCATCTGTGGGCTGAGAGGTTTGGAGACCAACACTGCTGCCATTGATTCAGTCACTCCTAGGCCTGCTCCTGGTTTGCTGGACTGGGTCTGTACTGTCACGGCCTGTGCTGAACTGTGCTCCTCTTTCACCCTGATGTAAAAGATCTTTCCTTCTAAATTTCTAAGTTGTCTTGAGCTGGAAAATTGCTTCACTCTGTCTTTTTGTTGGTTCTTCTGCTCTAGAATTTGTTTAGTCATTATTTAGAGGAACTCACACAAATCCCCGCCTTTACTCTGCAATCTTGCCTCCATCTCCTGAACTCTACATTGCATTCCTCCAATCCCTTTGTCTTTACATGGCTTGTATACTTCATGCCTGGAATGTCCTCCTTTCTCTCCTCAACTACTTAAAACCTCTAGATATTTTCAGCTTTCATCTCAAGTACAACCCACTAGAAAAAGTCTCCACTAGTCCCAGCCAGTTGCCAATGCCCAACTCCTTTTGTCTCATTTTGAATTTATATATACATTACACACACATACATATGTATATACACACATATATATTACACACATATACATATATATATGCATGTACATACATACATATACATATATATACATACATATATATATATATATAATATTTACTTACATGTATACATGTTGTTTTCCACTAAAAGAATGCAAGCTTCTCAAGGAAAGGAACTATTTAGTTTTCTTTTTTGTATTTCCCAATATCTAATGCAGGTACATATCACATAGGTGCTTAAAAGTACTGTTGAATTAATCCAGGGGAAATAAGAAAGTGCTTTTCTGTTGACCTCCATGTTATCTTTTAAAATTTAGGCTTATAGTCAAGTAAAGAGAGCAGACTGAATTAGTTGCTATGTCCAGTAATATAGCACATAGATAGAGTAACTACTACCTGATTATACATTTTATGATTATGGCTTCACTCATCTTGCATAGTACTTGCATAGTAAATAGTCCTTTTCACTACTTCAGAAAGAATATCTTTTAAATAACATTTTCCCTTTTTGCAGGTTACACATTGCTCTCCATGACTCATTGCAAAATCTAACCACACTGTCTTAATTATTGTTCCTCAGTCATGACCTTCTATCTCTTGTCTATGCATTTGTACTATTTCTCACACTTCAAATACTCTCTCTTCTCACCTTTGCCTCTTGAAATCCTTGGTTTCCCACAAGACTCAGCTCTAATGCAGGAGGCCTTTTTTGCTTTCCACCCAGGGTTAACTTTTATTTAATTTGCATGTGTCTTGTTGGTATCTCTATATTTACACATCCTCTCCCTTGATAGAATGTTTGCTTTTATTTTTTTTTTGTCTTTGTATCCCAGAATCTAGAGCAATGCTTAGCATGTAATAGAAAACATGTTAACTATATATCTCCATACATGATATTTATATATCTATCTCTATGATATCTATTGAGCGGGATCTTCTGATATTCCATATTCCAATCCAGACCTCTAGAGACAAGAGGGACCTAAGCCACTTAAATCAAAAGTAACTTAAACTATGGAGTTTTCTCTTTATCCGGGCATTTTCTGAAATCCTTCTGTTCATATATACTTCATATATGGAAGTGTCCAGTATCCCAAAGTTGTCATTGATATGAAATCCTAATAGAAAAGAAGCAGAATGTATGATTTCTGAGATCTAGGCCATGATTCAACTGAGATGTTCTATATTTATATTTCAGTTCTTGTTCATATTTATCATCCCTTTACTCTAGTCAAATAAATGTTGAAATGCGGTTAGGAAGATGATATTGGCAGTACAAGGCCACAAGTACAAGAGAATATTGCACGGAATGTGTGATGCTGAGATTATAGAATTTTATCTTCTTAGAACATGGGCACTCTACCTTAATGGTGACATGGGATTCCTTTGGCAGTCTGGTGAAGCCCTTCTCAGAAAGATGTTTTTAAATATATGAAATAAAACATGCATGATGACAAATGAAACCAAGTATAATGAAGTTATTTTTATTAAAGTTCACAGACCCCCAGGGTACCTTAAAGATCATACGTCTTAGCATTATAGATTAAGAGATGGAAGACACATCATACAACATCTATTCCCAACTCTTTCATTTTATAGATGTGTGAATGGAATACCAGGAAATACTTATTCCAAACATTTTTATTAGGAATGCCTTTTCCACATTCTTTTTTTTTTTTTTTGGAGGGCAATTGGGGTTAAGTAACTTGCCCAAGGTCACACGGCTAGGTTTTTTTTGTTTGTGTGTGCGTTAAGTGTCTGAGGCCGGATCCAAACTCAGGTCCTTCTGACTCCAGGGCCGGCGCTCTACTCACTGAGCCACCTAGCTGCCCCCTTTTCCAAATTCTTTATTCAAGCATATATATATATATATATATATATATATATATATATATATATATATATATATACATATCTTTTTGTAAGGGGGAGGGCAGGGCAATTGGGGTTAAGTAACTTGCCTAAGGTCACATGGCTAGTAAATGTTAGGGCCTAATTTGAACTCAGGTCCTCCTGACTCCAGGGCTGGTGCTCTATTCACTGTGCCACCTAACTGCCCCTTAACCATATTCTTTAAAAGATGTGGGCTATTGAGGTCAAGCTAGTTACCTGAGTTCACAAAAATGATTGAGGCGACAGAGCCAAGATGTACTATCCAGTATCATTTTGCCCATCATTTTGACTCCTTGATATTGAAGGATAAAGAGAGGAAAAGAATATCATGCCCTTTTCCATGGACCATTCTGTTACGGCCCCTTTGTGATAAATCAAACTGAAGGAGAGGGAAGCTTGCAATAGGGAGCCTGATAGTCTAGGGTTTCAAAAGGCTGCACTCTGTCCAGAGAGGCAGGAATAGAAATCAGGGAAATAGTTGCTGGGGAGCTATGACCTGACTCCCAAGCTAGTTGCAAGGTTCCCACAGCTCCCTATGCTACTAAGACAGTTAAGCCAAAGAAAGGGTATTTCCAAGCCAATTTTGTCCATCTGAAGCCTCCAATAAAGGGCTCTGAGCTTCTGATGGCTCCTCCACATACTGGATTGCTTTCAAGAGCAAATTCTTGCCAGAGAGGCTGTTCAGGAACAGCTCCATCAAAAGCTTATTTGTAAATAGATACTAATAACAAAAAAGAGAACTCAAAAAGCCATTTGAAAGGACCTTGCAAAACTGTTGTTGTTTTTACCTTTAGCATCCCACCTTTCTGTACTCCCCCAGCTCTACCACTTTCCTTGGCATTTTCTGAAATTTTGGTTACATAACCTACTTTCTTTTGTTCTTCACTGGAGTGTTTATTTGGTTGAAAGTTACTGAGAACATACACGTATCCATCTTTTCCACTATATCCTACGGGACCCAGGTTGGGGGTGGGGCAGGAGTCTCTGTAAGCAAGTGAAAGGGAGCCCTCATGAGTAAGTCTGGTTTATGTCTACTCATGTTATAATACAGAACATATTCAACCCTTCTCTGTTCCATAGTGTAACACAAAACCTTCTCTTAAGGAGTGTCTGTGTGTGTATGTGTGTGTGTGAGTGTGTGTATGTGTCCCACAGCATGATCAATAGCAATTCCCTCCTTCTGACCCTGCCACCCTCCTTATTTAATCATATGTTTTCAGGTTGTTAGATATTGAGTACCAGAGTTCCATTGTTGGCAGACCCTTTCTCTCTGCTGGCTTCTTCCCCCACTAAGAGTTTGAGATCATTTACTTTGGGACATCTTTCTGCTGACCCAGGCCATTCCATCAAGTTCACTGAACACACAGAAAATGAAAGTTAGATTTCCTTAAGGAAGCTCAAAGATAAGTGAAAATGCCCAAAAGAAATCTTTACAGAAAGGTACCTTTTGTCTTTTTTTAACCAACAAATTGTATAAACTGGGTTATTTCTCTCCCTGCTCCCTTAATTTTCCAAAAAAGTTTTCTAGCCACAACTAAAAATTGCCTTTCAAACTGGTTGTCTTGTTTTCATACTTCATGTATCAGAGAATGCCTTCTTGCTAAGGAGGACCCCTAGTGTTTTGTTAGATTTTATCTATTTTTTGGAATTAGTATTGTGTTTAAATAGCTTAGTCTGTATAAAGATGACCATATCAGCTTGGATTGAACATCCTGGAAAATTGTCCTTTAAGATTTATACAGAGGCCTGGCTTCACTTTTTACTTTAAAGTTAATATGTTTGTTAATGATCTCAGGCTGATTTTTGTCCAAAACTCTGATGAAGGTATTATTGAAGCCTTGAAGCTGGTTGAAAAGGCCTAAGGCTAGAGGATGGAAAAAGGGAAGGCTGGACTATATGCACATAGATAAGTAAAAGCAGACAATTGGAAAGAGCAATGGGTTTGGATAAAGAGGGTCTGGGTTCAAAAGCCTCCTGGCACACTTATTACCTGGGTGACCTTTGGTAAATCACTTTACCTGTGTGATCAAATTTCCTCAATTTAAATGAGGACATTGGACTAGGTGGTTGGCCTCCTATCAATCAAGTAGAATGAGCAGAACCAGAAATATGTTGTACACAGTAATAGCAATATTTTCTGATGATCAACTATGAATGATTTTTTCTCAGCAACATGATAATCTAAGACAAATTTGCAACTCAAAGTCCTGTAAAAATGAATGTTAAAATTTTACTTGACATATACCTGGGGAAAAAATAAAATACTATTAAAAAAAAGAAAAGGCCATTACAAATATGTATAGATATTTTAACGAAGGTGAATACCTTTAATGTAGAAGTTGCTAAATATTGTGTTATCCTGACTGTGCTTACACAATAATTGAATTGTATCTTTCTTGCTGCTTACAATATTCTATCCTTGACCTGGGGGCTCTGAAATTCAACTATAATATTCCTGGAAGTTTTCATTTTGGGATATCTTTCAGGAGGTGATCGGCAGATTTTGAAAATTTCTGTTTTTACCCTCTGGTTCTATAATATCAGGGTAGTTTTCTGTAAGAATTTCTTGAAAGATGATGATTAGGTTCTTTTTTTTAATCTTGGCTTTCATGTAGTTCAATAATTTATAAACTATCTCTTCTGCATCTATTTTCTAGGTCAGTTGTTTTTCCAATGAATTGTTTCACATTGTCTTCCATTTTTTTTCATTCTTTTTTCCTCCTTGATTTCTCATAAAGTCATTAGTTCTGTTTGCTCAGTTCTAATTTTTAAGGAATTCTTTTCTTCAATGAATTTTCATGCCTCCTTTTCCATTTGGCCAATTCTATTTTTTAAGGAGATCCCCGCCCCGCCCCGCCCCCAATGCTTTTTTTGTATACCTTTTTCCATTTGTCCATTTCTGCCTTTCAAGGCATTCTTCTCTTCATTGTCTTTTTGTACCTACTTTTTTTTAAAAGCTATTTTCTTCATTATTTTTTTGTCTCCTTTACCAAGCTATTGACCCTTTTTTTCATAATTTTCTTGTATCAGTCTTATTTTTCTTCCCAATTTTTCTTCTACCTCTCTTACTTGATTTTCAAAATAGTTTTTGAGCTCTTCCATGGCCTGAGGTAAATTCATATTTTTCTTGGATGCTTTGGATGTTAGATCCTTGACTTGATATCTTCTGAGTATGTATTTTGATCTTCCTCACCACCATAGTAACTTTCTATGGTCATATTTTTTTTTCTCTTGTTTGTTCATTTTTCCAGTCTATTTCTTGAATTTTAATTCTTTGTTAAAGTGGGGCTCTGCTTCCAGTGTTGAGCGTGCGTTGTCTTCAGCTTCAGGGGTTTTGTGCAGCTGTTTTCAGATACACTTCTAGGGACCTGAAAGTTGTCAGTTCTTCCAAAATGGCATTATATAAGGAGAAGTGTGTTTATTATACTTCTGACCTATGCTTTGGTCTGTGAGAGACCACAAATACTCTTTTCTGCCCTGAAACTGTGATGAGAGTCCCTGTTCCATTGTAGCCCACAGACTCTCATATGCTACTGCTCCTCCTCACTCTGGGACTGCTACCCAGGACCTTTTCCTGAATCCAAGCATGGACAAACAACCGAATGTTGTTTCAGTGCTAGCAAAGAGACCCCTGTAATCCCCCTCTGACTAGTTGTTCTACCCCCTTACCATCTGTTGAATGAGAGCTCCAGAAGCAGTTGCTGCCATTACTGATTCAGTGGCTCTCAAGGCATGTTTCTATTTTAATGGGGCTAGGTCTATGCTGGCAAAGCCTGCACTGGACTGTGCTCTATTCTCACCCAGGTGCAACAGACTTTTCCTACTAACCTCCTACGTTGTCTTTGGTTAGAAAATTATTTCACTTTGTCCTTATTGTGGGTTCTGCCACTTCAGGAATTGTTTTATGGCATTATTTAAAGTTATGCAGAGGACTTTGGGGGAGATCTCAGGCAAGCTTCTGGCAGTTCCCTGCTATCTTGGCTCCACCTCCTGAGTTTCCACATCCTTTTGAGATAAATCTCATATATTTTGGTCTGACTTAGTCCCAAACTTAAGAGTTTAAAATATGTCATTTTAGGTTAGTATACACGAGTGCTCTGCTCTCTTTGAACATTTGAGATTATTTGTAAACAGTTTAGCTAGGATAGTAAAACTATTTAGCTGCATATTTTAAGGAATTTTAGAGCATACTAAAGCCAAATGGCAATGGGTACACATTTTCTAAAATTCAGTAAATAATTGAACACTGAAGGAGTAATTACTATTATCTCAAACACTGTTGAAAATGAGTTTGATTCTCCAAGAATACTTGAAGAGCGGAGATTCTTTTCCTTCTTCCTTTTCAATGAGAAAAGAGAAGATCTTGCTGCATTTGGAGATTTATCAAACATCTCCAACTAATTTTCATATTTTTTGGTATGGCTAAACTCAAAGCATGCTCTTCTAAGAAAGCTTTCTTTTCCACGTCTACTGGAAGAAAAGTTCTAATCCTTATGTTTCTGATTTATTCACAATTAACTCATCAAAATGTTATTTTGAAGAAAAAATTCTGATGTGAATGCATCACTTGTAGCCTTTTAAAAGAGGATAATTTTCCCTTGAATTAGGAAAAAATCGATATGCCAGAGAAATCACAGGCTTAAGAGTAATCTGAATATAGGGTCCCAGAATACAAAGCTATTCTTAAATTTCTAAAATCTTTTCTCTTAGAATTTCTTATTTTCTTATTAAACTTCTTCATGTTGGATACTTAAGTCATGTCTTTCATTAGAAAGAACCTGCTCAGTTCTTAATTCCCTTTGGCATATTATGGAAGTGTCTCTAATTATTCCTCTGATCACTTTTACCACTTTTAGTAACCAAATCCATTTTTAACTTTCCTGTATACATACTAAATTCATCCTGTGTTCATACTAAATATTTTAACTGACGTATCATTGCAAAATATGTCATCAGAAAAAGAAAGGAACAAATATTAACAAACACACAATTTTTATCTTTCATTCACATTTCTACCCTAGGAATTGTTTTCCACAGTTTTAACTGTTACTGATGTGGTACCATGGCATTGATATATAACTTTTCTGATGGACAAGAATCTTAAATGCTCACATTCATGGTGGGTTTGATGAAGAAGTATTTCTACTAAAAGATACCTGGAGGTTATTCTAATGGTGGTGGTGGTGTCTTTTATTTGTGTTTTTCTTCTAGATGAACAAAGATAACATTACAAAACCTTGGGTTGAGGAAAAGAGAAGCTAGATCATTTCTTCTTCTAATACTACTCTCCTCCCATTTTCACTGATGTTCCAAAGATATAACAGTGTAGAAGTTGACATATCAAAGGCACAAAGCATACTGTGAAATAAAAATTCCATTTTAACTTTTGGCTTGTGGTCTTGGGGTAACTGTATCATTGATTTTCTTTTTTCTCTTAGCAAAACTCAGAATAGTTGGCAATTTGATTTGGTTCCCAGAATACACTCAACTTCAAGAACAGATGTTGTTTGTTGTTGGCTTTATTTTTTAACCATTGAAGAAAGTTACATTGCATGGGGAGTCAAAATGGAAATAACGTTTTTTTTAACCAAACTCCAAGTCTGGATATTTATAAGAATTCCAAGAGAACATTCCCACAGTCTCATCACTATTAACCTCACAAACACACACACACACACATACACACACACACACACACACACACACTGCACCATACAATTGAATTTGGGTGAAGAGTCATAGTTTTTAGTGATTCTACCAGTTGACAAAGGTATAAACATGCAAACAAGGGATTGCATGAATCTAACTTAGACTACAGGAATGATCCGACATTTGATGGTGAAACCCAAAACCTAAAATTTGAATTAAGGATTGTAAATGATTTGCAAAAGATAAGCTATAATAGAAAATTTATTTCCCTCTTTAAGAACAGTCTATGGATTATAGTAAATCAAAATACCTACAAAACCTTTACTAATAGTCGAGGAAGGGAGTAGAGATGGTGACACACAGAAGCTGTCGAAATCATGGTGTAATCTTTCTGGATATGAAAGATCTATGCTTTAGCGAAGTATAATTTTAACTAGTTTAGTACATTTCCTGTGACCCTGCAAGCATGTTGATTTTCAATGGGAACAGTAAGGACAGATATATCTACACAAAAGAAGCAGATGTTAGTGTACTCTAATTTTAGGATTCAAATTTGCTTTTATCCTAAAACATGCTTAACTTGAAGTCTTGATACAATTGATTTTTGAACCCCAACTCTCTGAGACTTATCCAAGGCTGATCTTGGTCATGTTCATTAATTTCTTTGAACCTACTGATTTCTTTTCTTTTTTTTTCAAATGAGAATGATTATACTTGCTTTGTCCACTTTATAAAGTTGATACTATGAATTAGTGAGTTATTGTAAATCATGATGTTATTTTGGGAGGGTGCTATCCCCAAAAGAGTTCAATGAGCCAATTAATGGCTTGTGTAGATGGACTTCATGTGACAAACATCTGGTACAGCCCCATTGTCATTTGTGATATAAATCAAATGGATAACTTCTGAATTTTGTACAAAACATTGGTCTTGTAGAGAGTGGTATCAATCCTTGGGGATTGATACCAGAAAATCACTATCTCTCTTTGGCTTATGCCCCCACTAATGAGTTTTCAGCTGGACAAATCTCTAAAATAAAGTTTAAATATGGCTTATATTTAGATTTCTTCAAATGTGGGTAACAAGAATTCAAAACTTTGGACCAACATTAAATATAGATTATGAGTATTGACATGGGCAACTTTTACTTTATCTACTACAGAAAATACAAAAAATATTAAAGGATTCATAAGAATACATGAGAAAATGAAGAAAGATAAAGTGTTTCTATAGCTTATTATTACCTCCCTGGATATCTTGGACTCAGGAACTCCTAATCTCTTAGGAACTCTTAAACTAATAGAAAGTTCATACTCAGGAATACTACAACCTCTGCTCAGAAAAAGGTAAAAAAAAGTCAACAGTATTTAGGAACTTGAGTTTCATAAGCTCCCATCTAAGAATACCTGGAATTTGCTTCCATTAGTATACTTCTTAATATACAGTGTTAGCTTAACAACTCTTTTTTTTCTATTTCTGTTTTAAAGGAATAAAAAAGTTTTACTAGGTGGGTATATTTATTAATATTTGCTATGCACTGCGCTAAGCAGTAAAAATATTTTAAAAAAGCAAAGAAAATCATTTCCTTCAATGAGTTTCCATTCTAACAAAAGAAGATAACACATATAGGGGAGCAAGTAACCAAAGATGGGTATTTTGGTTTTGGAAATGTATAAAGGTATTGGGTGGAGCCATCGGGGAGTAGATTGACACACCCTGTACAGTAGCAGTGCAGAATTGATTTGATTTGATTTTCAGAGTTAGAGAGTGGAAGAGTATATATGTGGCAACAAGGCAACTGTTGAAGAAATAGCATGCAGTAATAGGAAGCACAGCTAGAGTAGCCAACCATGTATAGTGGGTTATGCATAAGGCACTTTAACAATTAAGGCTTTGAGAGTCCAAGGATGAGAGTTCTGAATATTGAAGGGTTAATATTATGTATAGGTGTGTTTAAGTTATAGAACTTATACCGCTGACTTTCAGTGATACTTGTGATGTTAAATTTACCTTCTGGTGTTAGGAACGTTAGCATCTGCACAGATATTTGAGGTTGAGAATTTTACTGCTGGCTTCTTAGAGTTTTGTCTTCTGTGAGTTTCTTGTGTCTTCAATAGTAATTCTTACATTACTATAGTATATTTTCTTTCTGAGGTGTTTAGCTTGATGGATATCATAGCTTGATAAGGTATACACATTCTGTCTCTCCACTCTCCAAGTTGAAAGATCCTTTTATTTGATTTTCAACACCACAGGAAAATATATCTTTGTCAGCCTGTGAGAGGCACTCTCCTTTCCTGGCTGGGAAACCATCATTAGTCTTTTTTTTTTTTTTTTGAGGGCAATTAGGGTTAAGTAACTTGCCCAAGGTCACACGGCTAGGTTTTTGTTTGTGTCTGAGGTCAGATCCTAACTCAGGTCCTTCTGACTCTAGGCCCGACGCTCTACTCACTGCACCACCTAGCTGCCCCCATCATTAGTCTTGTTAAGTCATTTCAATAATGTGCAATTCTTTGTGAGCCCATTTATGGTTTTCTTGACAATAATACTGGCATGGTTTGCCATTTTCTTCTCCCACTCATTTTACAAATAAGGAAATTGAGGCAGCAGGGTTAAGTGACTTGCCCAGAGTCACACAGCTAGTGTCTGAGGCCAGATTTGAAGTCCTGAAAGTGAGCCTTCCTGATACCCAATCACTGCGTCATCTAACTGCCTGAAACCGTCATTACTATATATTTTTTCATCATTACTATATTTTAAAATAATGGTTCAGAAAACTCCAGCCTATTGTAAGACATTACCTTCTTCATAGTTTTCTGCATCTCCCAAATTAGCTTTTCTTTCCTGTCTCTCTTTTTATTCTTCTGCAAATTTTTCTTTGTTACCTCTTTTCAATAAGCACTAAAAAAACAAACTTCCAAAATTAAGTGCAAATCTCTGCTCTTCATTTTAAGAGATAATTTTTACTTTTTTTTTTTTTTACCTCATTACAACATAATTCTAAATGGATATCTACTACCAGTAGTCCCCTGGTAAATGTTTAAGAACTGACTCTCTGGAAAAATATGCACACACACCATACTTTTAAGTTTAATCTGCATCAGTAACCTTTTCTGCATCACTTTGTTAAGTTTAGATAATCAACAAAACAAATATTGCATTTGCTGATTTCTGAGGTGCTCACACTGAAAAGTTAGCAATAGGCTCTTGTGAGATGGTACAAACTAGATCCACCACACTTTTGACACTATTTACTTATGGAGCTTAATGTGGGAAGGACTGATACTACAGGGGAACCTAAAATGTATTGCCAAGGATTATGATATCTTAGGTAAGAAACTGACGGTTATAGATAGAAAGGTGCCAAATCAGTCTAACCTAGCAACTCTTCTCTTCAAGACTTGCAGGGTCCAAAGGAAACTTAAGTAAGACATATTGTCATCAAAAAGAATTTCCTAACATCCCTGCATATGCTACTAGGCACAGAATTACATTGATTATGTTCTAACATTTATGCTGTAGTTCATTGTTGATATGGATGAATAATTTAAAAGACACTGAGAGAACCTGCATCAAAATTAATAAATAAGGAATTTATATTGTGTGGAAGCAAAATATTTAATGAGCAGAATTCTTTTGGAAAATTGAATGTTTAGACCATGTAAGTTGTACTTTCATGAAGGAAATAGAATTTTTGGAATCCTAAAATCTTAGAGTGATGTAATTGTAGGGGAGCTTAGAAGTCTTCTGAATTCATCTAGCCCAGCCTTTATTAATGCAGTCTTGTTTTGTGATAATACGGTAGCTCTTTTTTTGGAGGGGGGGAAGGCAGGGCAATTGGAGTTAAGTGACTTGCCCAAGGTCACACAGCTAGTAAGTGTTAAGTGTCTGAGGCTGGATTTGAACTCAGGTCTTCCTGACTCCTTTGTCACCTAGTTATCCCATCCTGGTAGCTTCTTTCAGGAGATTCTAGCAATTGAAGCACTCAGCTTCATGAGACTTCCTAGTTCACTTAGGTTGGGTAGCTATTATTGTTCTTTATACTGAGTCAAAATCTATACTGAAACTTCCATTTATTAACTATAGGCCTTTGTTCAAAAACATAGAGACAAACTTCTTTGATTTTTATTTGAGAAAAGCAAAACACCGTAGTGTAAAGATAACTGGACCTAGTGTAGAAAAAGACAGTTTGAGATCGTATCTCTGACACCAACTCACTGTGTTGCTTTGGGAAAATCATTTAATATCCATAAGTCTTAAATTTCTTATCTATAAAGTGGGATTAATAATACCTATACTAGATGGTGGATTGGGGGCAGCCCCCCAGTTGAACTTTCCCAACGTTCCACTCCAAACTTTAAAATAATACCTTGCATAAAGTTTTGGAAGTGGCAGAGCCAACAGAAAGTCTCATAAGAAATTGGTCTGACTTAAGAAAATTTAAGAGGTAGGCAGGAGAATTCTGTTAACACCAGGGTGGAGGTCCGTCAGGAGTACAGTACACCCATGTGGGGCGGGGCGGGGGGGGGGGGTTAGTAGTAACGGCACAGGGGTAACAGAAGCTTTGGGAGCTCTCAGATCCAGAGATGGGAGGGAGGTCACACAGCTCCTCAAAGGAGATGACAGGGGAGCCTTTGATGCACCTAGCTAGAGCTGGTATTGGTTGGCCACTCTCTGGACCATATTCAGTTCCAGGGAGGGGAGGAGAGCCAGTGGTAGATCGCTACGGATAAGGGACTCTGGTTGTAGTACCAAAGCACAGAGGAGTCCTAGTATATGCAAGCTGTAGGGGACCAGAGGCCTTTCTTTGGTAAAGACCAGAATTCAGACCAGGAGTGTAGTCACCATACCACTCCCAAGATCCTACTCCCTTAGAAGCACCAACAATGCACAGAACCCGAAAACTAACTCTGAAAAAAGTAGCACAAAAATGCCTGAAACTTGGGATAGTGCCTCCCCATTCCCAGGTGAGCAAAGCCCAGCCTTAACACAAAATTCAAAGGCAAGAAATAAACTGGAAACACGAGCTTACAATAACAGCAAAAAAGAAGTTGCCTATAAAAAGCTACTATGGTGACAGGGAAGACTAAGACATAATCCCAGAAGAAGAGAACAATGTAAAAGATATCTATTAAAAAACACAGAGAGGGGCGGCTAGGTGGCGCAGTGAATAGAGCGCCAGCCCTGGAATCAGAAGGACATGAGTTCAGAGCCGGCCTCCGACACTTAATCCGCACAAACAAAAAACCTAGCTGTGTAACCTTGGGCAAGTTACTTAACCCCAATTGCCCTAACAGGGCGCCTAGGTGGCGCAGTGAGTAAGAGTGCCGGCCTCGGAGTTTGGATGACCCGAGATCAGATCTGGCCTCAGAAAATGAGCACCCACGAATAAATCAAATGACTAGCCGTGTAACCTTGAGCAAGTCACTTAACCCCAATTGCTTAAAAAAAAAAACACACAGAGAGAAAAATGCTAATCAGACTCAAGCCCAATAAGAATTCCTGCAAGAGTTAAAAAAAAATCTAAGAGTGGTTGAGGAAAAAGAAATAAGAGTGACGTAAGAAACTTATGAAAAGAGAATTAACAGTTTGATGAAAGAGGGACAAAAATACTGAAGAAAATAACACATTATAAAAAAGAATTGGCCTAATGATAAGAGAGGCACAAAATTCACTGAAGAAAGGAACTCCTTAAAAACCAGAATTGAACAAATAGAAAAAGAGCTGTATCCCCAAAGAAATTAATTCCTTAAAAAATAATCCTTAAAAATTAGAATTGGGCAAGTGGAAATTAATGGCATGATGAGACATCAAGAAAAAATAAAACAAAATTAAAAGATGAAAAGTAGAAGAAAATGTAGTATATCTAAACAGAAGGAAAATTGACAAGAAAATAGTTTGAGGAGAGATAATTTAAGAATTTTTGGACTACCTGAAAGTCAGGATCAAAGTAAGAGCCTAGACAACATATTTCAAGAAATTATTAAGAAAAACTTGGGGCGGCTAGGTGGCACAGTGGGTAGAGCACTGGCCCTGGAGTCAGAAGGACCTGAGTTCGGATCTGGCCTCAGACACTTAACACACACAAACAAAATAACCTAGCCATGTGACCTTGGGCAAGTTACTTAACCCTAACTGCCCTCCAAAAAGCAAAAAAAAAAAAAAAAAAGAAAGAAAGAAAGAAAAACTGCCCTGAGTTCAAAGATCCAGAGAATCAAATAAAAATTGACAGAAGCCACCGATTACCTCCTGAAAGAGATTCTAAGATTAAAACTCCCAGGAATATTACAGCTAAATTCCAGAGCTCCCAGGTCAAAGAGAGAATACTTCAAACAAACAGAAAGAAAAAAAATCAAATATCATTGGAGTCATACCCAAGACCACACAAAGTTTAGCAGCTTCCACATTTAAAGAGTAGAGGGCTTGAAATATGATATTCTCTAAAAGGCAAAGGAGGTAAAATTGCAACCAAGAATCACTTACCCAGTAAACCTAAAATTAATCATTCAGGAGAAAAATGGACATTTTAAAAGAATAGAGGACTTTCTTGCATTTCTAATAAATAGACCAGAGTTGAGTGGAAAATTTGACATTCAAATATGACTCAAGAGATGCATAAAAAGGCAAAATATGAAATGTAGTCATAAGATATTCAATACATTTAAACAGTTTATATTCCTATATAGAAAAATGATACCTGTGCCTCCCAAAATCTTTATCCTTACTAAGATAGTTAAAAGAATTTTACATACACAGAGGGCATCAGTGTGAGTAAATTATGTTGGAATGATTTAAGAAAAAGAAATGAAAAAGTGGGATGCACTGGGAGAGAAGGGAAAGGAGAGGCATAATGGGAAATTATCCTTGTATAAAATAAATGTGCAATGAAGAGCTTTTACAATTGTGTGGAAAATGGAAGTGAGTGACAAGTAATGCTTGAGCTTCACTCTCACTGGAATTGGTTCAAAGAAGAAAGAAAATATATACACACTTGTTTGTGCATGGAAATGTAACTTACCCAATAAGAATAGGAGGGGTGAGGGATAAGAGAAAGGAAATATAATTAAGGCGAGGGAGGGTAAATTAAGAGAGGAAGTGGTTAGAAGTAAAATAGACTTTTGACAAGGGACGGGATTAAAAAAGAAAGAGGGAAGAAACAAAATGATGGAATGGAGGGAAATACACAGTAATCATAACTCTGAATGTGAATGGCATGAGCTTACCCATAAAACAAAAGCAGCAGAATGGATTGGATACCAGAATTTATCATTATGTTATTTATGTGAGACACACTTGAAACAGAAAGACACACACACAATGTTAAAATTAAGTACTGTAACAGAATCTGAATGGCTAAAGTTAAAAAACAAAACAAAACAGGGATAACAATCATGATCTCAGTCAAAGCAAAAGCAAAAATAGACCTAATTAAAGGAGATGATCAGGTACTAGAAAGTACTATAGACAATGAAGTAATATAAAAATTTATAGGAAATTTCTCTGATAAAGACCTTATTTCTCACATATAAACTGAATATAGAACAGAGACAACTTTACAAGTATTACAGGCATTTTTCTAATTGATAAATGCTCAAAGCATATGAACAGGAAGTTTCCAGAAGAAGAAATCAAAGCTATCTATAGTAATATGAAAAAAATGCTCTGAATCCCTATGATTAGGGAAATGTAAATTAAAACAACCCCAAGGCACATCCTCTCACCTATCAGAAATTATAAATGCTGAAGTGAATGAGGGGAAAACAGACATGTTAAGGCAGTTGATGGAGTACTAAACTTGTCCAACCATTCTGATGAACTATGTTTCAAGGGCTATCAAACTGTCACCCTTTGAACCAGCAATATGACCACTATGGCCACTATATCCCAAAGAGATCAAAGGAAAAGGGAAAGGATCTATATATACTATAATATTCATAGCAGCTCTTTTTGGGGTGTCAAAGCATTGGAAATTGAGGAGAAACTCATTCATTGAGGAATGACTGAACAAGTTGTTGCATATGATTGTGATGGAGTACTATTGTTCTATAAGAAATGATCGGGGTGGGGATGTTCATAAAAACATGACAAGGCCTGTATGAAATGATGCAAAGTGAAGTGAGAACTGGGAGACCATTGCCCACAATAATAGCAATGTTGTAATGGTAATCAACTGTGAAAGACTTGGCTATTCTGATCAATAGAACAATCCAAGACAATTCAAAAGGACTCATGATGAAAAAATGCTATCCACCTCCAGAGAGAGAACAGATAGACTGTGAGTGAAAATTGGAGTATGATTTTCTCACTTTATTTTTATAGCTTTTTAAAAAATATGGGGATATAGAAATATGTTTGGCATGATTTCATTTGTATAACTGATATCATATTTTGCCTTCTCAGTGAATGGGGGAGGCAGTGGGAGGGAAGGAAAGAATTTGGAGGTCAAAATTTAAAAAGAAAAGAATATTAAAAATAATAACTAATTTTTAAAAATACCTATAGTACTGATCTCACAGGTTTCTTATATGAATGAAATGTTTTAATGTACATAAAGAGTTTTGCAAATCTTAAAAAAAATTTATAGGGGTTGCTAGATGGTACAGTGAATAGAGCACCAGCCATGGAGTCAGGAGGACCTGAGTTCAAATCCAGCCTCAGACTTACTACTTACTAGTAATGTAACTACACTTACTAGTCATGTAACCTTGGGCAAGCCACTTAACCCCAATTGCCCTGCCTTACCCCCTCCAAAAATTACATTAAGTGCAGTTATGAGTATTCTTATTTTTCTTATTACTAATGTTGAAGATAGTATCATGTTTCTCATTTTTTCTATCATGCTAACCCTCTACCAGTTTCTTCAACAGTTCTGTTTATGACAGATCCTTCATCATCATCACCACTACAAGAATCACTGTTGCATAGTTGGAAAGGGACTTTATGACTATTTGTTCAGTCTATAGCAGAACATGAATTACCTCTAAATATACCTGTGAAGTTTGCTTCAAGTTTACTTAAAGACTCCTGGTTAATAAAGAAATACTATCTCCTCTCCTGTTCTATGAACCTGAGACCATACACTAGTCTGATTGTTGGGCAAATGTTGTCTTGTCAGCTTATTTGAAGGTTCTCCAGCTTTTGTCTATCCTTTCTAAATATGGTACCTAGAAATGAACTCAATATTCCAGATGTCATCCTAAGCTAGAGTACAAAGTGACTATTACCTCTTAATTTTTGAAAACCATTTATCTCTTAATACAGCTTGCAATTTAATTAATTTTTGATGGTTGCCATAACATCCTGATGACTTGTGATAAGCTTAAATTTTGCTGAAGCTTTTAGATATTTTTCAAATGAACTTTCATGTGGTCACAATTCATCCCATTTTGTTTTTTGTGAGATTGATTTTTTTAGCTTTACAGATCTTTTGAAGTACCTTAGTTTGTGAATGTTTCTCTTAAATATTCAGCAAACTTTTAAAAAGTCTGCTCTGTTGGGGTGGCTAGCTGGCACAGTGAATAGAGCACTGGCCCTGGAGTCAGGAGGATCTGAGTTCAAATCCAGCCTCAGACACTTAACACAAAGCTAGTCATGTGACCTTGGGCAAGTCACTTAACACCAATTGCCCCACCTTTCCTCTCCAAAAAGAAAAAAAAAAGTCTCCTCTGTGCCATACGTTCTCTTTTGTCATTTAAACCTTACAACCCCTCTGCAAAATAAGTGCTATTATTATAAACATTTTATGGGTGAGAAAACTGGGGCTGAGAGGAGATCAGTGACTTGATTAAAGTCATACAGCTAGTCAGTGTCTGAGGCAAGATCTGAACTCACATCTTGATTCCAAATTCAGTACTTGATCTTGACAATATGAGGAATTGGAAGGAATTCCAGGTCCGCAGTGTACCTTGGGTCGGGGCGGGACGGGGGCGGGGGGACATTGGAAACTGAATGAACAAAGATATTTTGAGTTAAATTGGTTTGGAAATTTATGGTAGATAGAGAAGGAAGGGGGGAAAAAGATGTGTGACTGGAAAAAGGAGCTCCAACAGTGGTCTAATATCTTAATTTGACTTACATGAACAAATATAATGTATATGGAAACTAGTATTATTGTGTCCAAATATGAGATCTCTTATAATGGTATTAAATAAGAATTTTAGAAAATATTATGATAGTATGTCGAGTGGTCATGAGATGAATAAGGAAATTCTAAGTTCTATGTTGGACTCCTGCATTCTGAGTCAAACACACCAAAGAAAATAAAGACTCAGAATGAGTGGTTGAAGATCCACCTGTTAATGATCTTGTAATACACACAGACACTGACACATACGCACATACACCCTATGTGCCCAGTCTTTTGGTATGGTATGTGCCTAAGAACTCAATCAATTTAAAGAACACACACACACACACACACACACACACACACACACACACACACAAAAGAGTGTTACATAAAAAAGCACATACAGAAAACCAGTCAGGTACCCACATCCCCCAGATTCTATTGTTCCAAAGTGCCTTCAAATCATAGTAGGCTATGCCAGATATTCAAATTTTCTCTACTTTTGTATCTTGTTTACAAACTTCCTCAAAAGGGTAAAGATATTGGCAACCTCATTTTACAGATAAGACTTTAGAGCTAATGACAACAGTTATTTTCTTTTTGCCTCACAGATCAAATTATTTGCCTCATTGATTGTGATAAGTGCTACTAACAATAGTGTTGCCTGATAGATTGTGTTTTAGGAGCATATAAAGTGTTTGAAAAGAATGTTCTGATTATGAATGTGGAGCAAAAAAAAGTGGAGAACAGAAAGAATTATTTGGATGATTTATCATGATGGCCTGAAATGTTTGGTTAACTGATGTTATAATTTTTCTAGACCTTGAATAATACAGATAATTGTTTTAATTATTTCTTTTAATGTGTTTATATAGGTAGAGTCAAAATTAAAGAACTAGTATGTATTGGAACCCAGGAGTTCATACTAAGAAAATGTGTTATTATATAGTATTTCTGATACTTGGCTATCTAAAACACCTTGGACAGCACTCAAGACAGATCTGCTTTGTGCCAAATTGTTAGCTATAATTAAGCAATCAACCACAATCAACATGTGCCTTATGAAGTGATGTACTGGGGAAAAGGAAGCCAAATTCAACACATGTTAAGAATGAATTAGATATTTAACACCTATAAAAATGTTTAAAGCAAAGGGAATGTGTATGGTGGATGAGTGCAGAATATGCTGATGATTTACAAAGACAGCTTGGGAATGAGACAACTTTGAATATTTTGATTGGACAGACCTAGCTGCATTTCTGAGATGGATGCTCAAACAGTTCAACCTAATGTTTATATTTAACAGGTGACTGATTCAAAGTTCTCCATGATCTAAGCATAACCTATTTTTCCAAGCATATTTTCTACTATTCCCCCACATTAGGGTTTTAAGCCATTCAGACTAATTCCAGTGTTTCTAGAACATACCATATACATATACACCTTTCTTTGCTCAGATTAACTCCAAATCCAGAACTACTTAAGTTTATTTTTCCATCTAATGTTTTCCATTTGAAACTATAATACTGTTGATCTTGTTTGAAAGCTGAGGTTGCTTTAAATAGTTACAATCTCCCTTTACTTCACCATTAGGAAGTAAGAATCCTCATGCATTGTCCTAAGAGTGGTTCTTGTATCTGATGCAATGGACTACTTGTAGCTTGAGGATTCAGAGAAAATAATTACTTTAAGAAATACACACATGACCCTCAGATAAAAGCAATCAATAAGAAGGTAAAAGTAGCTTGCAAAGAAGTTCCATGGAGATCTCAGAAGCTCTTTGATGGAACTATACAGTGATCCTTATAGACTCCTTGTTCAAAGGGATCAACACTAGGTATTGGAACAATTCAAATTAGGGCAAAAAGATCACTCATTGCCATGAGTCTACTCCACAGCATCCTGTCTCATTATAGCTTGGTTGTTGGTATGAGTGTTGTGAGTACGATTTAAACTGTCCTAAGTTTACCAATGTCCTGGCCCATCCCAGTCATCTTGAAAAATTAACTCTTTGGTTATAACTTCACATGGAGAGAATTATGCTTAACACATGGGTATTTAAGGTGGTCTTTGGGGACAATTTGTGATCAACAATCTGGGAAGTTGCGGGTAATAACTGAAAACCTACCTAGCTAAATAATGTTGAGCAAGTCACATAAGCTATGTGAGCCTCTATTTATTTTTTTCTTTTTCTTTTTTGGAGTGGGGAAGGCAGGGCAATTGGAGTTAAGTGACTTGCCCAAGGTCCCGCAGCTAGTAAGTGTTAAGTGTCTGAGGCCAGATTTGAACTCAGGTCCTCCTGAATCCAGGGCCAGTGCTCTATTCACTGTGCCCCCTAACTGCCCCAGAAGTTTGTTCTTTAAATAACAACTGACATTCCCATAGGGCTTTACAATTTACAGTGTCCTATAATAACCTTATGAAGTAGACACCATATGTATTATTCTGATGAAAAGTTATAACACCAATGTGATATTCACAGTGCCCATGACAACTATAAATATGCTGGTGTAGTTGTGAATCAAAAAAATGTAACAGACTCTCCACATGGAGGATAGAACCAAAGCATTTGTTCAAATACCAGAAAACTGAATCACCAAACCAGGAAGCCAAATTCATCATAGTAACCACAAAGTTGGTACACATAAACCAATGCAGTGAACACCAACATTCCCAAGCCTTCCTTCTGTCAGGCCTTCAAAACAAAACAGACTCCCTTAAGCAAGAATATCCCTCTCTCATTCATGCTAGCTGCTCAGCCTCCAGGCTGCTTGCTCCCAGCAGTTCTGGTTTTCTCTTAGCTTGTGCTCAGCTTTTTATTTTGGCCATTAGCTCCTCCCTGTTCTGTCCCTTCCTGTTGCATCAGCAAGTTCCTCCCACTGTGGGATGCACAAGTTCTGTTTCTTAACCAAGACTTCATATAATCAAGGTCAAGTCTCAACTGAAACATGGCGCTAAGTACTTGTTTGCTTGCCATTACAAGGGGCAAGGAAAATCTTCAAATCCCCATTACTATTACAAAAGTCCAATTAAATGATTTTCTCATTGTGTTAGAATTAACATGTCTCAGAGACGGGTTTTTGAATTGAGCTCTACCTGACTCCAAGGCGAGTTCCTTATCCTCACTTATACTTTGCTGTTTTTATATGAAATGGTTTTAATTTTAGTATCTCCAGGCTTTACTTTGTGATTTTAATTCAAAGGAAGACAAGTAACAAATGGGTGCCATTGGCATTGAAATTGGGTTAGAAGTTATACTAAAACCTTATCATAAAAACATATTCAAAAGCTTAAAATGAAATGACGGTATTCTTTTCTCCCACTTCTCCAATATACAATGTACCTCAGACACTGAAGTTAAAGGGGGACCTCTCCTTTCAACAGGAAATAATCATATTTTCATCAAGAAGCAAAGGTGTCAGGGGGAAAATTCAACTTTTCATCGTAAGTGCCTCTCTTCCCTTCTTAAGACATCATCCACAGAATTATTTCCTCTTTGCATGATGTATGTCCACGAGACTTGGAACTTTGGGCAATCTCACTGTAACTCCTTACCTTCACTCTGATCCAAGTAGTTGTCAAAACCAATTCAGGAGCAAGCAAAAATATTTCCCTGTTCTTGATCTCCAGCTGAGTGTCTACATGACACTCAGAGCTAGTAGAACAGACTGTCCAGTCATACTGAGATGCCCCATCCTTGATACTTCAATGCTAACAGGAGATTTCAAAGGCACTTAGTTACAAGGGTTTGGCTCCTTGACATTCTCTCAGTGGGCCTTCTTCTTTAGACATCATCAGCGACTCTGCAGTGTTTTTTTTCTTTAGAAGCAAGAATAGATTGACGTGTCTGAAAGGACTCTCACTGTGTTTGTTGACTTCTTGTTGGCTGATGAAAGTTCCTTTTAAGCAAGTTGGAAATTATTCTTATTGGATTATGGAAAAAAATGCACTCATGAATTGGAAAATATGCTTTTTGTCTCATTTACCTTACCTCTTTGCCCTTGTGAAATGTATGTCTTTGTAGTTTGATTTCTGTCTACTTAAGACACCCCTCCACCATGAGAATTACTCATTAATGTGCTATTTTTCACTAGGAATTTCAGTACTTTTTAGTATCCTTTAAAATAACAATAATAACAGCAAAATATCGCATTTGTTTTCTCTTGTGTAGCTTTTTTTGTTTGTTTGTTTGTTTATTTTACTACCGAGTTCTTAATTAGGTTAGGAAAGTTCAGTGGAAATATGATTGAATACTCAGTTAGAAGATGTGGGTTGAGATTCAAACTCTTTTACTCAAGAACTGTGTGGTTTTGGGCAAGTCATATGACCTCTTTGGGTCTCAGGATACTTATATAAAAAATGATAGTTGAGCTAAGCTAAATGGTATCTGAGATCTCTTCCAGTACAAACTCCATGGTCCTCTCACGCAACATTTCATCATTAACAGATGATTTTTATGAAGAGAGACACAGATTTTCTCTGCAGAGCTATAACTTTGTAGGGGTGAAATGGAGTCTCTAATAGAAAGTCACCTATTAATGTTGCATTATTTAACTTATTTTGTTAAATATTTCACAAATATATTTTAATAATCAGACCCCCTTGGGAGTGTTGTAAGCAATGAGTTTGACACTTCTGGTCTAGAAGGTCTCTGACAACTCTTCTAATTCAGAAATGTTGTGTTTCTATTTATCTGGATTTCTTCTTCTTCTTCTTCTTCTTCTTCTTCTTCTTCTTCTTCTTCTTCTTCTTCTTCTTCTTCTTTTCTTCTTTTCTCTTTTTTTAGAGGGGGAAGGCAGGGCAATTTGGTTTAAGTGACTTGCCCAAGGTCACATGGCTAGTAAGTGTTAAGTGTCTGAGGCCACATTTGAACTCAGGTCCTCCTGACTACAGGGTATATGCTCTATTCACTGTACCACCTAGTTGTACCTCTGGATTTCTTTAATGAAGTGGTTCCACTATTAGAAAGTTAAGGAATATGGGCAGCCTCCACAGTGGATTCCTAGAGAATGTTGTACTTAATCAGAATGCTGAACTAGACAAAATGTCCCAGTGTGATAACAACAACAACAACAACAACCTGCTTTTTGGTCTAGTTCTGTTCTCTGGGACACAGAAGAACAAGAAAACTATCAACTTCCCTTCAGGCCTAATTGGACTCTCAAATGGTCCTCTGACTTTCTTGGTTCCTCTCCTCTGGCTGCTTTCCAGTTTGCATTGGTCGTTTTTGAAATGTGTCATCTAGAACTGGACATACTGTGCAACAAATGGTTGGAGCAATGACGAGATCAGCAGGATGATCGGCTTTCCTGTTCATGGCAACTTTTCTAATACAATTTAAGATTACATTGAATTATCCGGGCTCAGACACTCAACACAAAAACTAGCCGTGTGACGTTGGGCAAGTCAACCCCAATTGCCCTACTTTCCTCCCTCTAAAAAAAAAAATATAAAAGATTACATTGAGTTTATGGGTCATTGTATATTAATAAGCTTGTAGCCCATTAAAATCTCAAAGTCTTTTTTGACATGAACTATTGCCTCATCATACTTCCACCATCTCATCTATGTGAAATAGATTGTTTTAATATGTGTAGTGTTTTATATTTATTTCTATTAAATCCCATCTTATTAGATTCAGTTCATCCCTCATATCTTTGAACCTATTCTTTATTCTAAATTTATAGTTCATTATGAGCTGTCCCTCCAATCTGTGTTGAATTTTATATCACAAACAGATTCCTGTGGTACTTCACAAGAAACCTCCTTCCAAACGGATGCTGAACCATTAGTGACAGTTCTTTAGGCCCATTCAATCAGTTTCAAATCCACCTAGGTGTGGTTTACCCACAAGGATAGCATTTGAAATTTTACTGAATTGTTTGGTGAAATCAAATGAGGTCTACAGTATCTCCTAGGCTGCCAGTCTAGTAACCCTGTGAATGAATTAGATTGCCATGATTTTTTCTTAATAAAGTCATATTAGCTCCTGCCATTAACTACTTCCTTTTTAGCATTCACAAACCATCATTTTAATGATACATTTCCTCATTGTCCTAGGAATTAAACTCAAGTTCACCAGCTCAGTTTCAGACATTGTTGGTCCTTTCTTGGCCAAAAGTTCATGATTCACTAACTTTAAAAGATCATTGATGGTCTCAATAATTACATCTTACAAATAATTCTTTCAGCAACCTGAGGATGTAGTTCATCTGGGTCAAGTGACTTGAACATATAAAGGACAGTTATGGGCTTACTAATTACCTCCTTACTAATATTAGATTGTGGAATTCTGTTAGCTATTTTCATCTTAGAATATAGATTTAGAGAGGGAAGAGGCCTTATAGGGTATCTCATCCAACTACTTCACTTTGTAGGTCATAAAATCATAAAAGTTGGTAGAGACCTCAGAAGTCATTTAGTTCAACCAGTCCATTTGCAGAGCAGAAAACAGAGACCCAGGAGGTCAAGTGGCATATAGTAATGGAAGAACTGAGATTCAAACTTGGGCTCTATGATTCCATATTCAATAATCTTTCCACTGTGCCATGTTGTTCTCCAGAAATTTTGTACCATGTTGAAAGGTCTAAGAGGAGAGAGTTTTTCTTATTTTCTATATTTTTTCTTATTCTAAAAGAAATTTCCTTGTATTGGTTTTACTCAAGCAGAGGCCAGATGAGCTTCTGACAGGGCTTTTTTTGCAGAGATTTCTGCACCTGGTGTGTGGGGAATGGGGAGGGGACTGACCTCTAAGGTCCCCTCCAGCTCTGCAATTTTGTGATTTTAAAGAACAGGAAAATTCATTAGCTGCCAGAATGCAATAGATCAGTTAAATCACATCTTGTACTTTTAAAATTCTTCTATTGGACTCATTGATGATGAAAACAACAGATTTATAACCTCAAAAAACTGCAGAATTTAGTATATAATGTGCATGAACCTCAATACATCTTCCAGCTTCTGGAAAAGAATAAGGTTGGATGATTCTACCTAACAATAGTAGATGAGTCCTTTCTTAATTCATATGAAACCTGGAGTCAATCCTATTGTGCATTTTCTCTAGAATCCTCATTATTACCCCTTCCTTTAATGTTTTCTTTCAGATGGCATCAAATTTCCATGTTGCACAAAGTCAAGAAATGGTGTGAGATGGCAGAATTGAGGTCACTTAGGATATTGACAATATAGAGCAAGGGATCTAATCAAGGAAGATAGAATTTTATGGGGATAAGAGTAAATTCTTACTCTTGTTGAACCATTTCAGTCATGTCTGACTCTTCCTGACCCCATTTGGGGTTTTCATGGCAAAGATACTGGAGTAGTTTGCCATTTCCTTTTCCAGCTCATTTTATAGATGAGGAACTGGGGCAAAAAGGATTAAGTGACTTGCCCAAGGTCACACAGCTAGTAAGTGGCTGAGGACAGATTTGAAATCATGAAGATGAGTCTTTCTGATTCCAAGCCCATCATGCCACCTAGCTGCAACAAAAAGAAATATACAAGTCAAAGATTGGAGAGATTTATCTAAGTAACAGATGATATGAATAATTAATCTGGAAATATTAGTGCACTTCAGATTTAATTAAGTGCTTACAATTTATTGTAAAAAAAAACCAAGCTGTTTGACACTGGACAAGTCACTTAACCACTGTCTGCCTATTTTTTCAACTATAAAATGAGGATAATAGCAACTACATCCTAGAGTTGTGAGAATCAAATGAGGCACTATTTTTAAAGTGCTTAGGACCTCCCCTGGCACATAGTAGGTAGTTAATAAATACTTGTTTCTTTACTTCTTTCTCATCCCAGAGAAGGATGACCTTTGTCTTCAGATATTCAAAAAGTTTATTGAAGTAAAATTCATACAGAAGTGAAATTCAATTTGTCTTCCTTGGTGCCTAGAAGGCAGAACCAGAAACAATGCATGAAAGTTAGCCCACTTCCATTTATTTGAAACTTATTGAAAATATCTCACCCTTCACTGACTTCTTCCCAAAGAATTTCAGCATTTCTGAATCTAAAAAAGCATTCCTTTGGCTCTCTTGACCCATTTAACTACTGCCTTCATCTTTCTTTTCTGCCAAAGCTTTTGGGAAAAAAGTTGTTTGCACTTGATGTTGCCACTCCCTCACCACCCACACTCTACCCTTAGTCCTTTACAATCTGGCTTTCACTACCAAAATTAGTCTCTCAGGGTTCAATAATGACCTTCCACTCATCAAATCCAGTGGTATTTTTTTCTTTTTTAGTTTCCATTCCTTTGCTATTGACCAGGTCTTTCTATACAGTGCAGTATATTTTCCCTTGTCTTTAGAGACATATTACCAGTTCCCCTTTGACCTCTCTAAGTACCCCTATCTTGTGTCAATATGTTTTTTGTCCTCTTATCAAACACTTTAGGGGTGTATGTCTTTTTTTAAAGCAATTGGGGTTAAGTAACTTCCTCAAGCTTACACGGGTAGTCATTATTTATGGGTGGGTGCTCATTTTCTGAGACCGGTTTCGATCCCAGGTCATCCCAACTCCGAGGCCGGCGCTCTTACTCACTGTGCCACCTAGCCGCCCCTAGGGATGTATGTCCTTAATATTAATCCCTCATTCTCTTCATTTCTGTCTCTTTATTCTTTCCCTTAATGATTTTATTCTCTCCCATGGCTTCCATAGACTGACAAATTTCTATATTCACTACACAACAGTATATCCAACTACCTACAGGACATGTTCACCCCAGAATGTCTCACCAGCATCTTCACCAACATGATTGACCAAATTTATACTTTTGTTTTTTCCCTTAAAGCTACTCTTCCTTCCGTCTTCAATATTTTGGTCAGTAACACTAACAATAAATCCTTCCATACTGAAACTTTACACGATTTTTTGATTCCAAGATTCTTTGAAAGTTTAGAGACAGAAAAGACTCTGTGGATTATCCAGCTCAGAATACTTTATAAGTGAGGAAACTGACACCCAAAGATAAAGTGATTTGGTCAGTCACTAAATAGCAGAGACAGGATTTTCATACAGTTCCTAGGACTACATGCTCTTAACAAGTCAATATCTTCTTAGACTCCAATTCTTCCCTCCCACACACTCATTTGTATTCTCTTTGTTTTTTCCTAGTCCATCACTTCCTATATCCAGTCAATCACTAATACAACCCCATGTAGTCATCATTTATTAAGCACAGACAAGCAACAATCTCTAAAATTTGTTATATGGCACAATGAACAGACTAACCAACTAACAAATCTACTTAGGCTCTTGTATTTTGTATTTCACATACAGGGATTGTGGGGTGGGTTTTGTTTTTTTTTTAAGTAAAATATAGGCCAGTAGGAATTGGCTAGAAAAAGATCCAAACATTTTTATGCATAGCATTCTATGTTCCATCAGTCCACCTTATTTTCTCCCCCTCCAAAAAAGAAGGTTTATTTTGTAATTACTTATCACCATAACATTGTTTCCCTACAATAGCAAACTCCTCTAGGGAAGTTAATTTTTAATTGTTGTAAGGATTTAATATTTCTTAAATGCTGTGCTTTCATCTGCCCCAATGCTTTTACTTGTTTCCCTCAAATATCCAACAAAAATAGAATACACCCATCTTCTTGTTCCACCTTAGTAGATAAGTAGTAGAGTTGCTGTGGCCAAAGATTTCATCACCCTGCAGCTACATTGATTAATTTCTTAAATTCACTTAGGTTAGTCTTAAAATGATTGTCTCACAATCCATCACTAAGCTTATATTTGAAGCCATTCCAAATAAAAAAGGATCTGTTAAAGATCAGATTCCCCTTGAAAAGCTTTCAAAACCCCAGGTAACCTCTACCAAAGAACTGTTCATCAGAATAGAATATATTGAAGCATCTGTAGCCCATGAAATTTAAATATCTGAGAAGAATAAGAGACCAAGATTTGTGACATTTAAAGTAGTTTTCAGAACAGGACCAGCTCAGTGGATAGAGTGATAATTTCACAGATTCAAATTCTGGCTTTGCTATTTACTACCTGTGTGACCTTGGACAAATCATTTCTCTCTGGGTCCCAGTTTTCTTATTAATAAAATTAGGGAAGTTGGACTTGATGTCCTCTAAATTCTCCTTCTTTCCACCTCTAACTCTATTATTTTTATATGTCCACAAATAACTATGCCCCTAAGTACCTAAGGACCTAATTAACTGATTAGTGTTTGGTAGAGCCTTGATTATCTTGATTACAGCTAGCATACATACATACACACATACATACATGGGCATACACATGTATATTTACACATGCATAAACATATATACATATATGTGCATGTATGTAAATATACACACATATAAATGGTTCTCCCCTCCGCGCTTCAGGTAATTAGTATGGAATAACTAATTGGGGGAGTAGTACAGAGGAAAAGAAAGGGTAGGATTTATTCTCTACATAATGGTCCTACTTATTCCTAGATCTATTTGAGTAGTTGAAAGTAATCTACACGAATAAACTTAAGAATTTACCCCTTCATTAGGAATAGGAAATCCTGATTTTGTGACTGAAATTAATTAAGAAATGAGAGTCACTTAGGCTATTTTAGGTGCCTTTGTTTGTACATATTTTTGAGAGCCATCATGATGGAAAACTTTGGAAACAGAATGTTGACAAATATAGCATCCCTTTGTCAGCTGTTTTTGCTTAAATTTTTCTTAACTGTAGTGAAGAAACCTTTTGGGGGTGGGGGTAGGGACAGTAACAAGAAATCATGGTCATATTTAAAGCAGATGGCATCAAAAACATTTCATTTTTAAATCACCTTATCTAATTGGTAATAGAAGGATCTTGGAGACTGGAGACTATCACATTTTTAGCTTGGTCATACAAACTAAATACTAGGGATTTTATGAACTAAATATATCCATAAGAGCTAAAGACATTATTTGTATCTGGTTATCAGAACTTTTTCCCCACCTGTGACATTGATTAGTTAACAACAGTTAAGCTATAGGAAAACTGTCTCAGTTTGAGTTTTCTAGCACAGGTGCCCCACCCCTGTTCTAGAGTAAGCCCCAGTGAATTATAACTATATCCTCCCCTCTAATTTTTTTTTTCCTTTTGGATACAAGAACTATGAATTTTTGCTACAAGGAACTCATAATGAGTAATTTCACCAGGGCATATGGATTGTTGTTTAGTCAATTTTTAGTTATGTCTAACTCTTTGTACTCATTTTGGGGTTTTCTCAACAAAGATGCTGGAGTGGCTTGCCATTTTCTTTACTGGATTATTTTATAGATGAAGAAATGGAGGCAAACACTTTAAGTGACTTGGCAAGGGTCACACAGCTAGTCAGAGTGTGAGGCTGGATTTGAATTAATAAACACAAGTCTTCCTGATTCCTGGCCTGGCACTCTGCCCATTGTGCCACCTAGCTGCATATTGGCTCCTGGTCTCTAACTTTAGCTTGAGAGGGTTAACTTGGGCTAGTAGAAATTGTGACTTGCCTAGAGTTACAAAACTAGTATATGTCAAAGGTATTGCTTGAGTCTTGGTCTTCTGATTCTGAGGTTAGCTTTCTATACACAACAATAGGACATCTCCAGATAATTATATTACACTTCAAACAATGTTTCTAAGAAATTTGGAAGTTATCTACCAAGTCCCTGAAAACAATCAATTGTCCTATGGGGTAGTTCATTTTCTTTTATCTACATTTGCATAGCCAATGTGTTTTTTACAGAATTATTCAGCCCTCCTTCAATATGGCTACACTGTTTGTCTTTACTTGGCAATGTTTTTCTTGGCTTATCATAATTTAACTCAACTGAATATGAAGTTAAGTTTAGAATGGTGGTGTGAGAGTCTTTGTTTGACCATCTAAGTAGTGATTAAATGACTTTTTAAATTAAAAATAAAAATGGGAATTTAATTATTTTGTGGACACTTACATGATGTGGACTGTGAAAATGCTGTAAAGAACCTATCTTCATAGCTCATTGATTCATGAATTCTTTTTTTTTAAACAAATGCTTTATTAACTTCTGTTTTACATCATTCATTTCCGCCAGATTTTGAGTTACAATCATTTTCCCCCCATTATTCCCCTACCCAACCTCCCAGAATAGCAGTCCCACAAGATATCGCTTCCTCCAATCTGCTCTCTCCCATACCTTCTCCCATACCCCCATCGACTTTTCCATTAGAGGAAGGTGAATCTTTGTGTCCCAATGCCTGCACATCTTATCTCCCAATTATAAGCAAAAGAGTATTAACAATAGTATTTATATATATTTGAAACATTTAATGTTAAGACCTCGAATTTCAGATCCATTTCCTTCCTCCCTTGTCACCCATTCCCTCTTGGGAGATAAGTAATTCAGTATATGTTGTACATGTCTAGCTATGCAAAACATTATCATAGTAGATATATTGTACAAGGCTGCTTATAATTCCCTCCCACTCATCCCACCCCCCACCTGGTCCATTCCCTACATGATCCTGTCCCTCTTCTATAGTGGGTACTTCCAACCTCCCCTCACCCCAAGGATGCCCTCCCATCCATCATCCCTCCTCTCATCCCCCTTCCCCCTATCCTGCTGCAGGTTGAGATATCCCATTTAGTATGTATGTCATTTTCTCCCTGAACCAAATTCAATGTGAATGTGGTTTTGCCTTTTTAGCCTTCCTTATTCTCCCCCTCTTTTGCAACCACTTCCCCTTGCTTCTTCTGCATGGGATAGTTTACACTACCCTGTCTCTCCCCATCTCCTCTTGCCACTTTTCTCTCTTACCTCATAATTTCATCCCTTGAGTATTCTCCTTTCCCAAGAAATTCAACTTATGCCCCCTATCCATATATAACTGTAACCATATACAGACACATTCACATATGTATTCATATGACCACACACCCTTCTTCCATTATTTTCATAGTGACAAAGATATCATCAGTCACAGTTATTGCTTTTCCATATAGGAATGTAAATAGTTCAACTTTGATAAGTTCCTTTTGATTTCTTTTCCCTGATTACCTTCTCAGGCATCTCTTCCTTCTTGTGTCTGGATGTCAAATTTTCTATTCAATTCTGGTTTTTTCCTCAAGAATGCTTGAAAGTCCTCTATTCCACTGAATGACAATATTTTCCCCTGAAACAAAATACTCAGTTTTGCTGGGTAGGTGACCCTTGGGTTCATTCCCAGTTCTTTTGCCCTCTGGAATATCATATTCCATGCCCTTCGATCCCTCAGTGTAGAAGCTGCCAGGTCCTGGGCTATTCTGATTGTGTTTCCACAATATTGAAATTGTTTCTTCCTGGCTGCTTGGAGTATTTTCTCCTTGATCTGGGGATTCTGGAACCTGGCTATAATATTCCTGGGAGTTTTCTTTTTGGGATCTTTTTCAGGAGGTGATCTGTGGATTCTTTCAACCTCTATTTTGCCCTCTGGATCTAAAACATCAGGGCAGTTTTCCTTGAGAATTTCTTGAAGGGTGATTTCTAGGTTCTTTCTTTGATCATGGCTTTCAGGTAGTCCAATAATTTTTAAATTGTCTCTCCTGGATCTATTTTCCAGGTCAGTGTTTTTTCCCATGAGATATTTCACATTGCCTTCTAATCTTTCATTTGTTTGGATCTGCTTAACAGCATCTTGATTTCTCATAAAGTCATTAGCTTCCATTTGCTCCAGTCTAACTCTGAAGGAATGAATCTCCTCAGTGAACTTTTGAGATTCTTTTTCCATCTGGCAAATTCGACTTTTTAAGGCATTCTTCTCCTCATTGCCCTTTTGGGCCTCCTTTGCCATTTGAGTTAGTCTATTTTTTAAGGTGTTGTTTTCCTCAGTCAGGCTGTTGACCCTCATTTCATACTTTTCCTGCATCCTTCTCATTTCTCTTTCCAATTTTTCCTCCACTTCTCTTATTTGATTTTTAAAGTCCTTCTTAAGGTCCTCTATGGCCTGCAACCCGCTCATGTTTTCCCCTGGGGCTTTTGGAGCAGGACTTCTGACCTCACAGTCCTTTTCCCGCTCTATGCCCCCAAAATAGGAGTCTAGGGTTGCATTTTTCTGTTTCCTTTGCCTTGGCATGTTGCCACTTAATTACTTGACTTTTGGGCTTGTTGCCACACTATGGCTTTAAGGCCAGCTAGAGGAATTTTCGTCCCGAACGTGTGGGGGGCAATTTCCGTTTCTGGCAAGCTGTAAACCCCCCCAAGACTTCCACCCTAGATCACAATCCAGCTCCAGGGAGGTTAAAGCAAGAGCGATTACCCCCCCAAGACTGATCGCTGGATCTCCCTACAAATTTGCAGGCTGGGAGCGGGAAATGCCTCTGAAAACTACAAATTGGCGTTTGTCCTCAGCAGCTTCTAGCCCCCAGGGGAGGGAGCTGACGCACTCCCTAATACCAGTTCCAAAGTCCATAGGACACTAACCTCTTACTTTATCCTAGGCAAGTCTATGTTGATAATTCTGGAGTTGCCACAGCTCCTGGTGTTCTGGGGTTCCTCCAGCTGGCTGCTGGTCCTGCAGCCCTGGGGTTAAAACCTCGGCTCAAGCGGACCTGGGCTCGGCTCGGCTGGGCTCCTGCGCTCTGCACGCTGCACGCTGCCAGGTCCCAGACTACTGCGCTGGTCCTTCCTGCAGGGCTGCTGGGCTGTCCTCAGCGGGAGTTTAGCTTCTCTGTGTCGTTCTGTGGGTGCTGGGGCTCCAGAAGTTGTTCAGAGTCCCCTTTTACATCGTTTGGGGGGAATCTGGGGGTAGAGTGGCTTGGATGAGCTGTTTCTACTCTGCCATCTTGGCTCCGCCCCGATTCATGAATTCTTAACAGTAAGGAAAAGACAAGAACATTTTTTGTTAAATAAATGCTTGCAATCACAAAAGTTTTTGAACTAGGAATCCTCTCTCAAATGATGTTGTCTGTTCTAAGGTCCTCTTGGGTTGAAATAGTGAAGGAAGGTAATAGTTTGCAGAACTAGGAATAAAAAGTAGTTAGAAACATGTAGAATTAACCCAAAGTATAGTTCTTGAAAAAGTTAGAATGGAGTTTACTTCTTTCAAACCATACAACATAATATGGAGATTCTAGGAACCATAGCAGTCTGAATATTGAGGGAACTGGATAGAACTGGATAGAATATAGAAAACAGAAGTGATGAAAGGAAGAGCAGAATCATGGAGCCACAGTTGAAAAATGCATGACTTTTTTTAACCTGTGAGTGATGACCATAATACACTGCTAGCCATACTCATCAATGTGTTATCTCTTGTCAGCTACACAGTAAGACAGATAGAGAGACAAAGACAGACACATACACAATGAGAGAACAAGTGAGATAGAAAGACAGAGGTGGAGTAAAAGAAGTAGAGGCAGTGAGAAAGATGGATAAAAAGGGAGACGCAAAGAGACAGAGAGAGTCAGAGAAATAGACACAGAGAGAGGCAGAGACAGAGACACACACACATACAGAGAGAGAGAGAGAGAGAGAGAGAGAGAGAGAGAGAGAGAGTGTGTGTGTGTAAAGGGGGAAGTGATAAAGAAAGATGTTAATGTATTGAGAAGGGATACAGAGACTATTGAACCAACCAGAAAGATCCAGTATAGCATCATCTATGTTTTAGGCATTGTGCTAGGTTCTGGAGACATGAAGACTAAAGTGAACTAGTCCTTAATACTGTTAATCTTGTTCACAAATGCTGAGGGAGACAACTTGTACATAAATAGGTATATACAAAATAATATAGATATGAAATGATTTTGAATGATGGCACTGGCAGCTAATAGTAGGGGTGAGTAGGGGGAAAGAGGAAAGGCTTTGTGGAAAAGATAGTGTTTGAACTGTCTTAAAGGATTCCAAGAAGCAATGATGAGGATGGAATGAATTTCAGAAATGGAGCGGGGGGCATTCAATGCAAAGGCAGGAAGAAAGGGTATAGAGTGTCTTGTATAAAATGAGGCAATATTTGGAAAGTTCTTTGCAAACTTTAAAGAGCTATATAAATGCTAGTTATTTTTTAAATAAAAGAACAGCAAGAAAGTCATTTTGGCTGGATCATAGTGTATGTGAAAAGGGGTAATGTGCAACAAAACCAAAAATGTAAATTGGGGTCAGGTTGTGTGTGAAAGGCATTATATGCCAATTATAAGAGTTTGCATTTGTTCCTTGAGCCAGTGGAGTTTATTGAGTAGGGGAGGTATATGATCAGAGATTTTAGGAAAGTCCCTTTGCCCACTGTGTAAAAGGTGAATTGGAAGAAGAAGAGACAAAGCAGAGATATTGATAATAAGTTATTGCAATAATTTAAGTGAGAACTTGAATTAGGGTAGTGATTATGTGAATGGAGAGTGAGGTAAAGGATAAGAGGGATACTATGGAGGTAGAACTGATCACATTGAACAACTGAAGATGGCATAGTCCTTGCCTCAAGTCACTTAAGATCTACAAGGAGGTGGAGCCAAGATGGTGGAGTAGAAGCACAAACTTGGCATGGACTCAGTTCCAAGCAATTTTAATACCTCTAAAAATGACTCTAAAGAAATTTTAAAGCTACAGAACCCAGAAAGTGACAGAGAGAAACATATCTCCTGCTGAAGACAGCCAGGAGGCCAACAGGAAAGGTCTATCACTGTGCTCGGAGTCAAGCACAGCCCCACAGGAGCCTTGTGGTTCCAGTCCCAGGGAGGCCCTGACCAGCAGTGGCCAGATGAAACTTCAGGAGAGTGAATAACCAGCAACTGTGGTGGCTTCAATACTTTTCAACCCATAAACACAAAAAAGACAAAGTAAAAGATCAGTGTAGAATTTTGTTGGAACAGAGGGCGGATCAAAGAGCATGGTATGGTTGCTGCCCCTGGAGCAAGAAGCAGCAGATGTGTGGTGGATGCCCTGCATGGCTGCCTCAGGAACTCCTGGCCTGCAGATCATAGGGGGACCAAGCAACGATTCAGAGGGTAATCGCTCTTGCTTTAACCTGCTTGGATCTGGATCACAGTCTTGGGTGGTGCTCCTGGGGCTTGTGACCCAGTGAGCCAGAGCTTGTGGGGACTTTAGAGAGGGAGCCCAACTAATAGCTCCAGCAGCTGCAGAAACCCCAGCAATTTGGGACAAAGCTCTCTCCATTCTGGAAGCAGAGTTCTACCATGACAAAGAGCTCTAGGGTCAAGTAATTGGCTGGCAATATGAGCAAGCACAGGAAGCAAAAAAAAGACCATAGAATCCTTTTTTGAGGCCAAAAGGATCAAGGCATGGAATGGGAGGAAGACAGCAAAGTCAGAACGCCTGCATCAAAAGCCTCCAAGAAAAATATGAATTGTTTACAGGACAGGGAGGAACTCAAGACGGATTTTGAAAATCAAACAAAAGAATCTGCGCGCCCGATCTTCTTCCGCTTCTGTGTCTGTTCGTCGCCGCCGCCGTAACCGTTACCATGAGGGAGATCGTGCACCTCCAGGCCGGGCAGTGCGGCAACCAGATCGGCGCAAAGTTCTGGGAGGTGATCAGTGACGAACATGGTATCGACCCCACCGGAACCTACCATGGGGATAGCGACCTGCAGCTGGAGAGGATCAATGTCTACTACAATGAAGCCACCGGTGGGAAATACGTGCCCCGAGCAGTCCTGGTCGATCTTGAGCCTGGAACAATGGACTCTGTCCGTTCTGGACCTTTTGGACAGATTTTCAGGCCAGACAACTTTGTCTTTGGCCAGAGTGGTGCTGGAAACAATTGGGCAAAAGGCCATTACACAGAAGGTGCAGAACTGGTTGACTCAGTATTAGATGTTGTAAGAAAAGAAGCGGAAAGTTGTGACTGTCTCCAGGGCTTCCAGCTGACGCACTCTCTGGGTGGCGGGACTGGGTCTGGGATGGGTACTCTATTAATCAGCAAGATCCGAGAAGAGTACCCAGACAGAATCATGAACACTTTCAGCGTTGTACCCTCCCCCAAGGTATCGGACACTGTAGTAGAGCCCTACAATGCAACCCTTTCAGTACACCAGCTTGTAGAAAACACAGATGAAACCTATTGTATTGATAATGAAGCCCTCTATGATATCTGTTTCAGAACCCTGAAACTGACCACTCCCACATATGGTGACCTGAACCACCTGGTGTCAGCAACCATGAGTGGTGTCACCACCTGCTTACGTTTCCCAGGGCAGCTTAACGCTGACTTGCGTAAGCTGGCAGTGAACATGGTCCCATTTCCCCGTCTGCACTTCTTTATGCCTGGCTTTGCTCCACTGACTAGCCGTGGTAGCCAGCAGTACCGTGCTTTAACTGTGCCAGAGCTCACCCAGCAGATGTTTGATGCAAAGAACATGATGGCTGCTTGTGACCCGAGGCACGGGCGCTATCTTACAGTGGCAGCCGTGTTCAGAGGCCGTATGTCCATGAAGGAGGTAGATGAGCAAATGCTCAATGTTCAAAACAAGAACAGCAGTTACTTTGTTGAATGGATTCCCAACAATGTGAAAACGGCAGTTTGTGACATCCCACCCCGGGGCCTGAAAATGTCTGCCACCTTCATTGGTAACAGTACTGCCATCCAAGAGCTCTTTAAGCGCATTTCTGAGCAGTTTACAGCCATGTTCCGCAGAAAGGCTTTCTTACACTGGTATACTGGAGAGGGAATGGATGAAATGGAATTCACTGAAGCAGAAAGCAACATGAATGATTTGGTTTCTGAGTATCAGCAGTATCAGGATGCCACAGCTGAGGAGGAGGGAGAATTTGAGGAGGAGGCTGAAGAGGAGGTGGCATAAAGCTGTGCGTCACTTATGATATCTGTAAATTATGTTGAAAGCTGTATGAACTCTTTTTATTCACTCACAAACTTGTTTTTCTGATGTTCATGTCTGCGTTCTGCACTTGCTGTTTTCCTGTTCTTTGACATCAAATGCTGTACAGATAACACCATTAAAGCATTTTTCGTAGTGCAAAAAAAAAAAAAAAAAAGAAAATCAAACAAAAGAAGTGGAGGAAAAATTGGGAAGAGAAATGAGAATGATGAAAGAAAATCTTGAAAAGCCAGTCAATAGTTGGCTAAAGGAGACCAAAAAATACACTGAAGAAAATAACACCTTAAAAAATAGGCTAACTCAAATGGCAAAAGAGGTCCAAAAAGCCAATGAGGAGAAGAAGGCCTTAAAAAGCTGAATTTACTAGATGGAAAAGGAATTTCAAAAATTCACAGAAGAGAATAACTCCTTCAAAATTAGACTGCAGCAATTGGAAGCTAATGACTTTATGAGAAATCGAGATACTATTAAATAAATCGAAACAAATGAAAAAAATAGAAAAGCAATGTGAAATATCTGATTGGAAAAATCACTGACCTGCAAAATATATCCAAGAGAGAGAATTTAAAAATTATTGGACTACCTGAAATCCATGATCAAAAAAGAGCCTAGACACCATCTTTCAAGAAATTATCAAGCAAAATTGCCCTGATCTTCTAGAACCATGGGGCAAAATAAAAATTGAAAGAATTCACTGATCACCTCTTGAAAAAGATCACAAAAAGGAAACTCTTAAGAATATTAAAGCCAAATTCCAGAGTTCCCAGGTCAAGGAGAAAATACTGCAAGCAGTCAGGAAGAAACAATGTGAGTACTGCAGAAACACAATCAGGATAACACAAGACCTAGCAGCTTCTACATTAAATGATCAAAGGGTTTGGAATGTGATATTCTGGAGATCAAAGGAGCTAGGACTAAAACCAAGAATCTCCTACCCAGCAAAACTGAGTACAATACTACAAGGGAAAATATGACCATTCAATGAAATAGAGGATTTTCAAGCATTCTTGATGAAAAAACCAGAGCTGAACAGAAAATTTGACTTTCAAATACAAGAAGCAAGAGAAGCATGAGAAGGTAAACGGGAAAAAGAAGTCATAAGGAACCTATTAAAGCTCAACTTTTTACATTCCTTCACAGAAAAACAATAATTGTAATTCATAAGACTTTTCTCAGTATGAAGATAGTTGAAGGGAATTTATATGTATATATGTATGCATACATACTTATGTATGTATAGGAGGGTGTATGTGTATATAAATATATATCTGAGTGTGGGCATATGTATGTTCATGTATACATAGACAGAGGGCACAGGATAAGTTGAATATAAAGGGATGATATCTAAAATATAAAATTAAGATGTGAAAGAGGAATTTATTGGGAGAAAGAGAAAGGGAGAGAGATTAGGGTAAATTATCTCATATAAAATGGGCAAGAGAAAACTGGTACAATGGAGAGGAAGAGCAGGAAGGTGAAAGGGAATGGGATAACCTTACTCTCATTGTATTTGGCTCAAGGAGGGAATTACACACTCAACTGAGTATCTTACCCTATAGGAAAATAGGGGGGTAGGGGATAAGAGGGGGGATGACAGAAGGGAGGGAAGATTGGCAGAGAGGGTAGTTAAAAGCAAACATTTTTGAAAAGGGTTAGGGTCAAAGTAGAAATTAGAATAAGTGGGGGTGGGCAGGATAGGATGGAGGGCAATAGAGTCACAATATAACAATTGTAGAAATTATTTGGGTAACTACACATGTACAACCTATATTGAATTGCTTATCTTCCCAGTGGGGACTGGTGAGGAGGAAAGAAGGAAAAAAAATCTGGAACTCAAAGTTTTAAAAACAAATGTTTTAAAAATTGTTTTTCTACATGCAACTGGGAAATAAGGTATACAGGCACTGAGGTATAGAAATACATCTTGCTCTACTAGAAAGCTAGGGAGGGTCATGGGGGAACATGTAAGAGAGTACAGTTTGGGGGAATAGTAGGCTTGCTATTTTGGGGTGTGGGGTAGGGGAAAGATGGAGAGAAAAAAAACTATTACTCAAAATTTTGTGGAAATGAATGTTGAAAACTAAAAATAAAGTAATTTTAAAAATCTATAAGGAGTGTTGTGCATTGTGAATATTTGCCAAAATAGCTTCAATATAAATAAGAGTACACTAAATGGGCGAAAGAGGTACAAAGTACGGTGATAATTCTGAGTAGAAAGTGATCATTTTGGAATGGAGGTTAAGATCATGGAATGTTTTATAATGGTTATGGTATTTGGTATTGGTTTTTAAAGAGGGTTATTATTCCAGGAAGATGAAGCAATTTGAGCAAAGATAAGGAGGTAGGAAAATAAGGAAGTATTCAGAGAGTAATGAGTTTGACTCGTTCATGGTGGTCTCCTCTAAGGCCACTTATTAAAATTGTCCCTGCTTTTAGATATGTCAAACTCTTTTCTCTTTATACCCAGTCTACACCATGCTTATGCTTTTGGGAGAGTTAGCTTTGACATTTTCTAGACCTATTTGAAGCTTAATGAACTTAATTTATTGTCCACAAGCTACTCATGACATTGTAATGCGATATAAATTACTGGATTGAATGTTCAGTCATTTATGTAAGTCGTTTGGCTTGAGCTCCTATCCTGAATAACCTGGGAACTTCTAAAGTCATATAAAGTCAAATTTTGCCAGACTTGCAGATTAGATAAGTTTAATGAACTTTAAAAATGATATACCCACTTGTAACTAAAAGCAATTAGTATGCTTAATAAAAATTTAACTTTTAAATTAAATGTCACATTTCCCTTAAAACCTTTGCCTTCTATCAGACCCCTTCCCACTTTCCTGTAGGGTACAAAACCCAACTGAGTGTATGTCATTCCATCCTGAAGCCAAATCCAATGAAAATAAGGTTGACTCATTTCCTTTTACCTCCCCACACTCCCCATCCATTGTAACAGCTTTCTCTTTAATCTTTTATGTGAGATAATTTACTCTACTATATCTCTCACTTTCTCATATATATATATGACAAGGGGAAAGCAAGAGAATCTTCCCTAAGTTACAGGAAAGAGATCTCTGCAATTTCCCTATGATCAGCCATTTAGTCCCCCCACCATCTGTGGGCCTGGAACCTGGAAGCAGCTACTGTTGCTGCTACTGCTGCTGCTGTTACTGCCACTGCCACCTCCTCTGCTGCCCTCCCACTGGGACTAGACTGTATTCTTCTCTCTTCTCTCACCCTGATCCAACAGAATTTCCCCACTAACCTTCTAATTTGTCTTTGGCATTTGCAGGTTAAGACATCTGGAAACCACCAGAACTGTCAGTGATTCAGCCTCCTGAGACCTGTTCCATCCTGGTCTGTGCCAGCAAGACTCATGCAGTACTGTGCATGTGTGCATGTGCACTCCTAGTCCTTTTTGATACCCTTCCTGTTGGCCAGCCAGGGTGTCTTCAGATGGAAATGTGTTTCACTCTTTTTTTTTTAATTAAACAAATGCTTTATTAACTTCTGTTTTACATCATTCATTTTCGCCAGATTTTGAATTACAATCATTTCCCCCCCGTTATTCCCCTACCCAATCTCCCAGAATAGCAGTCCCACAAGATATCGGTTCCTCCAATCTGCTCTCTCCCATACCTTCTCCCATACCCCCTTCGACTTTTCCATTAGAGGAAGGTGAATCTTTGTGTCCCAATGCCTGCACATCTTATCTCCCAATTATAAGCAAAAGAGTATTAATAATAATATTTATATATATTTGAAACATTTAATGTTAAGACCTCGACTTTCAGATCCATTTCCTTCTTCCCTTGTCACCCATTCCCTCTGGGGAGATAAGTAATTCAGTATATGTTGTACATGTCTAGCTATGCAAAACATTATCATAGTAGATATATTGTACAAGGCTGCTTACAATTCCCTCCCACTCATCCCACCCCCCACCTGGTCCATTCCCCACATGATCCTGTCCCTCTTCTATAGTGGGTACTTCCAACCACCCCTCCCCCCAAGGATGCCCTCCCATCCATCTTCCCTCCTGTCATCTCCCTTCCCCCTATTCTGCTGCAGGTTGAGATATGCCATTTAGCATGTATGTCATTCTCTCCCTGAAGCAAATTCAATGAGAATGTGGTTTTGCCTTTTTGCCTTCCTATTCTTCCCCCCCTTACAACCACTTCCCCTTGCTTCTTCTACATGAGATAGTTTAACCTACCCTGTCTCTCCCCATCTCCTCTTGCCACTTTCCTCTCTCACCTCATAATTTCATCCCTTGAGTATTCTCCCTTCCCAACAAATTCAACCTATGCCCTCTATCCATATATAACTGTTACCATCTACACACACATTCACATATGTACTCATATGACCACACACCTTTCTTCCATTATTTTCATAGTGAGAAAGATATCATCAGTCACAGTTATTGCTTTTCCATATAGGAATGTAAATAGTTCAACTTTGATAAGTTCCTTTTGATTTCTTTTCCCTGATTGCCTTCTCAGGCATCTCTTCCTTCTTGTGTCTGGATGTCAAATTTTCTATTCAACTCTGGTTTTTTCCTCAAGAATGCTTGAAAGTCCTCTATTCCACTGAATGACCATATTTTCCCCTGAAACAAAATACTCAGTTTTGCTGGGTAGGTGACCCTTGGGTTCATTCCCAGTTCTTTTGCCCTCTGGAATATCATATTCCATGCCCTTCGATCCCTCAGTGTAGAAGCTGCCAGGTCCTGGACTATTCTGATTGTGTTTCCACAATATTGAAATTGTTTCTTCCTGGCTGCTTGTAGTATTTTCTCCTTGATCTGGGGATTCTGGAACCTGGCTATAATATTCCTGGGAGTTTTCTTTTTGGGATCTTTTTCAGGAGGTGATCTGTGGATTCTTTCAACCTCTATTTTGCCCTCTGGATCTAAAACATCAGGGCAATTTTCCTTGAGAATTTCTTGAAGGGTGATTTCTAGGTTCTTTCTTTGATCGTGGCTTTCAGGTAGTCCAATAATTTTTAAATTGTCTCTCCTGGATCTATTTTCCAGGTCAGTGGTTTTTCCCATGAGATATTTCACATTGCCTTCTAATCTTTCGTTTGTCTGGATCTGCTTAACAGCATCTTGATTTCTCATAAAGTCATTAGCTTCCATTTGCTCCAGTCTAACTCTGAAGGAATGAATCTCCTCAGTGAACTTTTGAGATTCTTTTTCCATCTGGCAAATTCGACTTTTTAAGGCATTCTTCTCCTCATTGCCCTTTTGGGCCTCCTTTGCCATTTGAGTTAGTCTATTTTTTAAGGTGTTGTTTTCCTCAGTCAGGCTGTTGACCCTCATTTCATACTTTTCCTGCATCCTTCTCATTTCTCTTTCCAATTTTTCCTCCACTTCTCTTATTTGATTTTTAAAGTCCTTCTTAAGGTCCTCTATGGCCTGCAACCCGCTCATGTTTTCCCCTGGGGCTTTTGGAGCAGGACTTCTGACCTCACAGTCCTTTTCCTGCTCTATGCCCCCCAAATAGGAGTCTAGGTTTGCATTTTTCTGTTTCCTTTGCCTTGGCATGTTGCCACTTAATTACTTGACTTTTGGGCTTGTTGCCACACTATGGCTTTAAGTCCAGATAGAGGAATTTTCATCCCAAACGTGTGGGGGGCAACTTCTGTTTCTGGCAAGCTGTAAACCCCCCCACGACTTCCACCCTAGATCACAATCCAGATCCAGGGAGGTTAAAGCAAGAGCGATTACCCCCCAAGACTGATCACTGGATCTCCCTACAATTAATTGCAGGCCAGGAGCTGGAGCTGCATCTGAAAACTACAAAATGGCATGTCTCCTCAGTGGGCTCTTGCCCCCAGGGGAGGAAGCTGACGCATTCCCCAAATACAGGTCCCAAAGTCCATAGGACACTAACCTCTTACTTTGTCCTAGGCATGTCTATGTTGATAATTCTGGAGTCGCCACAACTACTGATTTTCTGGGGTTCCTCCAGCCGGCTGTTGGCCCTGGTGCCCTGGGGCTAAAACCTTGGCTCATAGGGACCTCAGCTCAGGCTCGGCTCAGCTCCCAGACCGCTGCGCTGGTCCTTCCTGCAGGGCTGCTGGGCTGTCCTCAGTGGGAGGTTAGCTTCTCTGTGTCATTCTGTGGGTGCTGGGGCTCCAGAAGTTGTTCAGAGTCCCCTTTTACGTAGTTTGATGGGAATCTGGGGGCAGAGTGGCCAACTAAAAGCAATTAGTAAAGGTAAAAAGCAGAACAATGTCAACACATAATCATGAACATGCTCTGGGAATTGAGGTCTCATTCTTGGGTGAATAGTGGGGAAATCAAACAATAAATATTTATTAAATGTGTATATACTATGTCACTGTGATAAGTTCTGGGGCTACAAAAAGAGGTAAAAGATGGTCCCACCCCTCAAGGAGCACACGATCTAATGGAGAATATATTATGCGAATAAACCTATACAAAGTTAGCTATGTAGAGGACAAATAGGAAATGAAGGAGGGAAGGCACTGAATTAAGAGTGGTTTGGAAAGGCTTCATGTATAAGATGGAATTTTAGTTGAGGCTTAAAGGAAGTCAGGGAAGTCAATAGTTGGAGTGGAGGAGGGAGAGGATTCCAAATATGGAAGATGGACTAAGAGAATGTCTTTCTCATGGAATAGCCAGGAGGTCAGCCATTGGATCAAAGAGTACATATTAGGCAGTAAAGTATAAGAAGACCGAAAAGGTAGGATGGGGGCTAGGTTATGAATAGTTTTGAATGACAGAGTATTTTGCATTTGTTCCTTGAGGCAATAAGAAGCCAGTAGAGTTTATAGAGTGGAGGTGGTGGAAGATAATGTGATTGGACTTGGGTTTTAGGAAAACCACTTTGGTGGCTGAATGGAAGATATACTGGAGTGGGGAGAGACTTAAGGCAAACAGATCCACCAGCAGGCTATTTCAGTAATCAAGCACGAGATGATGAAGGCCTGATTTGGAGTAGTATCTGTGTCAGAAGAGAGAAACAGGGATATTTGAGAGATGTTGCAAGAGTTAAATCAGCAGGTCTTGGCAACAACTTGGATATTGGGGTGAGGAATCCAGCGTAACTTCTAGGTTGTGAGCCTTAGTTTCTGTGAGAATGGTGTTCTTCTCTGTAGTAATAGGAAAGGTAGGAGGTGGGGGGGACAAATTAGGGGGAAAGATAATTAACTCTACTTTTAGAAATATTGAATCTAAGATATTTATTTGTGTTTGAAAGGTACTTGGAAATTCGAACTCGGGATTAAGTTCCTATTTGGTATTAAACTTCTAATGTTCATTATGGAAGAGATGGAGAGGAAGGGAGCCTAAACTACTTATAATATATATATATATATATATATATATATATATATATATATATACACATACACACATATATATGTATACACACATACAGAAATTTTAGTAGAATGAAAATTCTTTGATTGTAAGAACTGAATTTTATTTATTTATTTTGGGGGTTTTGGTTTTCTAATTCCAATGCTTTACACAGTGATTTTCATATAGGGAGTGATTAATGAATGCTTGTTTCATCTATAAAATATAGAAATTTTATATAGAAGCTTATATAGAAATATATGTTTACATATATTATATAGAATAATATAGAAATTTATATAGAAATTAGCAAGCTTATTTCAAAGGTCCCTTCATGACCTAAATCTATGCTCTTATAAGTCCACCACATCATAAATATGATGCTGATGCTCTATCAACATCAATTCTTTCACCATGCACCCATCTACTCACCCACATATCCATATATTACTCAACCCATCCATCTATTCATCTATCCAACCATCCATCTGTTGCAAGCATTTATTAAATTCAGACTATATGAAGATCATTGTGCTAGGTGTTGGGGAGTATTAAAAATGGAAGTGGTTTTTACCCTCAATTAGCCTATAATCTAGATGAAATAGGACACACTCATAATACTATAATGGTAATAAGATTTGAAGATCTTCTATGCCCCTTGTACTGGCAAGCAAAAAGGTACTTAGTACCTTGTTTCAAGTTCATGATTGTGTCGAGTATTAAGATCCAGAGCTTGTGAATCCCACAGTGGGATGAACTTGCTGATGTAACAGGAAGGGGTGGAACAGGGAGGAGCTAATACCATAAATAAGGAAAAGCTCAAGCTAGAGAGCCAGAACTTCTGAGAGCTGCTGAGAACTTTTGAAAGCCAGCCAGAGCTGCTGAGAACTTCTAAGATACAGCCAGAACTGCCAAGAATGAGAACTGCTGGGAGCTGGAACTGCTGGAGGTGAGCAGCATGGAGGGTGAAGAGCTAATGTGAGTGAGAGGAGGAGCATCCTTGCTTGAGGAAGTGAGTGAGAGAGGAGGATCCTTGCCTGAAGGAACCTGTTTTGTTTTGAAGGCTTGGGAATGTGGGTGTTTTCTGCATTGACTATGTGTACCAACTGTATGGTTACTGTAATGACTTTGACTTTCTGGTTTGGGGACTCAGTTTTCTGGTATTTGAATAAATGCTTTGGTTTTGTTATCCATGTAGACAACCTGTTAGATTTTGTGATTCACAACTACACCAGCATATTCATAGGCACTGTGAATATTACATTGCTGGTACAAATACATATTACAAAATAAGATATAATAAACACATGCAGGTATATACCCATAGGAGCTAACTTCTAGTTTGAGGGATCAAAGAAGCCTTCATGGTAGAACTGTTTCCTCATATAATCATCAGCACTAGTGTCCTATAGACAGCTAATTTGCTGCTCTAGGGAGAGAAATTTTTAAGAGTAAACAACCCATTTTGCAGCTTGGTAAGTTTTCTACTTTGTTATATCATTAATAGCAAAGAGGGGCTGCACAATGCATTCTGCCCACATGTCATATTCCTACACCAAAATGCTGTGAAATAACTTTTTACTCCCAGCTTACTGGGATCAGTACCAGGAACTTAGCTAAATATGCAAATAGATTATACTTGTCACCTCTGAAATCACTTCTTCATGCAATAGCTACTCTGGGCTCTACTGGCATAGAATCAGGAGAGCAGAAAAGTAGTGCCAAAATATTCGCTGGGTAGCTAGGGGATTTAATCAATTATCTTAGGGAAAGTTCATTCTCTTTGGAATAAATACAAAAGTAGAATTTAATGGTGTTGGGATGGAACAAAAAGTTGTATTTTAATAAAGGCTAAGTTTACTAGGATGTATTATTAAAAAAAAAAAAAGGTGGCTCCTGCCCTCAAAAAGTATAAAATCTAATTTATGACCTGAGTAAAATGACCTTTTTATTTTAAAATCATTTATTCCTTAATGAAATTCTTCATTTTCTTCAGGGTCTAACTGAAGTGCCAACTCCTCTGTGATGCCTTCTTTGATGCCCCCAGCTAAAACTGATATCTCATTCTTGTAATTTCTCATAGCAATTTTTCTGGATTCCTCCTTTCTTTTCACCTCAGTGGTCCTTTTATTATATGCACCTGTATATATATATATATTTCTTTCATTCCCTCAAAAACAGTGTAAGACTATTTGGCCAGCTGTACAAAGTTAGTTGTTTCAATATAGGAAACACTAATAATGACTAGGGCTTTTAAATCAGAGCTATTAAGAGAGTAGGGATAACAAAGGCTTTGCTCTAAGGTGCTCACATCCTTATGGGTTCTTATGTTATGGTTGCTATAAATTATCTCACTATATTGCAAAAATATTGTGTTATTTATTAGGGTCCTTATAATAACATGGGGATTTAGGAGCGATTATTATTCCCATTTCATAGATGAGTAATCTTAGGCAGACAAAGGTTGAATTACTTGTCTAGGGTCACATAGCAGATTTTAACTCAGGTCTTCCTGACTTCAAGTCCATTAGCAAGTAACAGAACTGGGACTCAAACTTATGCCATCTGGTCTTAAACATAATGACCTTTCCATTATATCATTCTATGTCAAATTGGGAAGTAACTCTATTTGGATGAGCTCACCCCTAGTTCAGGTGCCTAGTTCCTTAGATGCATATCTGACCATCAGTCATGTCTGCCACAGCTTCTGAATTACTGACCCCGATATCCTAGACTTACTTTCTTCCCCTGTCCCCCATCTGTTTGGTTCTTTGATGATACCTGATGCTGTACCCTTTTGAGCTCTCAATCTGTTTTTGACACCTTTTCAACAAATTTATCATTAGTTCTCCATGCCTTAGGGGAACCCAAGCCCTCCTCCTCCCCGCTATGTAGGTCTGCTCATGGCTTACCCGATGGTAAATTCATAAAGGAGAATATGAAACTGTGGTTCATTTGTTTTTTGGGTTCCCAGGTTCTAGTGGAGTACTGTACATGTAGCTGTTGCCTAATTGTAGCAGCAAGCACCCCAACATCCCCAGGGTGGCTGCCAACACAAGTTCTTAGATCTGCTTTTCTAAAGGAAAGCAACTCAAAATGGGTTAACAAGCTTACTTTAATCAATCAAACATATCATTTACCTAGTTCAGGGGGAAAAGGTCAGCATCCCGAACTTCAAAGTATACACACAGAAGTTTCAAAACAGCGAAACAAACAGATCAAGCAGACAGGCTTCCAGACTGTCCAATTATTACCTCAATACCAAATCACGGTTACCAGAGAGGGAAGCATCAACATCTGGGTTTTCAAAGCTGGGGGGCTCTCAACAGCTGCCCAGAGTCTCATCTGGTCAAATCACACAACACTTCTCAAAGTGAGCCCCAAAACAAAGTCTCACATCAAGGTTTATATAGCCTTCTCCTGGCTCAGAGGATGTAACAACCTTCTTGACCCACTGCCCAATCACAAAGTATCAAGGTGTGGGCATTCCTGAAAAACAAGCCTCCCACCACAGGCTCCAGGTGCACTTAATCTCAGGGCAGGGAAGATCTTTAAATTTGCATTTCCATTACACTAATAAATAGTCATATTGAAATGAAATTAACTCCTTTTCATGTGGAAATACAACCACACATACCCATATACACACATGAATATACCTGCATATGTCCATGGACCACTAGCTAACTTGAATAGGAAGAAGACATTTAACATTTCTAGGATATCATCTTTGAGCAGGATTTTTATATGTTGTCAACATGATGTGTTTTAACTCCTACTCTGAAGCTGGCAGTCCATTTTTTTTCCAGAGATGCTATGTGAGTTTGTTTGTATTAGAAAAAAATAGCAAAAAAAGAAGACATTTCTTGGTGGTTCATTTAGGACCAAAAGAATAGAATCAATAAGAAAGATAGGGAGAGAATGGAAGCTGGGTATTTAGAGGGGGAGAAAAGATGCCAATAATACAGAAGGTGAAAAAGATCATGGAATAAATAAAGAGTTGGAACAAATTAGAAAGGGGAAGAAAATGATGGGAACATTTCAGACCACTCATTCTTCCTGGACCATTAAACAAATAAGTTCTCACTTTTATTAGAATGATCTAAGTAACAGAGAACACCAGAAATATACCCACAACCATTAGCAAAAGAATTAGAATTCGATGAGTACAGAAGAGACACAGATTTTGCTCATATCCTAGAATTTAGAAAGACTGTCATGAATTATTTGGATGGCCCATGTTTGAGAAAGTTTGAAATGATGTTTTTTTTTTCTTAACAAATTTCATTTTAACAAACGGAGGTATTCTTCATCTGTAAAATGAGAATGATAATATCTTCGAATGGAAATTAATTAATTCATAAGATATTAAGAAACAAGAAAACAAAACCAAAAGAATGAAAGAAATAGAAGACAACTTGTAATATCTCATTGGAAAAACAACTGACCAGGAAAATAGATCCAGGAGAGATAATTTAAAAATTATTGAACTACCTGAAATCCATGATCATAAAAGAGCCTAGACACCATCTTTCAAGAAATTATCAAGGACAACTTCCCTGATATTCTAGAACTAGGTGGTAAAATATAAATTGAAAGAATCCACTTATCTCCTCCTAGAAGAGATCCCAAAATGAAAACTCCCAGGAATATTATAGCCAAATTCCAGAGCACCCAGATCAAGGAGAAAATATTGCAAGGCATCAGAAAGAAATAGCTCAAGTATCACTGATCCACAGTGAGGATAACACAAAATTTAGCAGCTTTTATACGAAAGGATTAGAGGGCTTAGAATATGGTATTCCAGAGGGCAAAGACACTAGGATTATAATAAGGAATAACCTACCCAACAAAACTGAGTATAGTCCTTCAGAGAAAAAAATGGAAATTCAATGAAATAGAGACCTTTCAAGTATTATTGATGAAAAGAGCAGAGCTGAGTAGAAAATGTGTCTTTTAAATTCATTATTCAAGAGAAGGATAAAAAAGTAAACAGGGAAGGGAAATCATAAGGAATTTAATAAGGCTTAACTGTTTACATTCCTGCATGGGATACTTGTAACTCATAAAAATCTTTCTCATTATTAGGGCATTTAGAAGGAGTATATACAGACAGAAGGCACAAGTGTGAGTTGAATATGAAGGGATGATATCTAAAAAAATAAAAGGATGGGGGCAGCTAGGTGGCGCAGTGAGTAGAGCGCCAGCCCTGGAGGCAGAAGGACCTGAGTTCGGATCCAGCTTCAGACACTTAATGCACACAAACAAAAACCTAGCCGTGTGACCTTGGGCAAGTCACTTAACCCCAACTGCCCTCCATAAAAAAAGTAAAAGGATAAGAGGGGGATGTACTTGGAGAAAGAGAGGCAACAAATAGCCTTTACAGTACCAGGGAAGAGGAAGGTGAGAGGGAGGGAGTGAACTTTACTCTCATCAGAATTGGCTCAAAGAAGAAATGACATACACAGGTCCAGAAATCTATCCTCTCCCACAGGAACGTAGGAGACCAAGGGAATAAGAAAAGTGGGATAGTGATAGAAGGGAGGACAGATTGGGGGAGTGGGTAGTCAGAAGCTAAATACTTTTGAGGAGGAACAGGGTTAAGGGAGAGAGAGAGAATAGAATAAATAGAGGGGAAATAGTATGAAGGGAAGTATAATTATTAATAGTAGCTGTAAAACAATTAAAGCAAGTTTCTCTGATAAAGGCATCACTTTTCAAGCATATAGAGAATTGAGTCAAATTTATAAAAGTAAGAGTTATTCCCCAATTGATAATCAAAAGATATAAACAGTCTTCAGATGAAGTAATCAAAACTATTTGTACCATATGAAAATGATGTAACTCATTATTGATAGGAGACATGTAAATTAAAACAATTCTGAGGTACTATGTCATATCTATTAGATTGGCTAATAGGATAGAAAAGAAATGACAAATGTTGGAGGGGGTGTGAGAAAAATGAAACATGAATGCATTGTTGGTAGAGTTTGTGGAGGGGAATTGATTCAAAGATCCTGAGGAACAATTTGGAAGCATGTTCAGAGGCCTATAGAATCATGCATACCCTTTGATTTAACAATATCACTATTAGATAAGATGTGCAGGCATTGGGGCACAGAGACTCACTTTGCTCTAATGGAGAAGTCGAAGGGGGTATGGGAGAAGATATGGGAGAGAGCAGATTGGATGAGGGGATATCTAGTGGGACTGCTATTCTAGGGTGGTGGGTAGGGGAAAAATGGGGAAAAAATGTAACTCAAAATCTGGAGGAAATGAATGATGTAAACCAGAAGTTAATAAAGCATTTCTTTAAAATGAAAAAACAAACAAAACAAACAAACAAACAAAATACAGTATCACTATTAGGTCTATATCCAAAAGAAATAAAAAACAAAAAGGAAAAAAAGATCTGTTTGTACAAAAATATTCATACTAGCTCTTTTCTGGTAGCAAAGAATTGGAAATTGAAGGGATGATCATCAACTGGGTATTAGCTAAACAAATTGTGGTATGTGATTATGATTCAATATTATTGTGCTATGAGAAACAATGAGGAGGATGCTCTTAGACAAACCTGGAAAGGCTGATATGAAGTGATGCAAAGTGAAAAGTACTGTGTACAAAGTAACAGCAATACTGTAAGATGATTAGCTATGAATGACTTGGCTATTCTCAGCAATACAATGGTCCAAAACACCTCTGAAAGATTTATTATGAAAAATGCTTTCCAGGGGGCGGAGCCAAGATGGCAGAGTAGAAACAGCTCCTCCAAGCCTCTCTGCCCCCAGATTCTCCACAAACTATGTAAAAAAGGACTCTGAAAAACTTCTGGATCCCCAGCACCCACAGAACGACACAGAAAAGCTAACCTCCCGCTGAGGACAGCCCAGCAGCCCTGCAGGAAGGACCAGCGCAGCATTCTGGGAGCCGGCAGCGCTCAGAGCGCAGAGTGCAGGAGCCCAGCCGAGCCGAGCCCAGGTCCGCGTGAGCCGAGGTTTTAGCTCCAGGGCGGCAGGGCCAGCAGCCGGCTGGAGGAACCCCAGAACACCAGGAGCTGTGGCGATTCCAGAATTATCAACATAGACATGCCTAGGACAAGTAAGAGGTTAGTGTCCTATGGACTTTGGAGACCTGTATTTAGAGAATGCGTCAAAGCTCCCTCCCCCTGGGACAGAAGCCGCTGAGGAGACACGCCATGCTAGTTTTCAGAGCAGGTCCAACTCCCAGCCTACCGTCGTGGAGATCAAGCAGATCATCTTGAAATTGCTCTTGCTTTAACCTCCCCTGGATCTGGTTGTGATCAGGAAGAGTAAAGTGGGTAGGTTTACAGCTTGCAAGAAACAGTTCACCCCACGTTAGGACGAAAATTCCTCTATCTGGCCTTAAAGCCACATAGAATGACAACAAGCCCAAAGTCCAAGCAATTAAGTGGCATGCCAAGGCAAAGAGAAACAGAAAAATGCAACCTAGACTCCTATTTTGGGGGCATAGAGTGGGAAAAGGACTGTGAGGTCAGAAGTCCTGCTCCAAAAGCCCCAGGGGAAAACATGAGCGGGTTGCAGGCCATAGAGGACCTTAAGAAGGACTTTAAAAAATCAAATAAGAGAAGTGGAGGAAAAATTAGAAAGAGAAATGAGAAGGATGCAGGAAAAGTATGAAATGAGGGTCAACAGCCTGACTGAGGAAAACAACACCTTAAAAAAATAGACTAACTCAAATGGCAAAGGAGGCCCAAAAAGGCAATGAGGAGAAGAATGCCTTAAAAAGTCGAATTTGCCAGATGGAAAAAGAATCTCAAAAGTTCACTGAGGAGATCATTCCTTCAGAGTTAGACTGGAACAAATGGAAGCTAGTGACTTTATGAGAAATCAAGATGCTGTTAAGCAGATCCAAACAAATGAAAGATTAGAAGGCAATGTAAAATATCTCATGGGAAAAACCACTGACCTGGAAAATAGATCCAGGAGAGACAATTTAAAAATTATTGGACTACCTGAAAGCCATGATCAAAGGAAGAACCTAGAAATCACCCTTCAAGAAATTCTCAAGGAAAACTACCTGATGTTTTAGACCCAGAGAGCAAAATAGAGGTTGAAAGAATCCACCGATCACCTCCTGAAAAAGATCCCAAAAAGAAAACTCCCAGGAATATTATAGCCAGGTTCTAGAATCCCCAGATCAAGGAGAAAATACTACAAGCAGCCAGGAAGAAACAATTTCAATATTGTGGAAACGCAATCAGAATAGCCCAGGACCTGGCAGCTTCTACACTGAGGGATCGAAGGGCATGGAATATATTCCAGAGGGCAAAAGAACTGGGAATGAACCCAAGGGTCACCTACCCAGCAAAACTGAGTATTTTGTTTCAGGGGAAAATATGGTCATTCAGTGGAATAGAGGACTTTCAAGCATTCTTGAGAAAAAACCAGAGTTGAATAGAAAATTTGACATCCAGACACAAGAAGGAAGAGATGCCTGAGAAGGTAATCAGGGAAAAGAAATCAAAAGGAACTTATCAAAGTTGAACTATTTACATTCCTATATGGAAAAGCAATAACTGTGACTGATGATATCTTTCTCACTATGAAAATAATGGAAGAAAGGTGTGTGGTCATATGAGTACATATGTGAATGTGTGTGTAGATGGTAACAGTTATATATGGATAGAGGGCATAGGTTGAATTTGTTGGGAAGGGAGAATGCTCCAGGGATGAAATTATGTGGTGAGAGAGGAAAGTGGCAAGAGAAGATGGGGAGAGACAGGGTAGGGTAAACTATCCCATGTAGAAGAAGCAAGGGGAAGTGGTTGCAAAGGAGGGGGAGAATAAGGAAGGCTAAAAAGGCAAAACCACATTCACATTGAATTTAGTTCAGGGAGAAAATGACATACATACTAAATGGGATATCTCAACCTGCAGCAGGATAGGGGGAAGGGGGATGAGAGGAGGGAGGATGGATAGGAGGGCATCCTTGGAGTGAGGGGAGGTTGGAAGTACCCCCTATAGAAGAGGGACAGGATCATGTAGGGAATGGACCAGGTGGGGGTGGGATGAGTGGGAGGGAATTATAAGCAGCCTTGTACAATATATCTACCATGATAATGTTTTGCATAGCTAGACATGTACAACATATACTGAATTACTTATATCCCAAGAAGGAATGGGTGACAAGGGAGGAAGGAAATGGATCTGAAATTCGAGGTTGTAACATTAAACGTTTCAAATATATATACAAATACTATTATTAATACTCTTTTGCCTATAATTGGGAGATAAGATGTGCAGGCATTGGGACACAAAGATTCATCTTCCTCTAATGGAAAAGTCGATGGGGGCATGGGAGAAGGTATGGGAGAGAGCATATTGGAGGAAGCGATATCTTGTGGGACTGCTATTCTGGGAGGTTGGGTAGGGGAATAATGGGGGGAAAATGATTGTAACTCAAAATCTGGCGGAAATGAATGATGTAAAACAGAAGTTAATAAAGTATTTGTTTAAAAAAAAAAAGAAAAATGCTTTCCATACCTAAAGAAAGAACTGATGGTATCTGAATATAGATTGAAGCATACTTTTTAATTTTTATTTTCTTTATTTTTCTTGAGGTTCTTTATGATCTATGTTTTGTCTCACAACATGACTAATATGGAAATGTTTTACATGACTGTACATATATAACCTATATCAAATTGCTTGCCTTCTCAATAGGGTGGGGTGGGGCAGGAGGAAGGGAGATAATTTGGAACTCAAAGCTTTTAAAAAATGAATGTTAAAATTGTTTTTACATGTATTTGGAGGAAAATAAAATACTAAATGTTTTTTAAAAAATAAATAAAATTAAACCATCAGTTGGAGTAATATACCTTTCCCATGTTGGGTCATGCCAATAAAATAGAAATAGCAATACTATTTAAATTAATGGACAGAATTAGTGCTATACCAATCAAACTGCTAAGAAGTATTTTTTTTTTTTTTGAATAGACAAGTTAGGGGCGGCTAGGTGGCGCTGTGAATAGAGCGCCGGCCCTGGAATGAGAAGGACCTCAGTTCGGAGCCGGCCTCCGACACTTAATCCGCACAAACAAAAACCTAGCCGTGTAACCTTGGGCAAGTTACTTAACCCCAATTGCCCTAAAGGGGCGGCTAGGTGGCGCAGTAAGAGCACCGGCCTCGGAGTTTGGATGACCCGAGATCAGATCCGGCCTCAGAAAATGAGCACCCACGCAT